>JANHMN010000008.1:74117107-74136937 GCA_030674055.1 Rhabdomys pumilio | reverse complement strand
CACACACACACACACACACACACACACACACACACACACACACACACACCTGCCTTTGTGAATGGTGCCACCTGCCTTCAGCATGGGCCTTATCACCTTAAGTAACTAAGTAACCATCTTTGGAAACAACTTTCCTGACATGACAAGAGGTATGCTTGATTCTACATCCCCTCCCTTTTTTTTCCCCAAGATACATAAAAAGGCTTTATTTGCAGGGGAGCAGAATTTAATCAAACAAGCTAAATTCTATGTTGTCATCCGACTCTTCCTTCTTCTACATTTCCTTAAGCTGACAATTCAGATTATCTGCTGCATAAGTGGCCTGAATGCAAGCCTTATGGAGGGCTGCCTGGGCCACGGGCAGAGTGTGTGTTAGTTGCTTACTGTCCAAGCTGAATCTCAATGAACTCAGCTGTCACTAGGGGAAATTACAGCTGAAATTACAGCAGGCTCCCAATGGCTGTCATCCTATCGGCTGTCAAGAGAGCCAACGGGGCTGATAACTTCTATACATTATAATCTTCTGTATTACCATGGTGAGCTGGGTACTGACAGTTCCATTAATTTATGTAGAGGTATAATTACAACATATAAATAGATGAGAGGAATATTTAGCATGACTTTAGGAAGAAAACTTGATTAGAGATTTTTGACAAAAGGTAAATGGAAGATTTTGAAAGCACTGGAGTGTTTTAAATTCTTGCAACTGTAACCACATTATTCTGGGCTTAATAGTCTTGTTAGCCAGTCTAGAGATGAATATTTAAATCATCTCATGAATATTGATTTACATATCACAATGACAAGACTTTGACAGTGAACCAGTTTTGCTGGCTTTTTGTTTGTTTGTTTGTTTTATTTATTCCTTTCTCAACATCCCGGCAACAGCCTCCCCTTCATTCTCATCCCTCCAACTCTGCTATCCCCCAGTTCCACGGCTCCTTCATTTCCCTTTAGAAAAGAGCAGGCTTCTCAGGGATATCAGCCAAACACAGCATAACAAGATGTAAAAAGACGAGGCTCAAACCATCATATCAAGGCTGGATGAGGCAACTTTGCTTGTTTGTTGGTTTGTTTGTTTTCTCTTTACAAGATCCTCAAAGGGGTGGTCTTCCTTTCATGTCCCGAACACCCACATGGGATGGACATGCGTTCGATCTTCAACACATGGGATTCCTGACATCCTGCTACAGAGCTCTGAGACGTCCCAGGGCCATTCTGTGCTTGGGTCAGCTGCTCTGCTCTCCTAGACCACCCCGACCATTCTCCCTAGAGTGCTTCCATTTCATCTTCCTTCTGTAGCAGACTCTGAACTCTGAGCTCAGAAACCTGCCTCCTTTGTTCTTGTACCTTGTACCTAGAACAGAGCAATAATAAGCATGGAGACAAAGGGAATAAAAATATCAGAAATATCACTTTCGCTCAGAGAGAGCCTCAGGATGAAGAAATTAAGGAAATGTGTGTGATTGCGTACAACTTGTTTTGTAGCTCTGATCCTACAGAGAGCCGAGCACCTGCAAACAGAGACATCTAATTTAAACAAGTCTGGAACTATCAGAGAAGCAACTGGACTAAAAGGACCAAAGAGCTATAGTGACGTTAGTCTTCAACCCTTTGTTTTATTTGTCTGAGTTAGGAGTGAGGTGGTAGCCTCTCCCACCTCAGTTTAAAACAAAAGGTGGGGGCTATCTTGGGCTAATGTCAATGAAATTATACAAGAACTAAAGTGAGAATGCCTTTAGGAGCTTGAGTCAGTTTCGTTTCTCAGGCTGCCCTGGCTTTCATGTCTGTTACTTTTGGATTGGTCTGTTAGAAAGCCGACTGCACTGCTAGCTTCTGCCCCTGCCCCTGTCCCTGTCCCTGCTGCTGCTGCAAGCTGCTGTGTCGTTGCCTGGTTACTATTCCCGCCCTCCAGTACTCATTACATGGATGTTCAGCCATACTTTAAGACTGCAATCCCTGGCTTTCTTGATGCTGTTTGTTTGTTTGTTTGTTTATTTATTTATTTATTTATTTTTACTGGATATTTTCTTTATTTACATTTCAAATGTAATTCGCTTTCCCAGTTTCCTCCTGGAAACCCCCTATCCCACCCCCTCCTCTGCCTCTATGAGGGTGTTCCTCCACCCACCCACCTTCTGCTGCCTCCCTGCCCTCAAATTCCCCTACGTTGGAGCATTGAGCCTTCACAGGACCAAGGGCCTCTCCTTCCACTGATGCCCAACAAGGCTATCATGGGCTGCTGGAGCCAAGGGTCCTCCATGTGTACTCCTTGGTTGGTGGTTTAGTCCCTGGGAGCTCTGGGGAATGTGGTAGGTTGATATTGTTGTTCTTCCTTTGGGGTTGCAAACTCCTTCAGCTCCTTCAGTACTTTCTCTAACTCCTCCATTGGGAACCCCAAGCTCAGTCCAATGGTTGGCTGTGAGCATCCACCTCTGTATTTGTCAGGCTCTGGCAGAGCCTCTCAGGAGACAGCTGTATCAGGCTTCTGTCAGCGTGCACTTCTTGGCATCCACAATAGTGTCTGGGTTTGGTGGCTGCATATGGGATGGATTCCCAGGTGGGGCAGTCTCTGGATGGCCTTTCCTTCAGTCTCTGCTCCACACTTTGTCTCCATAATTGCTCCAGTGAGTATTTTGCTTCCCTTTCTAAGAAAGACCGAAGCACTCACACTATGCTCTGAGATCAAGAATCAACAACTGGGACCATGTAAAATTGCAAAGCTTCTGTAAGGCAAAAGACACTGTCAATAGGACAAAACGACAACCAACAGATTGAGAAAAGATCTTTACCAATCCTACATCCGATAGAGGGCTAGTATCCAATATATACAAAGAATTCTGATGCTGCTTCCTTAACCTGTACTGTCCGAGGGCAAAATCGCAGAGAATGAAAATACTGTGGTCTGAATTCCATCCAAGCTCCCACTCCCTAGATGAGTACCCCCACATCTTTCCCTCCTACTGAGAGAATTTAGAAATGCTTTTATTTTCATTTATGTGCACGTGTCTTTATGCATATATGGTGTGCATGTGTCCATGAAGACCAGAAGCAGATGTCCTTGGGTTCCCTGAGATGGAGCTGCAGGTGCTTCTGAGCTGTGGGTGCTGGGAACCAAGCTCAAGCCCCTGCAAGAATCTGAAATGTTCCTTCCTGCCGAGCCATGCCTCCAGCATAGCTCCTCACCCTTGCCACTGTGCCTGGACACATGGCTTGGTTTACAGAGACATAAAAACTTACCACATTTCACATGTGGTGAAAGACACCCAGAGAGCATTTTTCTTGCTTAAAATTTGATTGTCTGAGAGGATAAATGATAGGAATGTGCTTTCTCAGAAAGAGATTTATTATAATCTTTGCAGGCACCCAAAGTAAAGCAAGACAAATGTCCAGGTCAGAAAATCTTATTAGGAATCTCAATTTCTTCCTCAAATAAGTCTTTCTGAATTGATTTATATTCTTTTTAGTAAGATACTCCTCCAATCTCACAGTAAAGTTTATTGGGTTTTTATCTCTCCTTTATTGTTGAAGCATAGTATGAAATTTAGTCTAATTCTTCCTCTATGCTCCATATTGTCTTAGGCACCCAATGAGCTATGGTGGACAGAAAAAAAGCCGAGATACCTGCCTTTGTAGGGATTCTATTAGAACAATGGTTTTTAAGTAACTGGGTCACAACCCCTTTGATTGTCAACTGACCTTTTCACAGGAGTTTCATATGACCACGGGAAAACACAGATATTTACATTAGGATTCATAGCAGGAGCAAAATTACACTTATGATGTCGCAATAGAAATAACTTTATGGTTGGGGGTGTCACCACAACATGAGGAAGTGTATTAAAGGGTCAGAGCATTAGGAAGCTTGAGAACTACCATGTGTGGGTGCATGCATGCATGTGTGTTTGTGTGTGTGTGTGTGTGTGTGTGTGTTATAAATATGTTTTCAAGTGTGTGTGCACATGTAGGTGTGCATGTGTGGGTGCATACGTATGTATAAAGAGCAGAAGCTAGCATCAGATATCTTTCCCAATCCCTCTGCACCTTAGTTTTTGAAACTGGGTCTCTCACTCTGGTGGTCTGAATGAGAGCAGCCCCCACGGGGTCATCTATTTGAATGCTTGGCCTGCACTTGGTGGAACGACTTGGGGTGAATGAGGAGGTGTGACCTTGTTGGAGGAGGAATGTCAAAAGTCCTCTCCGGGTCCAGTCTAGTCTCATGGTGGCACTGGTTCTTTCTCCTCTTCTCCCTCCCCTTCTCTGCTTTGTTCGTGGGGACCAGATGTGAACTCTCAGCTATTGCTTGGTGCCATGCCTGTGTGCCTGCTGTTATGTTTCTTACCACAGTGAGCATGGACTCACGCTCTGAAGCAGTAAGCCAGCCCCAGTTAATCGCCTTCTTTTACAAGTTGCCTTGGTCATGGCACTTTGTCATGGCAGCAGAAAAGTAACTAAACACACAGGGAACCTTCAATCCAACAATTCAGCTAGTCTGACTAGGCAGCAAATTCCAGGAATCCTCCTGTCCTCAACACTGGGGTTAGATATGTGAGGCTACACTAAGCTTTTCCCCATGGGTTCTGGCATTCTGAACTCAGATCCTTAGGTTTGTGCAGCATTCACCTAACTGCACCACAATCAGCACCACCACTACTGCTGCCACCACTTGAGTCTACATCATAACATAAAGTGCAGAAATGCATATTTACCCTCACTATCTTTCTATTATCATTGGCTAACTACTTAAAACATGGGTTTTACCAGGCCAAATACCATCAGATTGACTGTTGCCATTGAAGTGAATGGGGCTTTGTAATCACCCCAGCACATAAGGGGACTTGAAAGAAAAAGCCTTGTCTTAAGAGCTCTCTGGAAGCATTGTGCCTCCTTCTCTGGATCATGTCCAGGTCTCAACCTTATTGCCTTTAATTTCCAGTGATCAATTACAGAAACTTTACATCTGTTTTCCATTGCATTTGTCCTATATGAGAGTTCACTGTAGGTGGCTATTGCCTGCTGGATTTGAAAATGTATGTACTCTTAGTTCTCTGTCTTGTCTTTCCTCTCTGAACTCGGATTGCTTACAGAATGAGCTGTCTTGTTTTAGTCTTCTCCTTTGCTTTCTCTCTGTGTTTCCTGTTATCTTTCCAGCTGACCCAGGATTGCGTTTCCAACCCTGTCTACCGCACTCTAGCTGTCTTAGGGTTTTATTGCTGTGAACAGATGCCATGACCAAGGCAACTCTTATAAGGACAACTTATATTTGGGGCTGACTTACAGGTTCAGATGTTCAGTCCATTATCATCAAGGTGGGAGCATGGCAGCATTCAGGCAGGCATGATTCAGGAGGAGCTGAGAGTTCTACATCTTCATCTGAAGGCTGCTAGCAGAATACTCACTTCCAGGCAGCTAGGATGAAGGTCTTAAAGTTCACGCCCACAGTGGCACACCTATTCCAACAAGGCTACACCTCCAAATAGCGCCACTCCCTGGGCCAAGCATATTCAAACCATGACACTAGCTAGCCACTAACTTCCTCCCAGACTTATTTTTGGGTATCAAAAGGTACTGTTCTGACACTTTTTATTCTATGTCTATGCTTAAATATTCTGTTCTTTCTTCCGACTGTTCATATTTTTTCTTCTATTTCCTTACCACATTCGTTAATGGTTTAAGTCTGGTTTTGTTATCCCTACATATTGCGGCCTGTGTAATTTGTGAAGGGAAAGGGTACATTCAGCTCATTGTTTTGAAGGCTGGAAGGTTCAGGATTGAAGGAGTTTTCACAGAAACAATCAAATCGGAACACAATGTCACATGTTAAACACCACACGTCAGTCACTGGTAGGCCTTACTGTTTAGTCTCTGATCACCTTCTTCTTCTACTCAAAATCTGGATAACTCATTGTCAGTCTCCACCTCATTTTGTCTTCCTCAAATATGGAATATTGTTCTGACAGTAAAATGGTTGACAAATCATTGTTATCACTTGAAGACAACTTTTAGGCTTTGTTATAGCAGGTCTGCAGCTAATGTCTAGGGTGCATATTTTGGAGTTTGTAACCTACAGACTAAGGTCCTCACCAGTGTTTCTGCATCTGACCAAGCTCAAACACTGCCCTCTGCCTTCTCAGAACTATGTATGGTCCTTTAAGGGGGAACCTCTTGGAATTTTATCCTGAGGTTTAAAGTCTTAAGGTCTTCCCAAAATCTGAAGGAAATTCTCAAAGAGTTTGGATTTCTTCTGTGACTCTCAGCTCCAGGACCAGATCCTCGAATCCATCTATTTCATCTTGACTTTATTTTCCTGCCAATAGGATCGTGGCTCTCTTCTCACACTCTACACTATGTTCTGAGGTCTGGAAGATGCCTTTAGTGAGAACAAAGGAGAATCCAGGATTTACTTGATGTCCCTTCCTCCTCTCAAGAATTATCATTATGATTTGGTGTTCAACAACTATAAATAGTAATTTATGTGTCTTCTATACTCTAAAATGGTTAAAAAACAAACATTTATAACAACTCCAGTAACTAATGGTTGTTGAGAAGGAATTCGAGATACAGAAAAGGTCCCCTACAGATGTTAGATAACTTGCTGTTGTTTTTCATTTAATAAAACAATAGCCCAAAGCTATATTTTTCTTTTTATTTACTTCTCTCTCATACGTCCTCCCCTCCCTCCATTCCTCCCAATTCCTTCCCTTCCACTCTTCCCCAGATCCACTATTCTTCTGCTTCCCTTCAGAAAGGAGAGAGCATCCCAGAGATATCAATACTATATAAAAAGATGCATAAGACTAGACACAAACCCTCATATCAAAGCTATATAAAGCAACCCTTTAGAGGAAGGGGGTACCAAGAGCAAGCAAAAGAGTCAGAGACACTTCCATTCCCATGGTTTGGAGTCTCACAAAACCTCCAAGCTAAACAACCACAACATATATGCAGAGGACTTAGCAAAGACTCATGCAGGCTCTATGATTGCTGCTTCAGTCTCTGTGAGTCCAGCTTAGTAGATTCTGTAGCCTAATTTTACAATTATATATCTTCAAAAATATATATAGATATATATAGAGAGATTTGAGTCATAGCTGCGAGGAGGGGAGAGATAGAGACAGAGACAGAGAGACAGAGAGAGTTGAGGATTACAACCGTAGGGAATGTGATACAGCTGTCCCTCTGGGGATGAGTGCTTTACAGTCACCTTTTCTGTGCACTCTGAGTTGTGGTGGTTCTGTGTGAACCTCCATCAAAACCCTCCATCAGCTTTACTGATGAGCAGTGAGTCCTGTAATAATCACCTAAGCCCTTGAGTGTCAAGCATGAAGGTTTCTGGGAACAGAGAAAACCGTTCTATGATGGGAGTTTGTTTGCCTTGCCTTAGTATGGAGGCCTTTTCATTGCTGACAAATTACCAGCAAGTCCGATCAAATTCATTGTGGGGAGCTGCAGAAGGCAGCTATCATCCTTGCAGCCATCTTGAGCCATATACTTTGGCAACAGACTTGATTACAATAGCCTACAACAGCTGAGCACACTCTGATAACATCTTGCTTTAGATACCCAGAATCTTCCCTTGGGTGTGTGAGACTTAAAGGTGTGATTTAGAGCTGAGACTTAAGGGCACGGCTTAGAGATCAGATTTAGAGACAAGACCAAAGGGCATGACTTAAGGGCGTGACTTAGAGGCATGGCTTAGAAGTGAGACATATAAAAGGCGAGAGGCAGACAGAAGAGCAGAATACAACTTGGAGGAAGAACAGAGAATCAGACACTTGAGATTAGACATTAGGTATTAGGCACTTGGCACTTGGAGGAAGAACTTGGACTTAGACATTAGCCACTTAGCACTTGGAAGAAGAAACTTGGAACTTGGATGCACTAGGGACTAGGAATTAGGGACTAGGAACTCAAGACTTGAGACTTGGACTAGGAAGAGAGACTGAAGAATAAGTGGGATTGAATCACACTCTGTCTGGTCTCCATTTCTCTCTCTTGCTGAACCCCAACCAGTAGACCTGAGCAGTTTGGGGCAGTATGGCTATAACAACTTAGCCCACAAGGCTTTTGGCAGTGTGGGTTCCAACATTGGCAGAGTGGCTCTCGATATTTTTGGCCCCCAAGTGTGGGACAGCTCGGGCCGCAACAATTCATGATTAGTTTGTGCTCTACTCTGGGCTTGGCTTGATACATGGACCAGAAGATCAAGGGCTTGGAAACTAGGCATCAGAAGACAGATGTGGCCACAGCACAACATATAGAACTCTTGGGTAGTGCTTTTATGACTACGGGTTACTCATCATTTTGCATTGAACACAATATTCAGAGTGGTATGTGCCTGGTTCCTCAACACCAGTGGGTTCCCCAGGTCCCGTGTACACGTCTTCATCCAACGCACTGTTTAGATCTTCTAGGTACTTCATTCATTTCGTTATTGTTCCCTCCCTGGCTTATTTGTTGCAGGTTGATCTTTGCTGTGGCCTGGAACTGGATTTCTAACAGGCTCCACATGTACCTCTTCTTAGTCTCACTTTTCAAACCAAAGATCAAATTGACTTTATAATAATGAATGATGAGCTCTCTCTACAAAAAGCATTGCAAGAACACTTAGTTCTTAAATATCTAAAATGACCTTCACTCCATTGTACAACATGGCAGGAGATACTGTTCACCCATGGCTCTGCCACTCAATGGGTTGGCCATAGGCAAAACACGTTATCTCTTTGTTTCTGGTTTTTGCAAAAGCATCCAATGTAGTCTTTAATCCCTGCAAGCTCTTTCCAGCATGTTTAAAATGTTAATTCTCACTAAGGAACTGAAAACACACAAGCCTTTATGATGATATTCAGGAGGCTCCAGTGCGTGTTGGCTTTCTGTTTCCAAAAGCATCTATTATGATATTCCATCATTACCCCTATTAGAAAAGTGACAAAGTAACACCATGCATAAATAAACATGAGCCCTCCATCCATCTTTTGTTCTTTCTCTTGTATAAAGACATTGAATGTGCCTGATTTAGCTTGGGGTCTGGTCTCTGCCCTTCCATGAGGAAAGCAGCCTCTGCAGGAGATTGCATTAGTTGCTGTCCTTTGTCTGTGTTCTGGGACTACATGAGCTATTGTGTAGGCACACAGTGGTTTGAATGACAGCCACCCAAAGCCAAGTGAATGAGATCATAATCTTTAAGACCCCGAGGTCCTGGAGCAAAAGCACTTCAAATTTAATGTCTCACACTGTCACAAAACAAAATGTGCTTTAAATTTAGTTGCGTGGGATAAAGATATTTTTATCCTATTCTTTTCCTGAAAGGATTCAAATTTCTTCTGCAATCAGAATTCCCTTTGAAGTCTCGGCATACATAGGTGTTAGCTTTGCAGATTTCTACAAGGCACATAATCAGAAAGCTTAGGCAAGGCCAGACATTATTTGTGATCTCTGTATGGGAGTAGGTCTCAGTTTAACTGTGACCATATCTGTTCTTTCACTTGTCATTGTGTTCTAGACTGGCTTTCTCTTTTGTAGGCAACATTGATTGACAGACTCTAGACAAAATAACCGATTCTACTTTCCACTCTTCCATGTAATGTGGAATAGACAGAGTTTGGGTATGAGTTGGGTTCCAAGAAGAGATTAGTGTAGCATCAGGGAGTCATGTTTGGGCCCTAAAGAGGTCTGATGTTAGTTTTCTGCTCTGTCCCCTATCGTAATGTGTGCTTTGTGTTGGATCAACATTTGGATTCTTTCCAGAAGAGAAAAATGACATAAACAGTGTCTTAATTAGGGTTTTAATGCTGTGAAAAGAAACCATGACCAAGGCAACTCTTATAAGGATGGCATTTAATTGAGGCTGACTTACAGGTTCAGAGATTCAGTCCATTATCATCAAAGCCGGAGCATGGAAGAGTTCAAGCAGATGTGGGGCTGGAGGAGCTGAGAGTTCTACCTCTTGTTCCACAAGCAGCTAGCAGAAGACTGACTTCTAGGCAGCTAGGACAAGGGTATTAAGACCCACACCCACAGTGACACACCTACTCCAACAAGGCCACACTTCCTAATAATGACATTCCTTGGCCCAAGCATATACAAACCATCACAGGCAGCAATAGATTTTTAATAAAAATCATGGCATTCATATGTGGGGGTTGGGGGTTTTCTTGCATGTGTTCACATGTGTGTGTACAAATGTGTGAAAGTCATAAGTTTCTGCATCTCTCTCCCACCATATTTTTTGAGACAGGGTCTCTCACAGAAACTGGAGCTCATCAATTAGGCTAGGCTGGCCAATGAGCTCCAAAGACCCATTCGGCTCTCTCTCTCATTGTTACTGGGGTCACAGAAGCCCTCAGGCCTGGCTTTTGTATGGGTGATGGGACTCAAACTCAAGTTTTTCTGTTTGCCATGCAGGGACCTTAAGAACCATGCCACCTTCTCAACCCTTAAACCCATAGTGCCCTTAGAGCAAAAGTACATGAACAGACATGAACTTCCCTTTCCTTGATAGGAAGGCAGCGAGGATCTGCTTGTTACTGTCATGGCAAGAGTTGACATGCTGCCTGAGGCAGAGATGTTTTATACCTATTTCTCTAGTGAAGGAAATTCACCGGTGATGCTCTCTTTTGTGTCCAAGTACTCCAAGTTTGGGTGATAAACTTGACCTCCTTATGTACTAGCAAGTATAAATCACAATTTAATAATTCAATTAAGAAGTGATAATAATCTAATGAATATAAAACTTAATCAATTTAATAATTTGATAATAAAAATTAGTGACATCTTCTGTATATTTATTAAAGAAGTAGACTAAACATTTTTCTGATTTCTGAAATGCAGGTAATTTCTGAAACCTTGGGTCAAAAAAAATAGACATTTATTTATTTATCAAATAAATAGTCTCTGGTCCAAAGAGGGTAACTTACAGACACTCTGAAGGTGAAGCCTCTGGATGACTCTGTGACTTTCCTGGGTGAGGGTAAGAAATTTGTAAGCTTGCATTTTACAACCGTATGTTTACATCTCTGAAACACAGGCCAGCATCATGCTGAGTGAGCTTTAAATTATTACAATTGGCTTCCACGGTGTGAGTGGGAAGGGCCCAGCAACTCTTTGTCAGAAACAATTCTAACAGTATTATTTATTAATAGGATGTTCTGAGACGTGGCGAGGGTAGAAGGTTTACTGGGGCAGAGGATTGCCTCTGGTAACCATAGCCAGCGCTTGTTGAGTTTTAGACACCATCCCACGCTACCAGTAAACTGTGGATCACAAAAATTATATTGTTAACAAGTGATGTCTGTACCTTAAAGTAAATATTCTGCAGTATCTTAGGCCATAATGTATATAAAGAAATAATTTGAAGTTTATTACTTAACTGCTAGAAAAGCTGGGTGTCGGGGTACAGGCCCTGAATACTAGCACGTGGGAGGCTGAGGCAGAAGGACCAGGATCTTAACCATAGCCTGGGCTACATAGAGACCAGGATTTGATCACAGCCTGGGCTACATAGGGAAGGCTTATTCCATAAAAGAAAAGAAAAATAAAAGAGATACAATAAGAGAACCATACAAATGTAATATCATAATAAATAAGAAGCATCCTCCAAAAACCTATAATCAATTAAATGCAGAGACTTATTTTTTAGATTTCTTTATTTTTACTTTATTTTTATTTGAATGCAGTGTCCCTATCTTTAGACACACCAGAAGAGGCCGTTGGATCCCCTTACAGTTGATGATGAGCCACCATGAGGTGGCTAGGAATTGAACTTAGGACCTCTGAAAAAGCAGTCAGTGCCTTCTACCTCTGAGCCATCTCTCCAGCCCCATGCAGAGACATTTTAGAGGTGGCAATTAGAATTCATTTGTTATCTGGGTCTCTTTTAAAAAATCTTTTCCCCACTTCCCTTCTCCTGCTTTCTCAGGCCCTGCTTGCTCCGGGCCCCCAATTACCCCCACCCCACTCAAGCTCCAGCCCAAAGTACACTGTCTTCAGACACCCATACGAGGGCATCAGATCTCATTACAGATAGTTGTGAGCCACCATGTGATTGCTGGGATTTGAACTTAGGACTTCTGGAAGAGCAGTCAGTGTTCTTAACCACTGAGCCATCTCACTAGTCCATTATCTGGGTCTTTGAGTGAGAAAAGAAGTACTTGTGCTTATATTTACACACTAAGTGTCTGTTTGGCAGCAGTGAATACCAAGGCCTTGACTATCCATGGCAAAGTTTCTGTGCTATTAAAACAACAGCCCTGGGCTGAAGCGAGGGCTCAGAGGTTGAAGGTCTTCATTGGTCTTGCGGAAGACTTGAGTTCAGTTCCCATCACTCATGCCAGGCAGCTCATAACTGTATAACTTCCAGTGCCTGGGAAGTTATAGCCTTCCTTCTTCTGGCTTCCTATGTGTACACGGGAACCTGTACACACATGACATACATTCACCCAGATTCACACACCTACACATACGAGTAAATAAAAAATGGAACACACCATAAAAAAAATGGTATGACCAGCAACCTTACTCTATTCCCAAGTCTGCTACTAGAGAATTTTGTTATTCTTAGAGGCTATTCTGATTGCGTGTGCAAACTGGGGACATGGGGACAGAACATGAGAAGAATTTCTGATGAATGTGACCAGCATTAGATAATACCGTGTGGAAAATCCAAGCGGTGGCTGGCTTTACAGTTACCTTTCTTAGGGTTCAGTGTGGGTTGGAAAGCTGACACATGGTGGATATTGTGAAGTCAGTGATGATTTTGTAAGACTTTTTTTATATGTACTAGTGTTTGCTTGCATGTATGTGTGTGGTTGGTGTCCTTAGAATTAGACTTACGGACATTTGTAAGCAGCACCATGGATTCTGGGAACCTGATCCTGTCCTCTGCGGGAGCAGGAAGGCCTTTTAATTGCTGAGCCATCTCTCCATCCTGATGGGTGGAAAATTTTATCCCTACCTTTCACTTTACCTGAAAATGATACTGAAACAAAGGGGAGGGCGTAAGCATTGGCGTCTCAACCCTGTGCACTCCTGGCTGGATAAAGATGGCCGACCTAGGCCATTGCCAGCTGCAGAGCAGTCACTGCACTGTCTCATAGCATCTGTTCTAGTTTCCTTTCTGATGCTGTGACAAACATTGTGACCAAAATTGATTTGGGGGGTTGGGGGGGTCTATGTGGCTTATACTTTCAGGTCAAAGTCCATGATTAAGGGAAGTCAGGGCAGAAACTTGAAGCAGAAACCATGGAGGAGGAGCGTTGCTTACTGGCTTTCTCTGCCTCAGCATTCTCTTTAAAAAAGAGTGCTGTTCCTGGAGAGCCAAACTTCTGTCCCAGCAGAAGACCACACATCCAAGAATATTTAGGCAGCACAAGGTAAACTTGATGGGTGAAAAAAAAAGAAAAAGAGGATGTAGTTTAGTGTGTGGAGGGGGATGGAGGCAGAGGGTCTAGGGAGAGTTGGGCAAGTGTGATCAAATGCATTTTATACAATTCTCAAAGAACTACTTTTCAAAAAGAAGAAGCTACTGAGACATAGGATCCACACTGTGTGCAAAGCTGGTGTACCCTGTGGGATATTCAAATGAGCTTTTATTTACACCTCAGAATTCTTGGAATATCTTCTCCATCACTGTGGGTTTCCACAAGGAGAACTGATTTCAGTTAAAGCATAAACAGAAACACCGTGCATAGACCTCATCTAGACTGAGTAAAATCTCTCTCTTAGGAAGAGGATAGGGCCATGTTACAGAGGGCACACTTATGAGCTTGGTTGGCCTCTGTAGCAAACACACTGATGGAGTAGCTTCAAGCACATGGGTGGGTTTTCACACTTCTAGAGGCCACAAATCAAGATCAAGAGTTCATCAGATTTGTTCCATCCTTGGCTCACAGATAACCATCTTTACACCGGGTGCCCCACGTGCTTGTTTTTTCATTTGTTCATCTAATCTTTAGGTTGTTGTGATTGTCTCATGAAGACACCAGCCATAATAAATTAAGTTCTACAAAAATTTTTACCTCTTTTTTTGATTTTGTCTCTAAATACAGCCACATTCTTAGGTACTTAGGGTTAGGACTTTACTGTCTGAACTTGGGGGAAGATTGTTGGCTTCAAAACATCACACATGGGTTGTGAATTTTCCCTGGAGGCTTTCTGGGCCACTTTAAGGCACTGCCTTCCTGTTGATTGTGATAACTGTCATATGTTTTCTGATAACAGGCTGTCTTTCTTCTAATAGCCTCTATTAGAAGCCAAGAGCCCAGAATTCTTTCAATGAATATAGGATGTTGGGAACATTCAGACTTTTGCTAATGGATAAAGTGATGTTTTTAACTTATAGCTATGTGAATTTAACTGAGTAATTTAACAATTACAAGCCTCCTTTTTCTGTTTTTTTCTTAAGAGTTATTTTTTAATTATGTGTATTTGTGTCTATGTGTGGGTATGTGCCCATGTGAGTGCAGTACCAATGGAGTCCAGAAGGGGGTGTTGGAATCCCCTGGAGCTGGAGTTATAGGCAGTTGTGAGTCACTTTGGGTGGTGCGAGGAACTGAACTCAAGTCCTCTGGAAGAGCAAATGTTCTCTTAAGTACTGAGCCATCTCTCTAGTTCAAGCCAAGCCTGCTTTTACCCATCTGAGTACTAGGAATAATATCTCATAGGTTGTTTTAGAGCACTGTAATCATATTGAAAGAGACCAACACAGTGACTGATGGCAGCATTCAGTTAATACTTAACCAGATTCCAGGTTTTTCTGTGCATTCATTTCAGTTGCCTATTGCTGCTGTAACAAGCCAGCCCAGACATACTGACTTGAAGCAAAGCTAACTTATTATGTTCCTGCTATGGAGATGAGTGCTCTGGTACATGGGCTAGTGGGCTAGCATAAGTGTTGTCAAGGCTGTACTCCTTTTGGGAGGACCTAGGAGACAGTCTATTTCCTTGTCTATTGTAGCTTCTAAGAGCTGGTTCCTATTTTCTAGCTCACAGCTTCCTTTTTTTATCCCTGTAGCCAATGGTTTTGTTCAAATCCCCATTCCTCCAATTCTGTGTGGTCTTCATGACATCCCTGGCTCTGTAACAATGTCTCTCTCTTTCCTAAGGCTCTATGTAATTTGTCTTTACTTGGACAGCGCATGAGAATTTCCCGCTCTGGAGATCTTCAACTTAGTTAGGTCTGGAAGACCCTCTTTCTGTGTATGTGATGCCACCCCAGATTCACAGTAGCAGGACCATCATCCTGCCTGCCTACTGCATCATTCTTGGACACATATTCTCTGAAGAGAACCGGCTCTCCAACAACAAGATAGCAGTGTTGCTGCCACTGTCCTTTCTGAGAGAGGTTTCCTGTGAAAACGGAATTAATTATTGCTAGTTGAGACTAGCAATGCTGCAATGAGTGGAGATCTCTTATCGCTATTCTATTACTAAATGAGAAATTAAAGCTAATCACCAGAGCCACAAATAGACATTGTGCTGATGCTTCCTCAACTGTGATTAAGTTTTTAAATTTTTCCTCCTGGACCTGACTGTAGACCCACTGGTTTCCTTTGACTTTCATGAGAGCTCTCCCTCATCTTCTAAGTTCAATTCTAGATTATCATTTTGTTAATTTACTACGATGGCTAGGTCATCTAATGAGACAAAACACTCCACTTTTTAACTGTTCTACAAACAAACAAAAGCTTGAAGCCTGTCTGCAGTCTGTGTCTTATAAATACTATCAATACTGAGGTTGTTGCTATAGTCTAAAGTTTCTAAAAGCCATAATTTGTCTAACTAGTTGTAAGATGAACTGGTGATACAGTCTGAGACTATGAGTCTACAACATCAAACAGGGCTTCAGAATCTGCACTTTATAACCACGATCCTGGGGTTTACCAGTTCTGTCTCCTATTGTACTAGCTGGGTGACTTTGGGAGAATTTGCTTCATTTTATCCTTGTCTTAACCTTTAAATGTTATCACATAGGGCCAAACTTACACACCGGATTTATGAATTAAATAAAATGATATGACAAATACATTTACCACACATGTAGTATTCAGTATTTACCAACTTCCATAATTATATTTTATCTTTAATTTCCCGAGTGTCCGGTATAAAGAGAGAAAGGAACACAATTTGGATTTATAATAATTAGTTTTTCCTTTCTTAGTTTTTATTTTGTTTTATATGTGTGAGTGTTTTCCCTGCATGTGATCTGTGTGTACCACTTGCATGCAGTACCTGCACAGTCCTGAAGAGGGCATCAGATCCTGGAACTGGTGTCACAGATGGTCATGTGATGTCCTGTGGGTGATGGGAATCAAGCCTGGGTCCTCTGTCTTCAGGAAAAACTGTCTTTGTATTTTGCCAATGTGACACTTAGCAGGAGCGGCTACATCTTAGTTTGGTCAGGTTGGCTGATCCCTAACATAGATACAAGCCCCGAATAATGCCCTGCCTCCAACTTTGCAACATTAAAAAAGGATTTTAAAAGTCCTTTTCATAGATTGTGCATTCACTTTAACATGTAATAAGATGCAATAGAGAGGCCATTACCTTTGACAGAGGTGTTCGCTGTGGAGGCATGTCTTCACTTCACAGCTCTGAAATTGAATCGTGTGAGTCATGGCATCAATAGAGTTATACCAGGAACACACTGTGGCAGTCTAGGATACAGAACAGCACTTCTGTGGTTTGGACATAACCTGGGTGTATTCTCTAAGGATTCACATACCTCAAACTCCGTCCTCAGTATGATAGTTGTCATACTAACAGGAGTGTCTAAGGCCAGTCACACACCACCCTTGGAAGACATTAAAACTGGTTTCAAAGAGTGAATTAGTTCTCACAAAATCTACTTGCTCTAAAAAGATTAAGCCAAGCTCTCAAATCTGTCTGGCTCCTCACCTTTCCTCTCCTCCTATAGTCCACCATGATGTTGTCCAGTCTGATGTAGCTAACATATCAGACACCATGTTTTTAATCTCCAGAGCTGTGAACTAAGCAATCCTTTTGTCTTAATAGATTATTCTGCCTCAGGCATTTTATTGTAATATAAAATTTTATATTAAGACAAGAAGATGGACAAAAAAATCCAAGAGGTTATACACAAGTCAAACTACTTATTTCAAAACTCTGAGTGATGCAAAAGCCTGCAATGGGTTCAAATTCAACTACATTAAAGTCACTTTCAGGTAAGAAAAAAAACAACAGAACAACTGTTAACGTCAGATTTTAAAAGTCTTAACAATAGTTTTCCTTTGAGTCCTGTGGAGGCAAATCACTGGTTTTACTAACTGAACATTTTTTTAAAGCTGTGGTTTTGACTCCAGGTGGGCAAAGCTGGGCTCAGGGAACTAACTCAAACCTTGCCTGGGACCAAGTCAGCAGAGAGACACCGAGCAACAGGTGGCATGTCATCCTGGCTTACACACTTCAGTCTTCCAAACCGGCATCGCCATAGGCTTAACTCTAATTATAGTACATTGTCCTATGTTTTCACTAGACCTTGGAAACAACAACAGTTTCATCCACAGACTGATCTTATGCCTAGGTAGCAGACACTTCACATTTATGGGTGATGTGCCTTGATTTCTTTATTATAGTTATTTTGTTCCTAAGCTTCTAATCATGGTTGAAGCATGTCTGTACAGAAGGTAGGGGGCATAGTAACAAAGCCTACAGCTATAACTCTGGGTTCTCAAATACGTATTTTATTTAAAAATAATTTACTATGTATATGAGTAGAGGTTTTTTTTTGTTGTTATTATTTTTGCATGTTTCTATGTACCACATGTTGACTGGTGCCTGGGGAGACCAGAAGAGGGCAATAGATTACCTGGTTACATATAGTTAGTAACCCCCATAAGGGTGCTGGAAACTGAACTCAGGTCCTCTGCAGGAACCTCTGCAGACACCCGTTAACCACCGAGTCATCTGTCCAGCCCCGAGAGTTCTTACACATTCTATTAAAACCGTGTAGTTGAATGTGAGACACTTGGGACCATAGCTGCCAAAGTCAAACAGGACTTGACTTTTTATAAAGTAGCACCTGCACAAACACACACAAACATACTCACTAGCACAAAGCCATATTTTCTAAACACAGACCTGAAAAGCTCAGGACTATAAAGGGCAGATGCAGAAATAATGTGCTCAATACAGTGTGAAATAACTGCAGGCAGCTATTTCTTGGATCCAGGGGACAGCTAGGAAAAGCCATTTTGCTCAGCGACATGCCTTTCAGAGTCAAGATGATCTCCCAATAGGACTGACACCACTGAAGTAGCATGGCAGCTCATTACCCACAGGCTCCTAGGAGATGCTGGCCTTCGAAGTGTTGTCTTGGGACATCAGAAGGAATTGTACTATACTCTGTTGAAAAGGAAATCTCTATTCTGCAATATAAAGCAGCAATATAGTTGGAATGACTGGTCTTCAGGCAAATGATGGAGATATGAATTCCCCCATAGCATTTTTACTGAACATGTCTCAGCAAGTTGGATGTGAAGAGGTAGAAACTACCCAAGGTATTTTCATCAAAGCATGTCCAGCTTTAAGAACCTTGGAGAACCCAACCTGCAGCACAGTCAGCATATCTCTGTAGAGCAGTGGTTCTCAGTCTTCCTCATGCTGCGACCCTTTGATATAGTTCCTTGTGTTCCAATGACGCCCAACCATAAAATTATTTTCATTGCTATTTCGTAGCTGTTATTTTGCTACTGTTATGAATCATACTATAAATATCTGTGCTTTCTGAAGGTCTTAGGTGATCCCTGTGTAAGGGTCGGTCAGCCTCTGAAGGGGTCGTGACTCATAGGTTGAGAACTTCTGCTGCGCTACAGAGTAACAGGCACAAAACAAACTAACAACAAAACCCCCACATAAGTTAGAGATAACTCTCTTCCCTCAAGACTCACAAATTCTCCAGAAAATGGGCATTTGGTATGTGCGAAGTGTGCTCTATCTGGTGCTGCAGCCAAAGTGGCCATCATGTGGTGTTCATGGTCATCTCCGGGGGAGCTTGTTAAGCTCTGATTTCTGGGCAGCACGCCCACATCTTCTGGTTCAGTAGTTCTGGAATGGATACAAGGTTTAAATCTTAAACAAGCTTCCCAGATAACTCTTTGACAGTAGCCCAGGGGCCCAATATGGAGAACCGTTGCCACAGGGAATAGAGGAGGTACTTAGGACAGTGAGAGTCTTAAAGTCCCCAACCCCTAAGCTCAGGGTAGAGGTGGGATAGGATACTTTATTAGTATGCTGCCAGGAAGATTTGACCAAGAGGGTCCCAAGACAAATGACTACTTACTGATGGATTTACGGCTTTTCTTCTGTACTTTACCCTCGACCTTTTAGCAAGGACATGATTTGCTGCATGGAGAAACATCTGGCAGCCTGGCAGGCTAGTGTGTAGCCTGGGTTTACTAAGCAGAACTCAGGCACAGCAATGCATGTGGGTTGTTGCTCTGTAGTTACAGCTAGGGACAAATGCTCCACGCTGTTTTAATTGTTTAGAGTATTTCTGGTCACAATCCAGCATGAGGCATCCCCGCATAATGTCTGCTCCCAACTTGTGGCTGTGAGGTTGATGGATTGTTTATAGCCAGGGCGGTTGATAAAGACAGGATGTTGACTCACTGTTAATGTATTTCAGCTGGGAAGGTCACTAAAGCATTGCATCTTTAGTTTGATTTTTGGCCGTTGCCTGAGAAACCTGGATGGAGAGCATCTCCTTGACCTGTTTCCACTGGTCCTTTGTAGGGCTTTTTATATTTAAGTATACTGTCTGTGTGCGTGTGTGTGTTTCTGTCTGCCTGTGTCTGTGTGTCTCTGTGTGTATGT
>JANHMN010000008.1:74053426-74117097 GCA_030674055.1 Rhabdomys pumilio | reverse complement strand
TGTGTCTCTGTGTGTATGTGCATGTGAATGTGAGTGTATGTGTGTGTTTCTATCTGTCTGTGTGTCTATCTGTGTATGTGCATGTGAGTATGAATGTATGTGTGTGTTTCTGTCTGTATCTGTGTTTCTCTGTGTGTATGTACACATGAGTGTGCAAGTGTGTGTGTCTTTCTATCTGTCTGTGTGTGTTTGTGTCTCTCTGTGAATGTGTTTGTGAGTGTATGAGGTGTGTGTGTGTGTATTCCCAGGAAGTCCAGAAGATGTCAGATCCCCTGGGGCTCAAGTTACCCGTGGATGAGAGCATCATGGAAGCTGGGAACCAAACCCTCGTCCTCTACAAGAGCCATCCTCACTCTTAACCACTGAGCCATCTCTCTAGCCCCAAAATGACTTCTTCAGCGACGACACAAAGTTTTGATTCTGTGCACTGGCTGACTCAGGTCTATCTTTTTTTTTCCACACACATTTTTCATGTTTATCTTTCTTATTATTTGAACTTTGAGTAATGTGCTATACTAATATGCTATAGACCTACTTCTTGACAAAAAAAAATCAGCATAGATATGAAGTGAAATCATGAGCAGAAAAGTGCCTGGATAAAGCTAGCACAGCTGATCACATCTTAATTGACCTCCCAGTTCCTTCATGATTCAAATTTTACCAAGGTCAAGTAAAATGGACTAAAGGGAAATAGTGAAGTCAACTTCCAGATCCACGTGGTTTCATTGGCTTGTGAATGACTTAAGCCAACGAATGAAGCTGAGCATCCGTCTCCTGCGAGACATTGGCTCCCACACCACACGTTTTCTTGTAGCATCCGAGTCTGTCAGGTTAACTACTTCATATAATTCAAATAATGATACAGATAAAAGCAGGGTTTTAGATGATAAACTCCACTGTGTTTGAAGACTGCCACTAATAGCAAGCATGCAGCTCACTCTGTGTACTGGAGACAGTCTGGAAAACATATTTGTAAACTGAATTTTTATTAAAAAAATCTTGTATGCTAAGTCTTCAGGACTTTTTTTTTTTTGAGTTTTAAGAAAAATTATACATTGACCTTCTTAGAAGTAAGCGAGATTCTTTTTATAAACTCAAATCATTTGTATATGCAGAACAATCTCATTACTTTTTCTAAATTTGTTTTTTCTTTTTATTTTCCGAGAATTTCATGCATTATTACTTTATTCACATAATTTCCACCCCTTCTTCTTCCTCTGATTCTTCCTATGCCCCACCTACTTCCTCTGAAACCCATGCCCTCTTCTTGTTTAATTATTAGTATTACATAGATACAGATGATATCAATATATGTATATACAGACTGGGAAATCCACTTAGTGTTGCTTCTGTGCATATGCATTCAGGGCTGACCATTTGTGGTTTGATAACCAATTAGGAAGTTCATCCTGGAGAAACTGGTTCTCCCTCCAACAGCAGCCATTGATTCCCTATAGCTCTTGATCTAGAGTAATTATGTTCTAAGATTCCCACTGTCCATGTGAGCACAGCAGCTGGTCTTGTTATTATGCATGTCTTACTTAGAAATCAATGCTGTTGAGATTTCATGGATGAAGCTTCACAGTCACGTCTGGAAGATAGTCTTGAATAGATCCTAGTGCCTTGGCCCTTATATTTCCTCCCCTTCTCCTATGGTTTCCCCTAAGCTTTGAGTCTTTAGTGAAATGTGTAATAACAGTTTGGTATGACAGTTCATAAGCAGTATAATCAAGCCACCAGGAAACCTGAATCAGAAGGCAGAGGTGGTGGTTCTTGTCTGCAACCTGGGAGCTGAGACACAAAGATTACTTTAAGTTCAAGGCAATCCTGGAATGAAAAGTTCCAGGATTGGAATGAAGAGTTCCAGGAATCAGGATACCTGATACTAGATGTAATATAATGTAAAGGTGACTTCTTAGCAAACCATTTTGTAGACTCTAAGTCACTGTTTGAATGACTCTATCTGTTCAATACTAAGAGAGTGGGAGCAAGAGAGATCTCTCATAAGACAGGGAAAAAAATGGAGAGGCAAGGGGCGATTCTAACAGCTCATTCCTATAAAATTAGGGTTCTCCCAGAAACACATGAATTCACGCAGGGCCATTTTCCTGAAAAGCTAAAGACTTACCACTCGATATCTCTTCTTAAAGGGCTACCACCTCTCCATATTGCCACAGAGGAACCTAAGCTCCACTCAAACCATATCCAAACTGTGTCAGAGAGTCTTTGGAAAGATGTTGAGCCTCTTGGAGGTAGAGTTACAGAGAGTTTTGAGCTGCTCAAAGTGGATAGTGGGAATTGAACGCCAGTCCTCTGAGAGCAGCGAGTACTCCTAATGCTGAGACATCTCTTTATCCCTTCCTTCTTACATATAAAAAGTACTGAGGCCAGACAGATGATTCAGTACAGGAAATGCTTGGCAGCGAGCAGAAGAACCTGAATTTGAATCCACAGAACCTATGTAAAGTTGGCTGAGGTACTGCACACTTGTTCTTTTTCCCTCTGGTGATTGCTTTCCTCTCCCTCCCAAGTGGGACTGAGGCATCCTCACTTGGGCTCTTCAGCTTGTTAGCCTTCTTGAGTTCTGTGGGTTGTATCCGGGCTATTCTGTACATTTTTGGGCTTATAGCCACTTATTAGTGAGTACATACCATGCATGTCATTTGGGGTCTGAATTACCTCACTCAGGAGGATATTTTCGAGTTCCATCCATTTGCTTGCAAAACTCAGGATGTCCTCATTTTTAATAGCTGAGTAGAATTCCATTGTGTGAATGAAGCACATTTTCTTTATCCATTCTTCTGTGGTGGGACATCTGGGTTGTTTCTAGTTTCTGGCTATCACAAACAAGGCTGCTATGAACATCGTGGAACATGTGCCCCTGTGGCATGGTGTGGCATTTTTTGGGTATATATCAAAGAGTGGTATAGCTGGATCTTCAGGTATATATTTGGTATTGCACGTTTGTAATCCCATCTGTCTTGTGCTGGTGTGATGTGGAGACTGGAGATTTCTAAAAGTTACAGGGTCTCTCTGTGTAACTCTAGATGGTCTAAAACTCATTATGTTTTTCGAGTTGGCCTCAAACTCACAGAGATCTGACTGATTCAGCCTCCTGAGTGCTGGGATTATATGTTCTCCATATTTCTTTAAATGTTACTTAGTACCAGTATATATTATCAAAAGTGACCTTTGGGGAATTCTGGTGAATTGGGCAATAAGTGAAACCCTTTGGTCTGTTTTATATCAAGACACAATTGCTTCGTGCAGCTAGGCACCTTTTCTAAAAAAAGAAAAGAAAGAGAGAAACAAAGAAACAAAGAAAGAAAGACCCAAGTAAACAACAACAAAAAACCCCCAAACAAACAAAACACCCTTTTGTATATTTTTCTCTACTTTCTGATGCTATTTGAAATAGCACCAGTCAGCTCTCTAACTTGTCAACCATGGTCATCAAAAATTTCCAACCCGAAGCATTTCCCAAATGAAGGTGTTTAGTTGAGAGTTCAAGGAAGGGTGACCTAACTGTGTCAGCATGAAATTGAAGGGTAGGAGAGGAGATGCTGGAAGTATTTTTAATCTTTTTGAGATGCTGATTTATACCCCAAGGAAAAGCAGTGTGCTCTACAGGCTTACGTGTGTTGCTGCAGACTCACTGGGGGAACTTAGATGAGATTTACAGTGTTGTTTTCCAGGGAAATTGCATTTGGCATTCCAAAAAGCTAATTTACCAGCAAATGTTGGGAGCATAATTTCTAAGTTGGATGTCACTGGCACACAGTTTGACTTTGAAGCTCGGGGAATAGATTCAGTCAGAAGTCTATATTTGTCTCGATGTAGTACTTGCTTCTTGCAATAATCCCTTGGCTCCCCAAACTCTGAGAAGATGGAGATAATGACAAGATGAAAGTTTTTATGACTATGTTATAGGCTCTCGTGGAGGAACACCACATGGGTCTTGTCAAGAATTTTACTAGCTTACAGTGACAAGCTTTATCCTTCAAAATCCTTCTTGGGGTTGAAGAGGTGGCTCAGTGCATAAAATGGTCTCTGTCTCAGCATAAGAACCAAAGTTAGGATCTCTCGTACTCAACATGGAAAAAAAAAGTGGCCACAGGGGTACATATTTGTCTTGGTCACTGTTATATTGCTGTGAAGAGACATCACGACCAAGGCAACTCATGAAAGGAAGCATTTAGTTGGGGGCTTGCTTACAGTTTCAGAGGCTTAGTCCATCATCATCATAGTGGGATTTGTGGTGGAAGACAGGCAGTATGGTGATGGGGAAGCAGTTGAGAGCTCATGTCTGATTGGTAAATGACAGGCAGAGGGAGAGGGAGACTGGGCCCCGCTGGGCTTTTGAAACCCCAAGCCTACCACAGTGTTACGCGTTCGCCATCAAAGCCATTCATGCTCTACCAAAAGCACACTTCCCAATCCTTCCCAAACAGTTCCAGTAACTGAGGGTCAGACATTCAAACATACGAGCCTGTGGGGGACATCCTCATTCAAACCGCCATAGCCTGTGGAATGCCAGCATTGAGAAATCGAGACCAGAGGATTCCAGTGGCCCACTGTCCAGTGGCTGCAACTAAAATGGAGAGCTCCAATATTTAGTGAGTGTCTTAGTTAGGGTTTTGCTGCTGTGAACAGACACCATGACCAAGGCAACTCATATAAGGACAACATTTAATTGGGGCTGGCTTACAGGTTCAAAGGTTCAGTCCATTGTCATCAAAATGGAAACATGACAGCATCCAGGCAGGCATAGTACAGGAGGAGCTGAGAGTTCTACATCTTTATCTGAAGGCTGCTAACAGAAGAATGGCTTCCAGGCAGCTTGGATGAGGGTCTTAAAGACCACACCGACAGTGAACAGTGACACATCTACTCCAACAAGGCCATACTTCCCAACAGTGCCACTCCCTGGGCTAACCATATACAAACCATCACAGTGAGAAATCCTGTCTCAAAAAAAATACGTGGATGTAATAGAAGATATCCACCATCAACTCTGGCCTCCAAAATAACATACATGAGTGAGTGTTCTCATAACACACACACACACACACACACACACACACACACACACACACACACAGCTTCCTCGTAGAATAACCAAAGTTATTTTCAGTGAAGGGAATTTAAGTAAAGTTATTATTTTAGCATAAAATATGTATACTTTCTTAAGATCAGAAAAAGATGTAAAATGAAAATCTGGAGACTTGGACACTTTGTTTTAAGCAGATGTCAAGAAGTCTGGCTTACCCAACTGGTGCTCACAGCAAGTGAGCTATCTGGAGCCCTCTCTCAATGTGAGCTGGATCTCCCAGATTTGAGCATGGGAAGTCTGATGATTAGTTTTAATTTTCAATTTGGTACAACCTGAAATCATCACACCCTCACAGAATCTCAGTGATGGATTGGCTAGATCAAATTGATCTCTGGGCACATCTGTGGGAATTTCTTGGTCTCCTGAATTGATATGAGAAATTGTAGCCTTTACGTGGGCTGCACCATTCCCCTGCGTTGAGGCCCTGGATTTTATAAACAGAGAGAGTGCATTTAGCAACTTGAAAGTGTGAAGAGTGGGGGGAAGGACATCTCTTCCTTGGCCACACCACTGACAGACAAGTGACAGGGCAAGTTCTCCCACAATCATGCCTTTGGGGCTAACTCTCCCACAATGCCCAGGCAAGAAGTGGGGGTCAGCACTGAGGAATGCTCAGATATCAATATGATCCTAGGTAGTAATCCAGACTAGGGATATCTACCCAGCCTTTGCTGCAGGGACAAGGACCCAGACAGAACACTCCAAGGCAGCACGGGCCAGGGCCTCACAATGAATTGCCTTTGGTGGCACAGGCTGTTCCAACTACCCTGGAGTCTCCAGTTCCTCCTTTCTTCATGTGTATACATCCTTCTGTGTGTCTTTCTCTTCCATCTCTCCACTCCTTACTCACTCATCTAAGTGGGGCCCAGGGCCTCTGGGTGTCTATGGTCCACTCAGGCTTGCTTTGCCACTGGGACCCGGACAGTGATGAAAAATACTTTACCTTGCATTCTAAGCCATTTTTTTCTTCTAGTAATTGAAATAAGATGTCAATCCCATGTCCTCTGTTTTGTCCAGCTGTGCAGAACTGGGGGCTGCTCCTCACTCCCATCCCTGCTTCTCTGTAGGAAATGGGTATCTCTGTTCCCTTGGCATCTTTTACATTTTTTCTTATCACTGTCTTTCATGAATTTGATTTTAACAATTACGTTATTAGATTCTTCAAATATTTTATTGCTGGAGTCTTTTGGGTTTTTTAGATCTGAAAGTTTACAATTTGAATTTTCATTTCAGTGATGATTTTTTTTTTTCAATTACTACTAGTTAACTTTTTGTAGTTGTTGTGTGGTTTTGGCTTTTTTTCAATTTTTGTTTTTTTTTTTGTTACTTTGAGACAGGGTTTCTCTATGTAGCCTTGGCTGTCCTGGAAGTCACTCTGTAGACCAAACTGGCTTCAAACTCATATAGATCTACCTGCCTCTGCCTCCTGAGTGCCGGGATTCAAGGTGTGGGCAACCACTGCCTAGCTTAGTTCGATTATTTTGTTGGTTACATTATTTTATGTGTATGGGTGTTCTGCCTGCATCTATATCTGGGTATCACTTGTGTGCCTGGTGCACACTGAATCCAGAAGGAGATGTTGGATTTCATGGAACTAGTTATGAATTCTTGAGAGATAGCACGTGGTTGCTGGGAATCAACCCTGGGTCCTCTAGAAGAGCATCCAGTACTGTTGACCAGTGAGCCATCTCTGCATCCTGCTACCAGTTCTTGCCCCATCAATAGGAATCTCTGCTTCTGAGAGTTCAGTCTTCTCTGAAGATCTCTTGGTCCTATCTAATCACGTCTGAGGTCACTTTCTTCCTCATTATTTCATTTCCATCATTCCAATTGCTGTGCCATCTCTCTGATTAGAGTTTTCCAGCATCCGATCTGATGATAATCAAACTCAGATGTCATCTTTTCAGAGGATGCCATATTCCTCTCACGCTGACCATTTTCATCTGCTCCCGTGGAGCTCAGACCCCTCCTTACCTTCGTGACTCCATGGAGCACGTCTGTAAAGCTGTCTTAACTTCCTTGTTTGATAGTGATAGTGTCTCCCACCCGGTTTCGATTTACTGGTTTTTAATCCTATTTCTTGTCTCTTTGCATACAGATGTTAGATCATCTATGAACCATCTTGGTTTTCAGTCTTGTCAAATACAAAATTTGCCTGTTTATACTTTTATAATTGGATGTTGGAGATATTTTTACAGAACAAAAACCGAGTTATCTGGAGTCAATCTTCAATCTTTTTAAATCTTTTCAATCTTTTTAAAATTCTATTAGAGTAGTGATTAAAAAAATAATAATTTAGTTTCACAACCAACTCAATGTTCTTCTCCTTCCCTGGTTTTCCAAGCTCCCGTGTATCATTTGTACATTACGAGAGGTTTTTTTAGTGTGGCTGATGGGAACGCAAACTGTTCCCGGCCCTGTGTCCACCTCTCCCGATGGTCATGGATCTGTAACTCTTGTTCTGGTTAGTCTTCATCATCAGCTTGGTTGTGTCAGCTTTGTCAGGCACGTCTTTGAGTGTGGCCTGGAGAGCAATTTTAGAATCCCCAGAGATTAAGAAAGCCTTACTGGGGAAGACCCACTTCGAATGTAAGCAATGTCCTCCCATAAGCTGAAGTCCAGATGTTCCAGTCACGTTCCTGACATTATGGGCTGAATTCACTCAAACTATGAGCCCCAGCACTCTTTGCTCTGTGTTCTGTCTTCCTTTATGTTGGTCCCAGTGTGGGAAAGTGACCAGTGAGGCCCTTCTTCACTCTTTGTTTCAGCCTGAATCATGCCTGTCAGTGCTTAGCCAATACGCTGGGCTACAGATTCTGATGAACTTGGCCTCCTCAAATTATCTCAATGAGCTCTCAGGACCTACTCTGTCATTTGGAAGAAGTTCTTTCTAATAATGTGATACATGAAAATAAACAGGGCTCTTGTCACTACATTGTGGCTATGTGAATGACACGCGTTTGATATGAAAGAAAGGACCCCATCCTTACTCCAGTAAATAAATATTGCATCACTACCTTTCATCAAGATGAAGCTAGCCTTTCAAACAACTGGTAGTGTTAGTTTTATTGCAATCTTTATTTGTGTAGAAGCTTGGGTTGTGAGAGGAGTAACTGACTTACAGCAGTATACTCGAGTATTCATGAATTCAAAGATGGGATTTTTACTTTTGCCTGGATTTACATGCGCAGGTCTAGTGTAGATACCATACTGGCTACACATGTGACTTCTTTAGTTTTGTTACGTTTGTTTTACTTTATGTGTTGAGCGCTGGCCTGGGTGTATGCACGTATACACATATGTGTAATGCTCATGGAGGCCAGAAGAGGGAGCCAGATCCACTGGAACTGGATTATGGGCCCTAGAGACCCTTCAGAGGGCGCTGAGGAAACACCCAGAGCCTCTGCAATCAGAGCAAACCGCTCTTAACTGCTGAGTCATCTTTCAAATTTTGATTGAAAAAGGACATTCAAGTTTCCACCACCTTAGGAGTTTGTTTCAAGCAGGGACTGGCAGAGCTACATTTTCTGAAGGTAACAGATTCCAAACAGCAACGCTCCTTCCTTATGCCCTCCCGTTCCCTTTGGATCGTCCAATGAGCACCCTGAAAGGAAATCACCATGGCAGGACCTCACTCACTTTACTCCAGGTATTCTTGTTGGAATAGGAGTTTGTGACTTCTGACTTGCTTCTCACCCTCTGTGTGCTTAGAATTCTTCAACTTTCCCACCTCCTTCCTCTAGAAAAGATGCACGTGGCCCTCGGATCTCCCACAGGGTTCTGCATTCATCACCACCTTTCAGGTATCCGTATTTTCACTTCACACCGTTTCTACGACTTAGAAGATTTTCACATTCTCTTCTAGACTGTTCTAATGCAGTCCTTAAATGTGGCTCCTATACCATCTAATGAGCTACATAAAACTGTGTATTCAGCGCATGCAAACATCTTTACAGTGAATGGATCAACCAGGGAATAAAGAAGGCAAGTTTTTTCTTAGTCACTTCATCTTGCATCTTCACCCCTGCAATCTAGGAAGAGCTGTCTAGCAAGTTAATCGTATGGACAGCAAAACTCAACTCTGACTTTCTCAGTTAATGTTCTGGCTCTACCCTCCAACCCACCATGTAGGCTTGGTGACATCACTTCCTTTCCTATCTGTCTTAATAGTTTTACCTCTATACGGTGATCACAGCACTACTGCCTTAGAATAATTGTAACAATTAGCCGAGAAAAGGAACAAAGGGCCTGAGTATTCTAAAAGCAGCATCCACTATTATTAGCAGGAGATGATTTCTTTTCAGATCAATTTCATTAGCTTTTCCTTCTGAAATCCAATTGCTTCCCAAACCTCCCCTAAACTCACAAACTATTCACAAAAGAATTCCGGCAGAACTTGAAAATTATACATATACTTTTATTATAGTCACATAAAACAAAGTCAGTTACACCAGATTGTTCAAATACATCGGTGAATTAAAACCATCAATGCTTACAAATTTTATACATACTTATATGTGTACATATAAATACATACATTGTAAAAGATATATATTTTTATTCTAAAATAAAGTGCCCGAATCTCAGTACATGGGGCAGGAAATGAAGAGAAGGATCATAAACTCTTGACAGTTACATAATCCTTTTGCCAGCCAAGCATCTACTTTATACACGCTCATTCAGGTATAGTGAAGTTTACTCACCCATTATTTTTCTGAATTCTCCCATGGGAATTAATCTCACTCAAGGTTTAAAAGGTTAAGAAGGCATGTGGCCAACTTACTGAATCAGAGGCTGGCTCTTTCTGAGTACATGGGATTCTGCCTTGGTTTCCAAAGAGGAATAGCTAAGCGTCATAATTTTCTTATTTAGAGGGTCACCTTCCCGCTACGGTGCTAATAGAGTAATATACAAACCAAGTGTCTCTAATTGCACTTCCCCTACTAACATGCAGTGAAGTCAAGCTTTGGTACAAAGATTCCTGGTGGGTTTGTTATTTATTTATTTATCACCGAGTGAACTGTGGGTCTCGTTTCTTTTGTTATTAAGAAAATAACAGAACAAGGTGTGTGAGGACTGCAGTAGATTATTGAGTGAACCAACTCGAATTGAAACGGGCAATTACGTCACAAAACCAAAGTCAGTGATAACATTTCAAACTAAAGTGTTAAAGAAAAACAGCATAATTTAAGTAAGATGATAATAACGAATAAAAAAAAATCTTCACTTCAAATGGGAACTAGAATTCGGCTCCCCATTCTAATCTCTCAGCGACCCTCCTCAAGTTCTCAGCAGACATTACAAAACCTTATGGTGACCTTTGTAGACTTCCACAAGATACAGAATCTTAAAACGCCTTTGATAAGACTTCAACTTATTTAAGCAAGGCAGAGATGCCTAAAATTAGCTTCCACGAACCCAGCCACTTCAGCGTCGTTGGTGGCTACATCTTCAAACTACATTAGCATGGATCCTATGCACAAGCAGGGAAGGCAGAGCCTGTCTGCAGCATGGGACTGCAGAAGACACGCGGGAATTTCTCAGCATATAGTGGACTGGGACCCACGAGAAACCCTGTCGTTCCCCAAACTCAGAATAAGGAGTGGAATATCTTGGCTGTGGTTAGAGGGGCAGAGCCAGGAAGGCCTTCCCGCTTTCCAGCGCATCTTGGCAGAGCTCTAACTGCTGATTTTGGTGAGCATCTTGTTAATCGCTTGCTTGACATGCGTGGTGGAGCTGCGGCGTCTTGTCTTGCCCTGCACCATCCTCCTGCGGCGCACCTCTCGACAGAGCTCATAGAATACCTCCGTGATGTTCCCTTCTCCCGTGCAGGCGGAACATTCGTAAAACGCACACGCCAACTCCGTAGCCAGCTTCTCCCCTTCCTCTGTACTCACTTGTCTGGAGTGGTCCAAGTCGGCTTTGTTTCCGACCAAGATGAGAGTTACGTTTTTGGGCTTTTTGATTTCATCTAAGATGTTCTTCAGTGGCAGGACTTCTTCGAAGCTCCCTCGATCCGTGATGTCGTAGACCAGCACGAAGCCTTCTCCCCAGCGCATGTGCCCTTCCCTCTGGATGGTGTCTTCCTGCGGGGAAAGAAGAGAGGTTGAGAATTTCCCAGCATTTAGTGGATCGCGACCTACGAAAAACCCCAACTTTCCTCAGACTCAGAATCAGAAGTAGACTATCTAGGCTGTGGTTAGAGAGGCAAAAGAAGAACCAGGAAGGTCTTCCTGCTTTTCAGCACATCTTGGCAGGGTCAAGGGTCTCCTGCAATCGGGAGACCTGGGCCTAAATCCAAAGTGTACAGTACACTGTCATTGCCTACTAATCCCTTAACTGCATCGCTTGTATCCGTTTGTTATTAAACGTCTTGGCTGTTTTCCTGGAAGAATTTATTTTCTTAATTAGTTTAGAAGGTAAGTACAGCTAACTCATTTGTCTTAATAGCCTTCTTGTTCAGTTTATGGACCATTGATAACCCTAGGAATAGAAAAAAAAAGTTATAAACTATATAAAATCTACCGTTAAAGCTTGAGGACTTGGATTCCCCCATTCCAATGTTCTCGTCTGTGTTATACATCAGTTGGTGATGATGAAACTTCTCCTGTAGTGACTGTCAGAGGGGTGACTACTCCTCCATGAGAGGAGAACACAGTTTGAAGGTATAGCTGGCTGGGTCTGGAGGGACATGCACCTGAGATCCTAGCATTTGGGAGGCAGAGGTAAGAAGATGTACTGTTTAAGGCTAGCCTGAGCTATATAGTGAGATGATGAGACACTGTGTGTGAGAAGAGAGATGGAGTGTGAGGGGTAGGGGAGAAGAAGAAAGAGAAGAGGAAGAAGAAAAGAAGGAAGGAGGAAAAGAAGGAAGGAGAGGAAGAGAGGAAAGAAGAAAAGAAGTAAGAGGAAGAAAGGAGGAAGAAGAGGAAGAGGAGATGAGAGGGAAGGAGAGAGAATAAAGTGTTGTTTCCTCAGGTTCAGTTGTCTTCTGGAGGCTTCTGCCTCTCGGTATGTTCAGTGCCATATGAAGGCCCATGCGTAAGGAGGAAGAGATGGCAAAGAAAGGATTATAATTACCTCCAAGAGCATTTCTTTGGTTAAACACTTCAATTCAAGTCCCTTTGAAGGCCACAGGTCATTGTTACAGTATCATGGATATGCCCGGCCCATCTAACCATCACTCCCACGGTCATTTCTAGACGTGGGAACTAAGACTTAACTGTTTTTGTAAGATATGATCTGACTACTGTCCAGGGAAGTTTGCAGCCAAGTATTGCAGGGAATGTAAACATAATGGGGCATGCAGCACACAGACAAGCCTGTGTGTGGCGGTCACAGAGAACTGGAATGCAGGCCAAGGCTCTCTCAGAGGCTCGCCTAGTGTGTGAGGATATTAATGATTCTTTTCAATAGAGGCGTTTATTTAAATTCATCTGAGCATTCCAAAATCATGTTTGGTTATAAAAACCTATGAAGGCAGTGGCACCCCAGGTCCCCAAATACAAAGGGAGAGAGCCTACCCTAGATGGTCTGTGGCCATTGTTACTGCAATATTTTCAGTAACGTCTTAAAGCACACGGTGGCTTACACATGGATCAAATTACATATTCAGTAACGTTTAAAGTGGCTAGATAATGGACATACAAGTTTTTAATCATGTAAAAGTCATGTATTTTTTTAAATATTATACATATTTTACATATCTCTTTTTTATTTGATGCAGTAAATGCTTGGATGAATTCCCACTCACCTGGCCAGCTGTGTCCAGGATCTCCATAGAAACAACTTCATCATCTATGGTTGCCTGGTGTCGGTAGGTTGATTCTAAGAGAATGAGAAAGGCACATGTGAGATTTAATTTGATCCTTGAAGTGAGAAATTAGACATAGGAAGAGGATTCCCGCCTTTGTAGCAATGCTGGGGCATGGGGCCATGGTGGGGCAGGGTGCTGTCCAAGGAAGAGAAGATGGAAGGACAGACGCACAAAGGAACAGCACCACATTCTACAGAGCTTTCTGAGCGCCAGACCTTGAGCTGGCAGTCTGCTTTGATCCTCTCTCTATTCTTCCCTCCGGCTGCATCTTGTTCTGTGAGGCCAGCCCCTAGTACTCTTCTCTATTTAAATTAGACGAGGTCTCTACATTATAAGATGAAAGAGGCATTTTCCATACAAAATATATTTCTGCCTTGATATTTCTAAAAGTAATCTTTTAACGTAAAACCCTTTTGTCTCTTCCTAACTTCAACCATGCAAAGATCCTTGACATCAGAGGAGGATGGGCAGGACAGAGAGCCTGGGACTTAGACATATCATGTCAGACAGATGGATAAAGCTGGTGAACTTCCAAGATGGATTGCTTCTTCTCAACATGGCCAGCTGCTTTCTCTCCCTCCTGACCTGAGGCAGAAGCCTAGGAGCTTAAAACAAAGGCTTTTCCTCTCTCACCAGTAGGGCACTGATGGGTCTGACAGGACAAGTCGGAGCAGGACACGCTTATGTAACAGCTGTGAGGCGGTCAGCATCCTATCCTTGTTCAAACTAACCAACCCTCAATGATGCGAGGAAACCCCACCTCTGCTTTGGAGGTGACCATGCTCTCTGTCTGCTGCATTCTGGATGTTACCTCACCTCTAATCAAAAGCCATTCTTCACTGGCTGATTTCCTACTGCTACCTGTTTCACTCAAGCTTTTCCTGACTTTTATTTTTTTAAACTTACAAAACAAAAACTACAACAATAACAACAACAATGACAACAACAACAACTCCCTAAGTAGCTGGGCTTGTGTTTGGTGGGTGGTGACGAGTGGTAATCCAAAATAGAAAGGGTTTGAGCAGATGCATGGGATGGGATAATGCAGATCCCTCCTTCAAGGTATCTGGTCAAAGCAGACAATAGCAGTCACCCTGGAGCAGCTGCAGTTGCTGGGTCCACAGTGCAGTGGTACCCAAACCCTGAAGGGATAAGAAGATGGCAGGGATAAGATGTCTGAGCAGTCATGAATATGGCTCTCACCGTGTCAGTGGAATGGAAATCAAAGCAGTGTCAGCTTGGAGGCAGGGCATACATGAAAGCTTCAACACAGACAAAGGAGCTAAGAGTGACGAATTGAGCTGGTGACTAGCACGTGAAAGATTTCCTCAGAATGTGTCAATAGCTCATAAGAAAGAAAGCATGGTTTGAAACTTTCACAAGCAATATAGAGAACAGACCTGCAAATCTTATTCTTTATGAAATGAGCCTGAGTCCAGAGAATAAAATCTATAGGGGTGTGGAGACAGCTAAGGATGTTATATCTAAGAATTTCTGGGGACAAAAGTCACTGAAAGAGAAAAATATCCAAAAGAAGGTACTCATTACAGTGAGTTTTAGGGATATTGATGACAAAAAAAGGGGGGATTAAGAGAAATACAACGCACACTCCCATGAAAGAACATGGCTCAGTTAACATTGGGCTTTTTTATTAGAGATACTGAATTCAGGACATTGGTGGCACAAGCAAATCAATGCATGTGTGTAGGGAAATTTCCCCTAGTTATTTGATTGTCTGATACAGGAAGCCAATCACTGGGGAAAAAATATGGAGGTGGGAATCTTCTGTGAAGAACAGGAAGGGAAGGGGAGAAGAGAAGGGTTGGGGAAGACAGAAGATGAAGAAAGAAGAAGATGGAGGGAGAAGATGAACTTGAACCACATGGGCTGGAGGAGCCACAAGTAGGTAGGGATTTTATAGCTGGGCAACAGAGTAGTGAAGTCATATTTTTGTCTAATCTAAGCATACAGCTTGTAATTATATTATTGAATTGTGTGTTCTTTGTTATAAATCTGGCTGGTATAATATAAGTCTCTACTGTTATCATTTTAAGGGGCTAAGGGGAGCTGAATGACAGCTCCAGGCATTTCAGAAAAGACTGGTTGGGTCAGCCTACCAAGAGGAGACCGAGAGAGCTAGCTTGGCAGCGGGTTTTTGACCAGAGTGGCTTGGCAGTAGGCTGGCCACAGGAATCAGTGCAAGATGGCTGCTTCAGGCTGGCCATGGGATGGGTAAGACCGCTGAGGCCAGCAATTAGCCAGATTTAGCATGATTCGCTTCTTAAAACTACATGATACACACCTTTATCAGAAACAATTCTGCATTGCAATTCTAGATGATTCTCCTGTGTCTTTCCAGGGTGAAGTGGAGACGAACATCAAAGGTGAGATTAACTAACAAACATTTCAGTAACAAAAGGGAGGAGATGACAAGAAACCGTGAGCTAATACTCAATCCTAAGAGTAGGAAACCAGAACAAACAGGAAATGCTTCAAGGAGAGAACTGGCAGACAGGCATCGAGATGCAGGTCGTGTGCCAACCCTGCTAGCAGGTGGCACAAAAGCAACAAGGAGAACACAGACGTTGAAGAAAATTGTAGGCTCAAACGTTTTCCATTGAGGGGGCTGGACAGACAGCAGGCCATCTAACACAATGACTAACTGGGTGTTTCTGAGTGCCAATCACCCAAGCATCTAATCAAAGAAGACTAGAGTTGTCTCTCTTGGGGACCAGACTAGAAACCAGCACTTATATTTGTTCGTTCTTCAGCATCCTCCCCTCTTCCGGACTGACTGACCAGCCATCCCAACAAATGACCAGTCGGCCTATCTTCCTTCCTTCCTTCCTTCCTTCCTTCCTTCCTTCCTTCCTTCCTTCCTTCCTTCCTTCCAGTACTTTTCAGTCTTCGGAGACCACTGTCCTACTTTCTTTCTGTGAACAATTGTCTATCCAAGGTACAAAAGCCGGAAAGGAAGCTTGCAATGGCCATCCAGGTGACATTAGTACTGCGAACATTCACCACAGAAACCTGTACAGCTCACACCTCTTCTGAAAAGTTGTCATTTTAAAATGAGACTACATTCATTATAAGTGAATAAATGTTTTTTTGCATCTGTCCTTCTGTTGGAACTCAGGATCCATACATGAGGATTCTCATCTGAGGAACATTCAGTACCACACTCTCCTCTATGCTAAGCAACAGGGTATGGCTTTCTGGGACCGGACGCTCTGAAATGCCATTTACAGCCGCTACTGCTTCCAAGTGTGTCCTCAATAATTCCCTTGCTTCTTCTTGAGTCTTTGGGCCTGAGGAGAAGCCCAGCTGGCTGCACACATACTAGGCATCCACGCCCTTCTGGGTTCTGCCCCCTAGGCTGTTCTGTGCCTTTTGTATTGACTTCCCCTTTAAAAATGACTGGCATCCACCCTGCAGCATGGAAAACAGGAGCCCCGGCTCTCATCCATCTCTTTGCATTAAAATTTGTCCCAGAGGAAAGGATATTGTTCTCTGTGGCTCCCGTGACAAATGGGCTCTGGGTCTCAGCTGCAAAAGGCCTCCGTGGGGGGGCTGGGGTGCAAAACAGAATGAAACTTGCACGAAGTTCTGTGAATCTTTGGCTGTTTGTTAATGAAATGAAAGGGATCAAATGCAGGAAATGAGGAAATGTCTGCTACAGACACAGCAGCGGGTGCTGGACTGATTTCCTCCCAAGACGAATACTGTTCTCACACTGTTCTCAGCATATTTCGTTCATGTGTCTTCTGTCATTTATGAATTCATTTTCTCTACATGCAAGACAATGGAAATATTCCCTCAAGAGGTAAAATACTGGCTATAAACCGGTGAGCTTGTGTGAGCTGATTCTAACAAAACACATACATTCTACTTTTTATTTTAAAATTCAAAGCAAAGCTGGGTGTGGTGAGGCCAGCCTGGTCAACATAATGAGTACCAGGACAGCTGGGGATATTCAGAGACCTTGTCTCAGAGGAAAAAAGAAAATCAAAAAAATTCACATGTGTTTGGACTGTTTACATATTCTCTACTTTCTCTATACCAACAGGAGTGGTAGCCTCAGTCCTTTCTGTGAAGCACTGTGGGTATATTTGATTAGATCTATGGCCAGATGCACTCAAAAAGGTCTATTCTATAAACAAGCATGAGTTTCATAATTGAATTAGGTATATCAAAATTATCTTTTAGATTACTGTGGATAAAGGAAAATGCCTTAAAGCATGCGTTCAGGATTCTGGAGAGGAGGTGGCCCAGTGGTTGAGAATGTATATTGCTCTTCCAGAGGACCCCAGTTTGGCACTGAACCCTTATTTCTGGCAACTGACAACGTCTTCTCCAGGTCAACCAAATGCCTCCAGCCTCAGACACCTGCACCCATGAGCACATTCCACTCTTCCTAACCCATAACCACTACTAATGAAAACAAACCTTTGAAAAGCATGCATTCCATGACATTTCTGTAAACTAGGCATGCATTTTGGACACTCTGGCAAGGTTGAACACTCAGAGCTGTTTGTATGTGGTTAATCCTTGGACTGAGTTAGCTTCTTTGCACATTTCAACACATCAATATGGTCACGTGGCCAGTGCTACAACAGCAGCAGTTAGCAGTGTGGCTTTATGTTGGAGTGGGATTCACTCTGAGCTGAATTCTGTTGCTGGCCTGGCTGCAAACCAGTTATGTTGTCTTAGATGAAGAGTCACTTCTCTGGCCCTGTTCAATGCATGACTGCCTCCCATTTTCCTGCTGTGTTGTTACTAAATTTCTCTAAGGTGTGGTTGAACACTTTTGCTTCAGCACCCAGTTGAGAGATCTTGTCTCCCTGCTTGAGCCTTTCCAAGCAGAAGAAGCTCCAAGGCAGGCAAGATGAATCAAGCACAGAATCAGCAAGCCCCTGGGTTTGTTATGTTTCCTGACTCATTCTCTTACTCCTAGCTCAGCTTTACTGTGTATAAGGACAGCCGCTTGTCATCCAAACACAGTGTGCAACACCACCTTTGTCCCAGGACAGTGGTACTTGACACTAAGAAGTGCTCTTTCCCTCTCTTCCTCTCTCCACCTCCAACGTGTACACGTCAGCAGGATCACACACAGGCACACACACAGTTGAGTGTTGTAAGCCTTTACTCTGTATTCTTGTGTCTGAAAACATTCTTGGAGGGTAACATGACTCGAGAAGGCAGGGATTCAACTCTTGACTGGGACTAGACATCTACGGATTCTGTTTAGTCCACAGTCAGAGTCTACCTCCAGGTATCACGGCTGTGGCTTCCTGATTAAATGGGCCACATCCGAAATCTGATGAGCTTCAGGGGTAAGTTTCCATGTTACTAATAAACCAGGGCTGAACTCTGGCAAAGAATCCACTGGTGAGATGAGAAGAATTTCAGGAAAACGAAAATCATTCCATATAAACAATTGTGGTATTTTCTGAGACTTTATCTTTCAAATACTTGAATTTAAAAAAAAAAAAATCCCTCTTTGTGAAATGGGTACAGTTCCCCTAGCTTATCCCCTGTCCCTTGCTTGCACCTTTAATTAGAATCATCCTGATAGATCCTTTCATTCAACATAACACACCAGCAACAAAAACAAATAAGACAAACACTGGGCCAGAAATTTAGAAGCCTGGACTCACTGGCCACTATAACAATATGCTGGTTGGCTTTGGTAAACTAGATGCAGACCCAGCCGTTCCTGGAAAGAAATCGTAGTTTAGGAACTGTTTCCATCAGACTGGCTTATGGACATGTCCATGAGGCATTTTCTGGATTGCCAGTTGGTGTAGGAGGACTCCGCCCACTGGATGGCATTATCCCTGGACGTTCTGAGCTGTATTAGAAAGACAGCTGAGCAAGCCACGAGGAAGGTTTCTGTTTCAAGTTTCATCTTGATGTCCTGCCATGGCTTCCCTCAGGATGGACTGTAATTGGGACATGTAAGCCAAATAAACTCTTTCCTCACCAAGTCGCTTTTTTGGTTACGGTTTTTAGTGAAGCAATATAAAACCAATATAAAATATAAGGCAAAGAAAAAAAGTTTTATTTTTTTTATAGGATTGCTTCAGAGCAATAACTATTCCGTTCTGTTGATATGTGGGATGGTGTTTGCGATTTCCAGCTTCTCATGAGACGACTATAAAAATCCAAAGTCAAGAGACCTACTTCTTCAAGTTCTGAGGAAGGTACGGAAATCAGAACTCAAGAAGGCAAGCCTCCTGTCCCCTTCCTCTTTCTCCATCACAAACATACCACTGTGCTTTGGAATGTAGTCATCTTGGTTGTTTGAAACTCGTAAAGTAACCACGAGTTCCATGAAAATCCAGTCTTTTCCAATGGGAGTAGGAAGTTAAGCCCAAGAAATGCTAATTTCTCTTGAATCCTATGAATTGAGGTTTCCTGTGTGCTGGAAAATTAACGGGTTTTCAGTGTTCACGCCCACACAGATCCAGTCTCCAGTATGTGAGCGAGCTAATGACAGCATCACCTGCCAATGAGTCACGCACCTGTTTCTCCTGAAGGTGGAGGAAGGCTCTGGTTGCTTAGCAGCCAGGTCCTCTCTGATAGGCGCAGTGCAGGGTCACTCAGTGCAGTACCCTGCTTCCTAGGCAAGGATGCTTGCACTTCAGATAGCTATTCAGACTCATTTCTATTTATAGCTGTTGCTATTCTATATGAATAAGACAAAAGAAAAAGGGCTCACCAAAGACTAATTAAAAATAGTAACATCAGTTACTAGAACACATCCAGAGAGAGTTAAAAATGTCATGACATTTTTTTTTGTAAGCTTCATCTTTTGTTGTGATATGTAGATAGAATGGAGAATTAAGTAGTTTTCAACTAGATTCCTCTGAATCATGGAAAGTATCAGATCATCGCTATAAAACATATGCAAATGAGAAAAATATGAGAGGGAGCATTTACATAGTTGGGGAAGACAATAGATAATTTCTCCTTTGTAAAGCAAGGTTCATCTTTACATCCATCTAAATGAACTCAAACTCAGAGTACCACGATACCTGTAAGTATGCTGAAAGAAATTTGATGAACAAAATATTTAAAAGTATCTTCCCTCAAGAAATAAGTTTTTTCTCTTCTCCTTAGTCCTTATGTAGTATCAGAGAATATACTGGGAAGAAAGTTATCAATCAAAATGAACTATCCATCAAGATGTACTTTTTGTATTTTCCTACTGACCGAGTTATTCTGTAATGCATGCTTATAAAAAATAATTTTAGAAAATTGAAATTAAATTTAATTCTTCCTTTTATACTTATGCCAGGGAAATACGGTATTATGAATGTGGGACTTTTTTAGTTTCTTCTCCTGTTTGTGTTAGAAAAGAATATATTTAGATAAGCAAAATCAGAAAACATCACCTTGTATTCTTGTCTCATTCAGTAGCTAGTGTTAATATCTTGGCATATAACTTTTTTTTTCCCCTGAATTTTCACAGAAGTATCTGGTGATGTTTCTATCTAGATACACATCTGGAAAATTACAATTATGTATTTATTAGCCAAGTCACTTGCGATAGTCTTTTAAAAAGCAAAGGCAGAAGAAGAGGGTCTGCTAAAGTGGAGGTATGTCAGACTCCTGCTTAAAAGACTGAATAGAATAAAGATTTGAGCCTTCAAAAATAATTTATGATCTCAGCCAGCTCCAATCAGTCATGCCATGCTATCACAGACTCTGAAATCGACCTAGAGAAATGCGCCACTGAGAGCAGCCAACACACTGTTGTCAGAGAGCGGAGGCGGAAGATGCCTGCTCCCATCCATCACAATATGGAGGCTGGAGGGGTGCACTGCTCCCCACGATGACTGAGTTATGGAAGCACGCTGGGTGTCCAGCATTGCAGGTGCAGACGAAGAAACTATACAGACAGGAGCTTTATCACTCTTCCACAAGAGGAGAGATGCCATATTTGCAGGAAAACAGATGCAACGGCAGATGACTGTAATCAGCAAACATTAAAGCCCCTTCAGAGACAGATCTCATACGTTTTTTCCCCCTCTTTTGTGGTTCACTGGTTTTTATATAGAGAGTTAAAATCATGTAAGTGTATACGGCATGAGAATAGAGGCTGAGCTGTCCAGAGGAATGGAGGGAATTAACAGGAGTCAGGGGTGATTATAAGAAAAAACAGAGGCAGAGGGAGTCTGAGGGAGACTGATCAATGGACTTCATATACCTGTGTGAAATGTCCCCAGGCAGCACAGCACCACAGACGTAGCACACATGATGAAAATAAAGAGAAATAAGTAATTATGGCAACAAAGGAGGATGTCACTGGACATTTAAACTGTATCTAACTAAAAATTACTTGGTATCTGAAGATGGCCTCAGAAGTCCCATGGGAATGTTGGAGCAGTGTAACTAATGACAGGAAATCTGACGGATGATTCACCAACAAGTACTGAGACCTCGCCGCCTCCCCCCCCCCACTGAAATAAGGAAGTTGCAGATAGACTCTAAAGTGGAGCACTAGAGAAATCAGCCAACAGAGCCCTCTCTCCCTTCCTCACTCGCTTCCCGTCAGCACCTGTCAGTGGCTCGCTGTGGTCATTTATTCTCCGACTCTTTTCTAGACTGTGAGGTCAGAAAAGCAGAGTCTTGATGTGGGGAGATGACTCAGTGGGTGAAGTGTAGGCCTGGGATTGTATTCCTAGAACTCATAGAAAAACCCAGGCATAACAGCACAGCGCTGAGGGATGGGGGTGGGGAACCGGATGTAGGAACCCCGGGGGCTGGCCAGCCATTCTAGCAGAAATGGTAGACTTCAGGTTTCAGTGAGAAGTCCTGTCTTCAAAAATAGGGTGGAAACAGAAAAAGACACCCAACCTTTGACCCCTATGTGGGTAAGTAAGACCACACTCCTCACCCCCAGATCAGAGTCGGATAACTGCTTCATCTTTAGCACCTGAAGTATGTGGCAAATGCAGGGAAGGAAGTTCATGAACATGGGCCGAATGAATGGCGGAAATACTCAAAGCGCAAGAGGCAAGCTTCCTTTTCAGCAGAACGTGCAGTCCTCTGTATGATACATTTGCCGGAAATTGCCTACGTGAAACTCGATAGTGTGTACAGTGGATATGCACGAAGAAGCATACAGTCAAAACAGTGGGACTGCCAAGATGGCTCCGTAGGCAAAAGGGGCTTTCTGCCAAGCCCGAGGAACTGAGTTTGATCCCTGAGACTGCAATGGTGAAAGAGAGAACTGACTCCCGTCAGTGGTCCTCTGACCTACACACACACACACACACACACACACACACACACACACACACACACAATCAAAAAATTGAAAAATATTAGAACACAAGGGCCTAAGAATAGTCTTTCTCCACATTTATGCATAAACACTATTTCTGCCTTCTTTATTCACAAACACCACTTGGTCTAATCTTTGGAAACTAAAGGGACATGGCAAGGTTTCTGTTTACATTTGCCCTGCATCCGTGCACAGATGTTTGATCTTACAGTGATATTCTCTTCAGCATACCTTTTTTGCCCATCCAAAATGCTGCCTGTGTTAGCCTTTCTCCCAGGAGGATGAAGCCTCGTACTGAATGGGAGAAAGAGCATTCTATTGACCCATCTGCACCTTCTCTGGGATGGATGTAACTTCTTCATTTCTGCACTGAGCCCTGCAGGACTCGAGGCACAGGATGCAGCAGACTGATGGCCTCTAGGAGGACTTTATGCTTTACCACATACACATTATGCTTCCGAAACATAAGAAAGGGGCTTATCCAGGGTCCTCTTTTGAGGATCACGAGCGTATTGGAAGAGGGGAGGCAAGGATATAACGCATGACCTACCGAGGGTTGGATCGTATTCCCAGATGAATCGTTTGGTCAGAAATCTCACTACGATTGCTGTGGAAGAAAAAGAACAACATGTCAAATGTGAGCTCTGGCTGGAGTTCTTGTCCTCCGACATACACACTCACCATACACAGTCAGTATTTCCTTGACCATAAGCCCAATTCACCTGTGATTATTTTGATATACTTCTGATTCACGTGGTGGCCTCAAACGGTGTTTAAATGAACTTAGATTTAGTCTTCTCATCACAGGGTTAAAGCTCAAACAGTACTTTGTGAAATTACTCACTCAGAAACCCCAACAAAACCTTTAATTCAGAGCCACATCACAGGTCTCTAGAGTTTGAGTATTAGTAGGAATTGACATAAGCAGGTTAAAGAAAAGAGACCATCACTGCCGGGATGAAAAGATACAAGCTAACAATGTTACAGAAATGTAGCTATCCAGACTCTAGAGATAGGAATTCTAAAAGCTCATCAGAAAGTGACAGTGGGGGCTGCAAAGATGGCTCTGATTTAAGCACTTGTTGCATTAGGTTTGAGGTCCTGAGTTCTGATCCCAGCACCCACGTAAAAAGAGGTGGTGTGGTCATGCATGTCTGTATCCCCAGGCATGCTGGGATGAGAGGGAGACCCCAGACAGGAGGAACACCGGGGTTTGCTGGCTGCTGTTACAGGTTTGTTCAGTAAGACAGCCTGTCTCAAAGAAATACCTATAATCTCTCCATTGATCTGCACTTATTTTAAGTCATAGGCAAACTATATCATCTGTAGCTGGAAATATGGGGTTAAAAAAAAGAGAGAGAGAGAAGCGGTTGTCATCCATGATGGCCCAGGCCTGTAATCCCAGCATGGGGAGGCTGAGGCAGAAGGAGAGTGTGTTTGAGGTTGCCTTGGGATACACAGGAACTTCCAGGCTAACCTGAGCTAAATAGATATTCCCTGTCTTAAAACAAAAACAAAACATGCTAAAACAAGTGGACTTTATTGTCCTGAAAGTTGAGACCACTCTGATGTGGTCTCATCAACTCCTTTGCAGTTCCTGAGAGTGGTTGTCAAACTTGAGAATGTTTTTTCGTGGAGATTGTCCCTGACACTAAAAACAGACAAAGAATATTGGAACCTTTCCCTGAAAATAAAAAGCACATTCATACTATTTGTCAAGTAATTGCAGGAAACTCAGGGACTCTCTGAAGACCATTGATGGGCTCTCTGAGACTCTACTGAACTTCCCTCAGAAGTGGTGTCTTATTAATCCAAAATATCAACGATATCTTTATTTTTACAGAAACACCTTTGAGCAAGTTGCTCTCAGACACTCCTTGATGACACAAAGCTAACTAGTTGAAGGCGATGGTCGCTGTGTCTGTTGTCACTTTTAGGATCAGCAGAGATGCATGCTTGTCTTCTGTGGGCTGTCACGGCACACACTGCAATGTGGACTTTGTCACACAAACCACAGCCATAAGTGTCTTCACTGAGGGTGACTTAAGAGAGAAAATAGCAATATTCTTTCTTAATTTCAGAGTGTGAGACTTAACTTGAGCCAATGTATACTGAGAGCTTGCCATAGCATGGCCACCGGCCCTGCCATCTTCCTACAGGGAGTGTGTGCTTGTGGTTTCAAATGAGCCCTCCGTCTGTCACTGTGAATTCTCTTGAGAGTAAGGCTTTTATTTTTAAGTTGATTTTTTTTGTATGTATGAAATAATTAGGTACCTTTCCCTTATAAAAAACAATCCACATTAGCCCTGCTTGGTGGTACATGTCTTTAATCTCAGCACTTGGGACACAAGCAGGTGGATCTCTGTGAGTTCTGGGACAGCCAAGGCCACATAGTGAGACTCTATGAGTCCCGGAGCTGGCCAGGGTCCTTAAAAGGCTCCATCTTTAGTTAGAATGCATATTTTAACTCTAAAAGCCAATCTATAACAAGTGTTATCTGCAAGGAATGACTTATTCAAATGAGATGCTTAAAATGTTTAACTGGTGTTTCTCAATTCCAAGACCATTTAAAATTTAATCATTTCTCAAAAAATATTTCTGAACTGTATTAGACACTCCAGTGCCTTTCAAAAAAATCAAATATAACTGAACATAATTGCACCCTTTGAAGATGCCTGGGTCTGGCAATACGTTTTGAAGCTATAAGGAAGATTTGTAAAAGACATTCAGAATGCTGGTGCTTTTTACTATTTGAAAGTTTCGAATATGCATACACAAATTTTACATAACATAACTTTGTTCTTCAGCTATGGTCACTGGGACCACCCCACCCCTCATGGCACACCTGCTTTTCCATGTGGTCACTTTTCTTGTAGCAAAGACCTGTCATCCTCTTGACAAACTTGTGACTATTTTACAGGATACAAAAGGAATTTGGATGTATCAACTCTAAAGTAACTTCCAGTGTCCATATAAACATACCTGAGGCTGGCAGGATGGCTCAGTGGATAAAATAGCTTGTGGCCCAAGTCTCATGACCAGAGTGATTCTAACCCTTGGACCCCATGGTAGAAGGAAAGAAAGATCTTTGAAAGCCGTCCTCTGATGTCCATAAGCGCACTGTGGCATACACACGTCCACACACATACACAAGTATCAGACAAGGACAACAATAAAGGACAGCTTTTGTCTACCTCTGAGACATCATGTTTGTTAGTAACGGTAGTAAACCGCTCCTGCTGACTCCTGGGATACTGACTGGATTCTCACTCTCAACTATACAGAATAACCTCCTTCAGGTGGGCAGCACGCCCGTGCTGGACCCAGGTGATCAATTTAAACAGTGCCAATATCCTTTCATACAGCCGAGTGTCTATTTCTAACAATAGAAGCATGCACTTAAAAATACTAATCTATGCAAATACATGGAAAGCACACAGAAACAGCGACATTAGCTATGCACTCTTTAGAGATGTGCTTTCAAGATTTTTTTTTTCTTATAAGTTATTTTTGGGGAAGAGAAATTGATGTTTTTTTAGATTTATATTCTGATAATAATTGTATCTGATTAGCATAAAGAATGAAAACACTAACACACCTGCGCTGTATTGTTCGGTAAATGTTTTATTATCCTTTAAACTATATCCAAGTTTCAGTGATGCTTTAGTAATACCACATTTCAAGGGTGACCAGTATATATGTATGTATGTATATATATATATATATATATATATATATATATATATATATATTTTTTTTTACAAATTTTATTACAGAATATGATTTTTATATGTGATATAGACGACCCTATCTCGGCTCCCACTCCACAGCTTTCATTTCCTGCTTTATCAGTTAACATTGTTACTTTCTCCTTGTTGGGAGGCCTCTGTTCAACGCAGCCTATCACATATAACATCTTTGTCCTAAATTCTCCATTTCTTGAGCTAATCCTTATTCAGTGTCTGCTCTGTGCTGGCATCCCCTCTGTCTGGAAATGTCCTGGTCACAGGTCAAACCGCCATCCCTGACCTCATGACCTTATCCTCTAGGGAGAAACTGGATACATTTAAACGACAACCAACGTGTGTAGTATGCCAAAGAGGACACGTGCTCTGGGACAGGACGCCCACAGTACGCTAGGGACGATCTGCCCTTGATGGGTGAGGGATGTTATCTAAGTGAATGGCAAGGGTAATTCACATTTTAAAAAGATGTTTGTGTGCGTTTGTGCACGTACGTGTGCCACATGCATACAGCTTCTCAAAAGACCAGAAGACAGCACTGGATTCCTGGAACTGGAATGACAGGCAGCTGTGAGCCACCTGATATGGGTGCTGGGAATCAAACCCCGGTCCTGTGCAAGAGCAGAAGATGCTCTTAACCAATGAGTCCATCTCTCCATCCCGTGAATCCTTTCTGATAAGCAGTATCTAAAGTGTATAAGGGACAGTGTTTGAGGGGATAGTGTTTGGGACAGAAAGAAGAGCAAATGCAAAGGCCCTGAGACAGGAAAGTGTGGGTGGCCAGCGTGATCCAGGAGCATGAATCAGGCTAGTGTGGCTGGGGCAAAGGGAGCAATGGTGACCATAGTTGGAAATGAGTCAGTTTCTTCCCATTGTCCCATCATGCACTGCTGTTCATGAGAGAGCCACAACTGCTTAGCTACCACAAGCACCCACTAATATTAAGAGGAACAGAACAACTGGAGTCTTCTACAGCTATTCTTATTACTGCTACTATTGTTGTGATGTTGCTTGGCCATTTCTTTAGGAATGCGTATTCCGTGAGAGCGTGGGCTGTGTTTCCTGCTATCTAGCAGAGCTCCTGGTAGACAACATGATAGTTACTAGGTAGATGAAAGACAAGACTCAGCAATGACAATAATGATGACTCACTCTTAGCAGAGAAACAACAACTGAGTATTGAAAGACACTGCAGAAAAACCAGCCCGACAGAAGTCCTGATAGTACCGTGCTGTCTTATATAAACCTCCCCTTGAACAGTGATGAGGCTATAGCATATCAGAGGATCCAGGAGCTTGAGGGAAGCGCAGCGGGTCTTTTCTGTTGTCACATCAAAATTTATAGTTTGTTAAAATGTTTACAGTTTGAGGCTAGAGAGGCAGCTAAGTGTGTCAAGGCGTTTGCTGTTCAAGCCTGCTGATCTGTGTTAGAGTCCTAGAGCCCACACAGAAAGTGAAAGGAGAGAGAGAGAGAAAGAGCTCCAGTTGTCCTCTGACCTCCACATGTGTGCTATGACAGGTGTGCACTGACACACAAGTGTGCACACACACTAACAATAAACATTGAAAATACCTTTTAAATGTTTGTGGTAAGAGCTGGGGGTATCACTCAGTGGTCCAGTACTTTCCTAGAATACGCAAAGCCCCAGAGTCCCCAGCATCACCTACCCCAGGAAAGTCACTATAAAAACCGGTCCAATTTTCTTACTTTTTCCATCCCAACAATCTTGGGCAGGGTTGTGAGTTTGTTTGTTTGTTTGTTTGTTTGTTTTACAAAGCACAGTGTGACATCAGCAACCTCTGCTTCCCACAAAAGTCTCTTACAAAGGCTTTTACAGTTTTAGGTGTTCTGTATGAGAGATCTGTTTCAGAAAGAGATAAGCTGATTCAGCCAAACGCAGGCTGACATTGATATTTACAAGCAAACAGTTCAACCCAACAGCGACACAGACAGAACCTCCTGACGCCACCTCTTAGGCTCCTGTTAAGTAAGCTCCTGGAGTGACCTGACGGACAAGGTCTGTGCTGTAGTGACACAGATAGGATGCTGGCAAGTAATAGGAGTGGTATTTATTCATCCTTTCAGGGCTCCAGGTCCACAGTCAAGGTTATGCAACAAACTGACTCTGATTGGTAGCATGGGACAATAAGCATTTATTACAGAGCAGCAGAGAAAACACACACAGATGGGACCAAAGAACCCACATGTAAGTGTCGGAAATAAAATATGCATGCAAGTGTCGGAAATACCCACCCAGGTCAACATTTTAAATATTTTCACATGTATTCATTCATTCATTTATTCATTCATTCATTCATTCATTCATTCTCGTGTGTGTGTGTGTGTGTGTGTGTGTGTGTGTGTGTGTGTATACATATGTATGCGCCACACAGCATATGTGACATTCTGAGTACAGCTTGTGGTAGTCAGGTCCCTCCCACCTTACATCATGTAGGCTTGGAGAAGAACTTGGGTCCTCAGGTTTGGCAGGAAGTGCTCTATCCCCTGAGTCATCATCTTGTTGGTCCTCTGGTCAAGGCTTTTATAATAATTGCTATTTCCTGCTTACCACCTAGTCACCACGTGCCCCCTCTAAGTTGTGGCCAGAGTCTCACTTACATTCAAGGGAAAACCCTTAGTCTAATTTAGGTTCTAAGATGGTGCTTACGCTTCCTAACTCATGTAATTGGGAAAGGTTTGGTTGTGAACAAATGAACCCTTGTTTTCATGCTATAACTGGCAAGACTTTCAGGAAAACATTTAAAGTTCTAAGACTACATAGTATCATATCACTGTGTAATGGCTTTTACACATTTTCCTAATTACTGTCATAAAAGAAAAAAAAAACCTGTCACACAGTTTTAAACTATATGAGAACATTGTAATAAATTTATTTGAGGACATTATAATAAATTTACTTGGGAAGTTTATAATAACTTTACATGACAACATTATGAATAATGTATTTATTTATAAGCCCTAAGTATGGAGCTTCTGGAAATGAGACCGTACCCACAAAGTATCTCTCTTCCCAACCTTCTTCCTCCTCAGCACCGATTACGTGATTATTTGATTTCAGTACCTGCAGATACCCGAGGCCACAGTACCACACCACGCCCACATGGGTTTCGAGATCAAAATGAAATTGCTTCCGCTTTGAATTTATGATCTGTAGTTACGGCTTCATGATAAACACACAATATCCACAATGCGTGAGAGAAAGATGAGAGAATTTACGTATCACCAGAAATTGTTTGTTCACCCACCAAGCACAACCTTGACTGAAACAGTGTCATAAACATTGTGAGGGAACAACATTAAGAATGCAGTGATATTACCCACTCCCATTTACTGAGCATACGCTGTGAGCTCAGACACTGGGTTGGACTCTGCAAGTTCATCTTCCCTCCCCACATGCTGGTTGCAGGAGAATATGGATTATATGACTAGGTAGCATGAAGAAATTAAAGCTCAGATCATTCACACCTTTCTATTAAAGATTTTTAAATTACATTTTTCTCCTCCTCTCTCTCTCTCTCTCTCTCTCTCTCTCTCTCTCTCTCTCTCTGTGTGTGTGTGTGTGTGTGTGTGTGTGTGTGTGTGTGTGTGCCTGAGGAAGCCAGAGAATAACTTTTGAGAGACAGCTTTCTCTTTCCATCATGTCGGTGGTGGGGATTGAACTCGGGTTTTCAGTCTTGGCAGCAAGCACCTTTACCTACAGAAGCCATTTTACTAGCCCCAAGTTTCTTCCTCGCAGTAGGCGGAACTTTCGACTTCATAATCCTCCGTTTTTCAGTCAGTCATTGGGGTCTGCATAAGCAAGATGCTACCTGAAACTGTTGCCTGCCTCCACTGTCACTCTGGATGAAAGCTCTCTGGATGGAAATTCCAGAGGATGCTGTATGTGAGTTATAAGCACAAGTGTCTTTACACACATGCTCACTTGCGTACTTTGTTCCTTCTTGGGAAAAAAAAAAAAACATATGGTTTGGTTTTGCTCAATGCAGACTTTGTTACGAAACCATGAAGACAATCAAGCCTGAAATATTTCTAAGAAAAATCACTTTCTAGACATAAGTTTGAGTGTGTGTATCTCCTCGGTGTGGAGCAAAGACGAGCTTTTGACTTCTGTGACCCACGTGACACTAATACACACATGGGCGGTGTGACAATCCTCCCATAATGCTTTGCCTTATTATCTTCATTTAATTGACTTAATTTGTTTCCTTTGTGGTTGAGTATTTTAAGTATCATGCAAGAGAACTGAAGTGGGGGCTGGGGGGGGGGCGCTCCCGAAGACCTCTCATGCCAGCTTTATTTCAACTTGGCTTCCTTAAAATTGCAACAGAACAGCATAGGAAGCAGGCAATAAAGACTGGAACATCACCAAGTGAAGGGGTGGCAAAGGACACAGGACACAGGAGACTCATAGATAATGTGGTTATACTCCAGACAGTGCGTCTACCTACAGAAAGGGTTGGAGCAGGCATCTCCCATTTAAAATGCTTCCTGGCCTTGCCAGGACATCACTTCCTCTACTGTGGCATGACACTGCCATTCATTTCTCTTTATGGAATGTTCCCCACTAATATGACTATTTATATTCCAATGTCCTATCGAGTGTGACCAATCCTCGTTAACCCATAGATGAAGCCTTGAGCAATTCGCCTCTGCTGGTTGTTACAAATGCCTGACATGACAGTCATGCCACATTTAAGAAGTAGACTAGGGTGCGATTATACAATAAAACAATGCTTTCAAGACCACTGTCGGAGATGGTCTGTATTCCAGTGTGCTTACACTGTTGGAGAATCATGCTCCTTAAAGAGGACTTCTGAAGGGACTCTGGACAGCCCAGCCTGGCAAATGTGGCTCTGGCAGGCCTTGCCTCTCTCCTCCATTCCCTCTGCCTTACTAAAAGCCATTAGATTGCATTCCAAAAAGCAAGGCCTACTCCCTTATTTGGCCACTTCTTCCTCCTGAGGCTGACTACCAAGGTCCAGCTATCAAAGTATTAAAGTCCAGCAATCAGAAGCCTCCTTTGGTTCACCTAATTTACATGTCCAATTAAAATTAAACACATCCTAACACGGGTTTCCCATTTTACTTTTATAAATTGTCCCCTCCCCATTGTCCTATGGACCACATGATGTCTGTCTGCTGTCTATCCAGAGGCAGTCCTTTGTCCTCTGAGACAAATTCCCCTTCTCTCTCTCTCCTTTGCTTCCTTGTCCTTTATCTCCTATCTTTGTCCCTCATTCCTGACTCCTGTTCCACTGGAACAAATGAATGCCCTCTGTGCTGAGAACTTGGTCTTGAGTATCCTGATACTTTACTTTTCACTTTCCATTTCTTAAAAATATCTATCAACCCCTTCTCAGGTCCAGGTCATGATTCGAATGCCCATCTAGTCCACCAGCTTTGCAAATCTGATTGTTCCAAATTGCAGGACCCATACTGCTGTTAGCCTTACAGCTTTTCAGACAAGAAACAAACAAACAAACAAAAATAAGTGTTCGTCACAAAACAACTCCCACTGGGGATTCAGGCGATGCTGCTGGTGAGTTGTCACGCTACAGCATATGAGGCTAAGCTTCCATTCATTAAGCAAATAAGCTGTTGGTCTGAGGTGTACACACCCCCTGACTGTGGCATTAGAGGGGTTCTGGGAATGGTTTCAATACAAGACCAATGTCACTTTCTGATCATTCAAGGGGAGTCAAGTATAGATTGGATATAGATCACAAGTGAAATTATCATACAAAGTCTTGAAAGTGGAAATTAATGCTCCCACTTTATACAGAAAGAACATGATCAGAGATTGGTGAGCTGTCTCTTTGCAGGGCAGTTAAATAGAGGAGCAGACTCTGAATCCAGTAACTAAACAATACACAAGATACCACTGTATCTCAATATCTCCACACATGATTTAATTCTACATGGTTGAGATTTTTCTTCTATATGAATGTACACCCTATCAAGAAGCAGGCCCAGGGAATTGCATTTTTGGTTCATGACTGGATTTCTTTTTTATTGAAGAAAATCACCATGACCCAAAACCATGGCAACACAGCAAGAGAATATAAATTTTGAGAAGCAAAGGAGAAACTTTAAGATAAGTAAGATTCTTGCTTTTCTCTTCGAAAGGCCGTTTATTCAGGCAACATACCAAGCAGACAGGAAGTACGTAATGGTGTAGATAGCAAGCAGAACTCAAACAGAGCACAGTGAGCTGATGTCTCCTGGCCAGTTTCAGGGGAAAAGAAAGAATGCCAGGAACCACCTTAGGCTACAGCCTCAGCAAAGCAAATATCACATGGGTCTTATTCCTAAAGACTTGAGAATTTGCACTCTTGCGTGCCCTGGGAAAACTAAGAGAGAGGTGACTGTGATGGGGGGATCAACAGAGACTATGACTTAATCCAAACTGGACTGTGATCTAAGTCCTGCTGTCACAGTGTTACTGTTGCAAAAACTGAAGAAAAGAAGAAAGGGCAGACACTGGAGAGTCTGACTCACTTTGCTGCTCCAGAGGGAACAACATTCATGTGCTAACATTCGGGTTTGCCAGAGTATGAAACTCAAGAGATGAACCTGGAGTCACTTGATGAAGGGCTAACTCTGACACTTCTGCTCTGGCTTAGAGTTAAAGGGGCGGGTGACTGGTCCTTCTCTACATAAAGCCTTTGGTCATGCGACACATTCAAGCTCAGCATCACAGAGACTCCTCCTGTGATAGCTTGTATATGCTCAGCCCAGGGAGTGGCACTATTAGAAGGTGTGGCCCTGTTGGAGTAGGTCTGTCAGTAGGGGCTTGGGCTTTAAGACCCTCATCCTGGCTCCCTGGAAGCCAGTATTCTGCTAACAGCCTTCAAATGAAGATGTAGTAGCTCCTCCTGCACCATCCCTGCCTGGATGTTGCCATATTCCCACCTTTATGTTAATGGACTAAACCTCTGAACCTGTAAGCCAGCTCTAATTAAATGTCTTTATAAGAGTTTCTTTGGTCACGGTATCTGTTCACAGCAGTAAAACCCTAACTAAGACACTTCCTCAAATAAAAAGGCTACTACCTCCAAAGTTACTTATTTCCTTCTCTCTTACCACCTCCTCTCCTCTCTTCTCTTTTCCTGAGATAGGGTGTGATAGTCTGAATATTGTTGGCCCAGGAAATGGCACTATTTGGAGGTGGGGCCTTGTTGGAGGAAGTGTGTCACTATGGGCATGGGCTTTAAGACCCTCATCCTAGCTGCCTGGAAGCCAGTATTCTCCTAGCTGCTGTCACATGAAGATGCAGAACTCTTAGCTCTTCCTGTACCATGCCTGCCTGGATGCTGCCATGCTCCCATCTTAATGATAATGGACTGAACTTCTGAACTTGTAAGCCAGCCCCAATTAAATGTTGTCCTTGTAAGAGTTGCCTTGGTCATGGTGTCTGCTTACAGCAGTAAAACCCTAAGACACAGGGTCAAGCTTCAAACTAATGGAAATCCTCCCGCCTACACCTCCTGTGTTCTGGGATCACAGACATGTACTGTCTCAGCCTTTCATTCTACAGAACGTACCTCTTTCCTTCATTCTGCCCATCAAATCAGAACATACTGCAGAGCCAGATCAAATCCAGCCATCATCTTGCTCAGGACCCATACATACTCATAAACTTTAGATTACAAACTAAAGTGAGAGTCTTTTCCCCCTCACCTGAGCCTTTGTTAGTCTCGTCAAAACAAACCTCCAAATTTAATTTTCCTCCTCTCTGGGCCTGCCTCAGTTCTTCTGTTTGAGACCTGGGTCTTTTCTCTACCCTATGTTGTGTGTGCACGCCCTTCCTTTGGGTGGGACTATCTGTGGCTGTCCTTTCCTCCTACAAGAAACAGCTGTCAGTCGTTGTGTCTCTGGGGACAGAACGAGTGATGCTCTGGCTGAGTCTGGTATGGTTTGCCATGGAGACCTAGAGCAGCCTTGAAGCTCTGGATTATCAAGCATTGGCATTGGTCGAGACAAACGATATACCAGTTTGAAATGTCTCGGACTTTGTCAAAAAGAAAACAAAAATAAATCCTGAACTGGAGGTAGAAAAGTAGCAACTTCATGAAAGTCGGGACTTAAGGAGAAAGTCTCATAGCAAAGATACAGGCACAGATATCGCATTGCTAATTGATAACTAACTTCAGTCCTTTAAAAAATTGTTTATGGTTAGAAAGATGGTTTAGTAAAGTCTTTGTTATAGAACCATGAGGATCTGAGTTTGGAACCCCAGCACCCTTATGAAAAGCTGACATGGTGGTATGTGGCTATAACTCACTGCTGGGAAGGCAGAGACAGCTGAATCTCTGGAGCTTGCTGTTGACCAGCCCAGCTTAATCAGTGAGATCCAGATTCAGTGATAGATTGACCCTATCCTATCAGAAAATATAAGGTGGGTGGTGGGTCTGGAGAGATAGCTTAGAGGGTAAGAGCACTGGCTAGTTCTAGAGGAACTGGATTTCATTACTAGCACCCAGACGGCAGCCCTCAACCATTTGTAAGTACAGTTCCAGAGGATCTGATGCCTAGACATGCATGTAGGCAAAATACTCACACATATGAAAACTAAAAAAAAAATGATGAAGAGAGATTACACTGGCCTCAATCTAGACTCTACACACATGTGCATTCACAGATGTATACTTGTATACTCCATGTGTGTGTGGGCGTACGCAGAGAGAGGCCATTTTACCAGGTCCTTTTCTCTCTCATATGCAATTTTCACATTTAATCAGTGTACATTTACTGAATATCTTGCAAAGTACCAAAGAAAGCAAGACAGACGATTCCACAGGCAAGATGAGTTCACATTAGAGCTAAATTGTCCACGGAAGCTTGCATGAGTTGAAGCTTGCTGACTTCTAGAGAGTAAGTCAAGTAGACACTTGTCACGTCTAATCATGTAGATGCGGGAAAAACCAAGTTCAGCCAGGAGTCACATGTTCAGAGATGGGTGGAGTACTGTGTGGGTGGAGCTATGCAGGTGGGCTGTGAAGTACTCTGAACCCAGAATATGAAGAAACTCATATGTCACATCAAGGAGCTTGTATTTACTCTGAAGTTCATGGGTACACACAGAAGTTCCTGGGTATGAAGATGACAGGACCTGACCTTGTCCAGAAAGGTTTGTTCTGAGTATGAGAGAGGAATGAGTCCAAGGGTTTCAGACACGCTGAAATTATGGAAGGTCAACAGGACTTTTAAAACAGTGACATCATATTTGAAGATAGTGAGCATGTGATGCTAATGACAATATTAAATAAAGAATTCCATGTATCTATTCTTCCATAACACACTTGCTCACTCATTGTCCTCTTCGATTCATCCATCCGTCTGTCACAAAGTCAATATGTATCTCTTGGCTGTCTTTCCTATCACAGTTACTGTCATATGCTGTCCCATGGCTGCTGGCCCTGCAGCTGGAGAAAGCGATCCTTGTCATCAGCCCACTCTGCTGGGTTGCAGATGTAGTTGCTGAGGCAACGATGCTGTAGATGGTTTAAGGGAAACAGTGCGGTCCATAACTGTGGTAGCCTCCCTCGAGTCCCATGTTTTCTACCTCATCTCAGATTTCTAACTTCCCTGTAAGAGTGAGTGGATCCAGATCAAAGCAGGCATTTAAACAATCTGCTTGTTCTATAGCTGTAGTCTCTGAAGTGCCTCCGAGTCCCACCCCTTATCAATCTGGCCCCTTGCTGTCTTTCCTGTGAAGGTCAAAACAAACTGACACAAAAAAATCCTGAAGTCTCATAAAAACAGAAAAGGAACCACGTAATGGATGTGTAAAATGAATGCAGTATCAAGACGCAGGCTTTATAAGGTAGGGGTGGAAATACAAGGGAAATTAGATCCAGATGGGCTTGAGGATTAGCTTTGAAATGACTTCATTCAAGGCTAGAAATTGTGGACTTGTCCTGCATTCTGAGATTATCACCCCGGAAAAAAAAAAAAGAGTTCTCAGGGAAGTACAAGTTTTCTGTGAAAGGCTTTTCTTAATACAGTTTCCAGGAACCATTAGAAAACACTTTGTTTATGAAACCCTAGCTCCGGAGCCTCACTTCAGTACATTCAAACCATGGCTATTGACTCTCGTTCCTGTGGAAGTGTGGAGGGAGGGATGAATTTGATAAGAGCAACTGCACCTTAGTGTAGGGCAGACGACAGGAGGAAAGACTTAGGAGGCATGGCTTAAAATTCCCAACATATGTGATAAGAAGTTTGGGAAAACTTAAGAGAGATCGGTGTGGAAAACTGAAATGAGGTCAGTAGGTTTTGTCTTTGAATCTAAACTTAATATGTTAAATGTCAATCAAAATCTAAACATTCTTGATCCAAACTTTCCAACAAGCTTTAAGTTAAGTTGAAACTTATTATTTGCTTTAATGATCAGAGTAACAATGAAGAGATAAATGTCAAGTTCCTTATGTGGGGTTTTGTATTTAAATTTTTCTAGTTTGTTGCATGTTTGTTTATGGTACTGGGGTTCACCAGGACTGGCTACAAGGAATGAAGTATTTTTATGTTGCCAGAGGATTTGAATGTGAAACCAGGTTTTTCATGTTTACTTTTTGTTAGAAGTGGAAATGCATATGATATTAATGTCTAATTTTTTTTCCATCCTTGTGTTTATAGACACAGAGCAGCAGAACCTGACTCTCATCCACCATTCCATGGGCCATCACTGGCAATCATTTTAATTATACACATTGTTGCAGACTATCTACTAGATCATTTAAAGAATAAAACACACAAAAGATTTCATGGTTTCTTCTGTATGCCTTAAATACATTTCCTCTTTTAAATTTTTATTTTATTTTATTAATGTGTGTATATGAGTGAGTGTGTATGTGTGCATGTGTGTGTGTGTATGTGCAGGTGTGGGCTGTGTGTGTGTGTGTGTGTGTGTGTGTGTGTGTGTGTGTGCGTGTGTGTGTGTATGTTCTTTGTGTGTAAAGACCAGAAGAGGATGTCAGATATCCAGGAGCTAGAGTAACAGGAGATTGTGACCCAGTGGGAATCAAACTCTAAAAGGCACTATCTTGATTGATTAGTGGTGTGGGAGGGCCCAGTCCGCTGTGTGTGGTATTTGGACTGTTGGTTCTGGGTTATGTAAGAAAGCAGGCTCAGTTAAAGCAAAGACATAAGCAGCATTTCTCCATGATCTCTGCTTCAGTTCCATCTTCTAGGTCCTTGCCCTGAGCTCTGTCCTGGATTCCCTCGATAATGAACTGTAATCTATAAGACAAAGTTTTGCCACTCGTCCCCAAGCTGCTTGTTATCATGGTTTTATAGCAGAAAACCTGGGGGCCATTTAGAACAACCATTGTTTGTTTGATTTACTCCTGTCTTTTCACAGCAATCTTAATTCTACAGATTGTGCCCAAACACACACGGTGGGTATATATATATTTAACTGAAGCTAATGACTATGATGCATAATGAACACACATTATATTTTCACAATTCATAAAGTACGTGCTGCCCTTTATTCATTACGACCAGAACTGTTGCTTTGTTCAGACTGGAAACTTTGTTTCAGAGCCTCTTTGCTAACTGTATTTTGTTTTCAACATAAATGAAACAAAGTCTCTTCTTTCTAGCAACTCCGAGAGCAGATTTACTCAAGGGTAAATTGCCAGGATGGAACAGGCTGAACTGCATTGCCAACAGGGCGCGTTTCCCCTGTGGTTCTCTGGAGTATTCTGCAAGGTTTCATTTCAGGCCCCATCTGTTCCCCTCCTTCTGTCTCTCTGAAACTGAATTTTAAAATTAATCCATTCACTGTTGTGTTCATTTACAGGATCCTAACATAGATAAGTTGTTGATAAGACTTGTGCAGTGTGATGCAAATATCAATTTAGTTATTTGGCGATGATTTGTCAATTAGTCTCTGAATTAGTTTGCATCTATTTTCCCTCACATTCCTCTGGATAAGATTATTTGGGACCCGAAGGGAGAGAGAAAGGAAGGAGGGTCAAAAAAGGAAACAAAGCTGTAACATTAATCTCAGATTTTTAAAGGCAGTTCAGCCAACTCAACAACTGGAGTTTCATTATGCATAGTTTCTTTTCCTCCGCTTTTCTTCTAACTGTTCTGAACACATTTTTCATTTTATGAGGTAGAAAAGCAAAGGGCACCAAAGGCAACTGTATCTGCATACAAGTGAGTGCCATGAGACACTGTTCTCCCTATAAGTGCCAGTTCATGCTCTGCTGGAGGTCTCTCGGGTACATGAGTGTGCTGGACACTGGCAAGGAGGATATATCCCATTGTCTCGTCTCTACACCAAGGTTTTGTTTAAACACCGTGAAGATTAATTCCATGAGAGCGAATGGGTCCTTTCTATTAAAAAAAATCAAAACAGACATAAATATCTACAGAAAGTATAAAATAAGTACTATGCATTCCTGTGAGTTTTAGAGTTCAAGATAAAGTCATATATTTAACACATTCCATCCATATAGCCAACACACAACACATTTTTACTAGTAATGACTAAGTGTGTGGCACTGGGCTGGCTTCTGAAGAACTCTACTGACCCTCAGTGTATTCTGCTCATTCATTCATTCATTCATTCATTCATTCAACATTTATGAATCAACTATCACATACCAGGCTCTGTTGGTATGGATGTAAACAAAGGAGTTTCATGACCCTTAGATTTCAGGAAACTACATACCAAATCAGAACACAAATTTTTTAAATATATATTTTATGAGGACTAGTGCAGAAGAGGAAAAGAAAGAGGGGCAGGGAGAGTTGTAGAGGTGTAGTTTTTTGGTTTTTTTTTTTTTTTTTTGGTGGGGGGAGATGGCTGTGAAAGGCTTTACTGAGATTGAAGGTACCTTGACAGAGATTTAAGGCAGTCAGTGAACTGAACCAGATATCTACATATTTGGGAGAAGAATCTGCCAAGCATAAGGAAGAGTTGTATGCAAAGTCTCTAAGACATGAATGCACTTGTTTAAGGAAGAGAGGCAGCTAGTAACACCAAACTGAGAGACAACAAAGAGAAAGGTGGGAGAAGATGAAGGCCAGGCAGAGGCTGACATCGCAGAGTTTGCAGATGAATGTGAAAAGAATTTATTTGATACCAGGAAGCATCTGATCACTGTAGAGAAAGATTTGATTTTTCCATGATAGACAGTCAATTGCAGGACAAGAAGCTGGTAGGCTAATATGACAACCTGACAACCGAAATTCAGCATGGACCAGAGAAGAGTTAGGTGGGAAGTGGGCAGACTTGGTTTGGGGACAGTCACAGAGAGTAAGAGAACAATGAAAGTGACTGACTACAGGTTTATGATCCAAGAAATCAGGAAAACAAAAATCGGGATCCTGAAGTGGAGAAAAGCTTTGGGTGGAGAAGAGATGAGAAGTCAGCTTAGAATTTTTTTTTAAAGATGTCAATATCTTCTACATGAGCAGTAGTATAAATAAATTTTAATCCAGCAACATGGCTGCTCTGGCAAAGGATCATACCCAAAGGCCTTCTAGGCCTACATGATTTGGCCAGAATGAAAACATGCTCCAGATTACAGTATGATCTGGCTGGAACATAGACACATCCATAGTACATGCCTTTAATCCCTAACAGTGAGGGTAAGGTTAGTTTGTGAAAGGAAGCAGCCATATTTAAAAGTAATGTCTAATTGAGGGGCAGACAATGTGATGAATAAGAGAAAGATTTAACAGAATGAGTCAGAGATAGGATATACCTAACTCACATAAGAATAGCACAGGAAAGAGAGGCTACTTAAGAGCAGAGAGAGAAAGAGAGATAGAAATAGAGATAGAATAGAGATAGAGATAGAGATAGAGATAGAGATAGAGATAGAGATAGAGATAGAGATAGAGACAGAGAAGCAGTTTTCCTGGGACAGTTTGACAGCGACAGGCTGTAGAGAGAACAAACTAAAGACAGGTGAAGACAGGACAAGCCAGGCCATGAGAATGAGCCAGAAGATTAGAGTGTATTGCCAAAGTTAGTATGAGACCAAGCACAGTAATTCAGGCAGAAGCTGAGGAAAACCAGATAGAATCAGTCATCTTGGAAAATTAGATTATATGGAGGCTATAAGCTTCCAGGTCTATGCCTAAGAATAGTTAGAACCAACAAAGAAACTCTCTGAGCTCAGTCCAAGCCATGTGCTTGCACAGATAGCTCTCATCTCTTCATCACAGGAAATTAAAAATACATTTGCACAGTAGAGATGCAGAGGCAAAAGGATTCAGAGTCTGGAATCAGTAATCAGAGAAATGTAAATTAAAACTCTAGCCAGAGGGCAGACATTAAGAAATGAGTAACAAGTGCTGGAGAGGACCCTGAGACAAAGGCACTCCTCTACTCTGTTGCTGGGGATGTAAACTACCCTCATCTCTGTGCAAATCTGTTGGGTTTTTGTGTGTGGGGGCGTGGGTCCTGTGGGTTTAATTATGGGCCCCATGTCTGCTCCTTCCAAGGGACCGGGGCCAAAGCTCAGAGAGGCACAGGTGCAGGAAGTTGACTGTGTTCACTCCACCCCAGCACTGGGGACGTTGGGCTGTGAGAAGCCATGGGACTCCACCACAGAGGTGTAAGGAACAGACAGTCTAAGGTCCCCCGGGGGCCAGAGCTCTTGAGTTGGGGGGGGTCCCTGGGCCAAAAGGCGACCAGAAACCAACTGGTTCTCAGGCCCTTGGGCTCTCCGGAGCCTCTGAGAGGCCATGGAAGGGTCAGCATACAGGCTAGATCGAACTGGAGCTGAAGTACAGTGAAATATACTAAGTGGTGGGAAAAGATCCTGGAGCTGAGTGCAGATACCCATGATATATACACATCTGATATTTGTTGGAATAACCTCATGGTTAGATGAGGTCACTAGAAGACCCAGTTTGGATGAAGAAACACCCCAGACTCTGAGTTGATGACACCACTAGCACCTGAGCTGATGAGGGCAAAAACAGCGGAGGCAACTGAAGCAAGAGGAAACCTGGAGGTTGCTCAGCGAACCCTCTCTACAGAAGGGATTGGCCCCCTCTTCTCATCCCACAGACCCATGAGGGCTCAGAACTGGACTCAGTGTGTGAGATCACGGGCAATGGGTTGGTATGGATAACAGCTAAACTAGAGTGAGCTTGAGAGAATGTAAGGGAGGGCCTCAGCCTCGAGCTGTTACCAGCTGTTCCTGGTCACCGCCAGTTCTCTCTAACATGCCCATTTAAACATTCATTGGTTGGTACTTGTTCAACCATAAAACTGTGAATCCCACAAACCTGATGATACCTCTAGCTGCCGTTCACCAGTACCACGTGCAGATTGAGTGAGACCTCTGTGTTCCCCTGTCTCTGGACACTTCCTGTTTGGAGACCGGGTGATAAACACTAGAGACAAGGAAGGGAGAGAAGCCTCTACCTCCTGAAGATTCCACAACCTTCTCAAATAGTAACACCAGTAGGGTCCCACATGTTCAAATAAGTGAGCCTGTGGGGGATATTTCACATGTAAACATGAATGTTCTATCAGGAGGTACGCTGAGGGTCTGCAGTATAATGATGACCTAAAGGGCAGTGAGGTCATTTTGTTGCTTAGCATCAAACTTAAAGTTTCACTGGGCAAGTGAGGAGGCAGCAGCAGGAACCTACAGTAACTGAATTATCCCAAGTCCATCGAAAGAAAGCTGACATTTCAGGCCAAAACCACATAAAATTGACTCTTTTAAATCGTATCTTCGAGATGAGAACTCAACCTGAGATCAAGATTATAAAGTCGTCCATGTGGTTGGTTAAGACATGACACCAATCCTGTGCTCCCGTAAGTGAACAACAAGCTCTTTGGTGAGTGAAAAAACAAAATGCTGCACCTGTAATGGTAAGAACTGGGTCTGAACCCCACCACTGTTATTCCCCCCCACTCCCGGTTTCCCCCACAAGGGAGACTTGCTGAGTTCTTGCATTCTGATTTGCAAAGTGAAAGCTTAGAAATAATTATATCTCTGTTAAATGCCGCAATATATATAATGGTGTTTCATCAACTGCAAATTCATTAATTAAAGGAAGAATGAGTCCTTACAAAGTTATCTCAATAAAGTCTGAAAACAAGTAATAAAATGAGTCATTTGCATATGTGGGAGAAGAATTCAGTAAAAAGAAGGAAGGGTAGAGCCGCTATAAGCAGCCCATTGTGGGTGGGGATGTGGTCCTGGGTGCTTTAAGAAAGCAGTCTGACCAGCCATGAAAAGCAAGCCAGGAAGCAGAATTTCTCTCTGTGACCTTCACAGCCAGCAGACTGACAATCTGTAGGAGACAAGAAGGTAGTTCAACACGATCAAGTAGCTGGTGTTTCAGACTTCGGGAGTCTGACCCAAGGTAGTTTATTTTAGGCTTATTTAATCACAGCCCAATTTGGTGAAAACTTTCCTGGTGATCATGAACTCAATCCTGTGTGCACAATGAAGCATGCATACAGCTCTTTGAGAAACAAATATGAAGAAAGATTGGATACAACTACATCAAAACTCTATAGTAGATATGCTCCTTCCATGAGATAGGTTCTATAGACTGACTACACGCCGCAGCTTCCACAAGGATGGGTTCTGCAGACTGACAGAGAAAACACAAGCTTATGAAAAAAGTCTGTGGGAGAGTCTGGTATGGTCTCTAGCCACGATAGAGTAAAGGTCACCAGGCTATTCACCACATCCACTCCCGGTCTCCCTGCAGATAACAAGTTATCCTTTCCTTGAAGGAACAACTCTGTCTTCTAACATTCTAGGTTCCCCTATGTTTATTTGTGAGCATAAGGGCCTCTGTGTCTCTGACATCATGGCTGCAGAATACTACCTTGAGTCTCTGTCCTGTCCTGGACTTTGATGTAGAAGTGTAAATCCTTTCCTTCTCAAGTTTCTTTTGGTTATAGTGTTTTATCCCAGTAATAGAAACCTTAACTATGAAAGAAGTATTATATCTGATTGGGGACAGGAATGATAGGTAGGGAATTTTCATAGTCTGGGTTATAAGGAAATATGTATACTTCCATACTGTAGAAAGAAATTTGCAGGTACATGTTACTAAAGCTTAACGTGTACACCGTGTTTAGAGTTTGTTTGGTATTGCCCCACCCCCTCTCAATCAGATGCCCTGGAGGAGCACAGATTGATGCCAGAAGACACTAAGGAGCTTCAGTGTGTCAAGAAGAGCCGGAGTTCAGACATCGGAGAACAAGGGGAAAGTAAAGGGGTTAATAACACGAGATCCAGAGACACCGCAAATCTCAGTCATGTGGCTGTGTACTGGACCAGGATGAGACAGGCCCCACTGAACTGGGCCTCACAAGCTGGGAGCAGGGTAAAGGCTGGGTGTTGAATTCCTGGGCAGGCAGCCTCCCAACCCTGTTTACTTTAAGGATCTGGCCTAGGCTTTGGCAAGAAGTCCAAACACAGGCAGATGGACTTGATGGGAAATAACTTAAGGATCCTACATGAAGGATCCTTTGCTTTAGTTTAATTTTTATTTGGGTTTTCTTCAAATATTTTTAAATAAAAAAAAACTTTATCTCCCTTGAATCTGTCCTTTTCATAGTTGTCTGAAGGACCTGTGTTCAGTTTCTAAAAGTTATTGAAATTTAAAACTGTTCTCTCTTCTCTCTGCCCTCCTTCCCCCTCCCACCCTCTCCCTCACTATCATTTCCCTCCCCTTCCTTCATTCTCTCACCATCCTTTCTCCTCTTCTTTCCTTTTCTGTCTTTGTTTTAAGGCTATATTTATTTCATCTAAGCTGACATTTAATAATGGATCTTATTTAGAAAAACAACCTAAATTACAAAAACCAAACCAAAACAAAACTTTATTGTCTCTCTGTAAACTTTGAATAAAACTTATACTGGTGACCAGATGGTCTGCTTGGGTTGAGTTTGTAGAATTATGTGGTCCACACTCTAATGTCATAAATCCAAGTGATTAAAATCTGTGTTGATAGTGAGCATAATTCCTATTGTAAAAAGGAAAAAAAAAACTTGCTTTCAGGAAAAAAAATGTATAATGTTCTCTCACAAAAAAATGTGCCTTTATGAACCAAATGAGATGGAAAACTAGGGAACAATCTTCAGTTGAAACAGTTTAAATAAAGACAGAGGAAGAGTGGGACCATTTTTACCATGGTAATTCTGCAAATTTATTTTTAAAAAGAGTGATGACATACGTAAGTTTCTTTTATACTAATAAATGACAAGAATATATGGGATTTTGGTTTAATAGACATATTCTGAGGATGACACTGAATAAAAGGACTTGCTCCCAAGGCTAATGACCTTAGCTTCTGCACAGGTTTCACGTAGTGAAAGGAAAGAAGCAATGTCTATGGGTTGACCTCAGACCTTGTGTGTCATGGCATACACACATGCACACATACAAAATAAAGAAGTGTGAAACAAAGTAACATACAGACAATGTATATATGTGAGTGTGTTCACCAGTCCACAATGACACAAGAAACATACAAAATTTGGCAGGGGCAGGGTATAAGATTGACTGACAGTCCACCAGAGCCTCTTCCAGCCAAGAGAGCGCTGCTTGGAATATCCCACATCTCAGGAACCTGAGAGAGGTGAGAATCATGTGAACGATGCATAAACTGTCATTGGATACCTCACTCCATCCCTTCTCTCTCTTCTTGCTCTCTTGGATCCAGGCCATAACTGAGAAGGCTTGACATATCCCACTTCCCTCTGCACCTCCTCCTTAATAAATTATACTGTAGAGAGTGGTTCTGATGCTCTGATTGGGAATCTTCATGTGAACCCAGAAGGTCCTGTTCCCCAATTGGTTCTTGATCAATCACTAAAGATATTAGTGACCAATAAGTTGGGTGGAAGAGGCTGAACTTCCAGTTTTCCTGTAGGCAGGTGAGCTGATGCTGGAGAGAAGAAAAAAGATTGGCCTTGCTTTGGAGGGAGAGGAGCCACCAGCCATGTAAGATCTAGGGTGGAGTGGCCATTGGACTCTTCCCCAACTGAGCCTGGAGTAGCAGGCAGGAGATTAGAAACATAATTAAGCCGAGGGCAGATTTATGGGGCTGAACAAGGAGAAGGTAACTGAGCAACTGAAGTTGAGGGCAGAATTAGAGGTGTTGAGCTGGGAGTGAAAAGAAGGGCACAATAGCTGAGGAAGTCTTAGAAGAACCTGGCCATTGAGCTAAACCATATCAAAATAAGTTAGTGTGTGTGTGTGTGTGTGTGTGTGTGTGTGTGTGTGTGTGTATTCTAAGAGTCCAAGGGAACCTGGGTGGGGCTACTAGCGTAGTCTGTCTGGAGCTTAAAGCAGGGTAGTAGAACTACACAGTACACTATGCCCTTTCCTGCCGTTGTCTATATGCATCTGCACAATTTGTCATAAAGAGGCTCTAGAACCAGGAAACTGCAGTGTCTGTTTCTTGATTTATATCTGCACCCAAAACCAAAGAAAGGAAGGAAGGAAGGAATGAAGGAAGAAAGGAAGGAAGGAAGGAAGGAAGGAAGGAAGGAAGAAGATGCAGGAGTGAGGTTTGATTTGGTGGCATTCACCACTGAGCAGGAATATTGTTCCAGGCAGAGGAATGAAAGCTGAGATCCAGACACCTCCAAACCCATACTATACAAATACATGACTGAATATGCTACTCAAGAAAGAGAGACCACTGAACTACTTTCCACTTGGGAGAAATGGGTGCTTACTTTAAACTGAAGCTACTGCTCTGACCTTTCCGGTGAGGTCAAAAAACTCAGGAACCGGGCAGCACACCCCGTGAGGCCTGATGACTGACAGCAGTGGACCTCCACCATCCCCTTCTGATGCCCATGCCAGGCATTAGTAGTTGATCATGAAAAACTTTCCTCTGAGTTTTTCTGATGGCCTCAGGAACACTGCTTGTTCTCTCTCTCTCTCTCTCTCTCTCTCTCTCTCTCTCTCTCTCTCAAAATAAACGGATGATCCTGAGTCTCAGTCTGTAAATTGCTCATCCAAGAAGTCACAGGTACAAGGCAGGAAGGACAGATTTAAAATTCAATCAGGCTGTGTGTGATCTTATGTGATAAGGATCTGGTAAGTTATACTTACTGCTGTTACACAAACAAATCCTAGTTTAATAAGGACAAAAGAAGTTGAACAAGCTCTGGCAGGGATTGTGGGGAAAGATTGGCCATGGATGGAGATACGGGGCCCCATCGAGGTAAGGATTTGACATAACTAAGTAGCTTCTATTGTTAGTATGCTGATTATAACATTCCTAATTTGAGACAGGAAATACAAAAAATGCAATGCTCTCATTGGATTTTTTTTAAAAAAAAATCAGACAATGCAGCTGTACAGATAGGTAAACTAGATTAGCCCATTAAATTCTGTAGCAGTGTTCATTCCAAGGAAGTAGTCTGAACCGTTGGCTACACCCCAAATCAGTCCTCAGTCAGGTACGACTCTGCTTGATCTCCCTCCTTCTACACTGTCAACATTTCCTATGAAAATCATTTCATCTCACAGTGGAAAACTAACTTTAAAAATAAAATGAAGAGAAAACAAAACCTAATCTCTGGAAGGCAATAAGAACCACATGCCTTTTAAATGAAAAACACTCTCTTTCTCCTTTGTTCCTCGTAAGCAGTTTGCCAGAGACACAGTCCACAGCTTTTAGCCATTTACAAAAACATAACGGAGGCTGATGCTTGCACGCAACGGCTAAATTGCGCCCACGCTGACCAGGAAGCCATTCTAAGGCCCCCACTTTGGTTGACTTTACCATAGATGTGCCTCACAGACTACAAACCAATGATGTTTGCAGTGAGACATCTTGTCACAGAAACATCTAGGCTCCTGAGAAGGGGAGAAGATTAAGGAGAGAGAGTTACATGGTAGCAAAAGACATAAATACTACAGAGGAAACAAAAGCCCCCAAACTCTGGGGCCAAACCTTCCATCCATCCACCAGAGGGCACTACCAGAATGCACGAAGCTTTCTGAAGAAGTGTTGAAAGCCTTCCCCACCTTCTTGCAAAGAAAGTAAGTGTGGTGCCATCAGAATCCACCCCCCACCCCCATTACCCTAGTCTTTCCTGTAGAAGTTAGGCAAGATATTTTCCCCCTTGCAGGAGACTGATGAACGGTGTGCTACCCTTATTGCTAGGGTCCTCTTCAGTTGCTGAAATTGTTTGATTGTAAAATCTGTGCTTTGACAATAAACGCCAAGTGTGTCCTCCGTACAAAGTTCTGACTTGTCCCAAGACAGTTTAAATGAACAATAATAGCGTCTCCTTGTCTGCACTCTGGGGATTAATAAAGGTCTTCAGAGATAATTACAAAATACATGCAACAACTCTGGAATTATAAAACACAGAAGGCATGGCCTGGTTTGTCCTGCGCTGTTAAATATCACTGCCCTTCACTGGGAGAACAGTGGCTACTGTCTTTTTGGCAACCAAAGAGATCCTTTAGCCTCATCTTTAGCCTTCTGTTAAAAGAAGGAGAGACAACCTAATCTTTGTAAACAAAAGGAAACAGGAAGGTTCTGAGGAAAAAACCACCAAATTTTACAAGGAAATAGCAGAAAAGGATAGTCCCTCCAATGGTAAACACAGAGGCTGGGTAACTAGGGAAGGCAGAAAGGAGAGCAGAAAAGTATTACCCAAGGTGCAAAGATGCTGAATTACTAAGAAGCCTTCCCTTCGGTACATCTGCCTGGCCCAGGATGACTCACATGCTTCTAAACGTATGAGTGTGCCTGCTTTGGACACCGACTGTTATTTCTGCTCCTTCTTCCGAGGCTTATAGGCTGTCTCTGAAGTTACTATGTACAGTGCCCTCTCCCCTCCAAATTCAAAAGCCCAGAGAAAGCTGAAATAGAAAGCCCCCGCTTTGGACAGCATAGGCCCCTCATGACGATGATGCAGATTGTTAGTTTATGCTCCTTGATCTAGGTCAGACACAGGAGAGTGGCTGCTGGGCAGACAGAGGCCTTGTGTGCTGTCCCCTCTGTGACACTGTGCCCAAGTTACCACATCAGCCTGTCTTAGAAATGGTATAATGACTTGAACTGGGGAAGCCAACTCCAGGTGGGATTCCTGCCTCCTAGTTCCCTGTTACTGGAATAGACATCTGCCAGAATCAAACTTTTTTTTTTTTTAATTGACTTCACATAGTACTTGAAGTTTAACAGAGCTGTTTTTGATTAGAACCAGATCTAGCCTGCATGCTTTTAGGTATTAAAGCCTAATGCAATTATATTATTATCTTTAAAAAAAAGAGTCTTTTATTAGCATAACTTTTCTTTGAAAATAACATTGCTTTTTAATGACATTAAAGTTTCTGCTGTTACTTAGGGAAAAAAAAATGCTTCCCCCGGCCGCCCTCTGTGAGTAAGTACAGGAAAGTACTTGCTCATCATGCGTGGACTCAACCTCTTTGTAAGTCCTAATATTTATGGTGTAGGAGGAAGGCCGTTCAGTGACTCATAGGTTTACACTTAGCAGATGGATTAGGAGTAAAAATTAACAGCACAGTTCCCGTTTGAGTAATAGGGAAAATGTGACATGTCACATATTCGTTTTCTGGGCCAGTGCTTTTCCAACCACTCCAAAGTCTTAGGGTCACCTAGGGTTTTCATAAAGAAATGGGGTCACCATGATAGGTGCTCATCTTGAATTTTAAAGTGATCTACTGTTTATAGCCAACACTGCCAACCACCGTGAAGGCCGCTGCTCTGGAATGGAGCACGGAGGAGCCCAGAGTGTAAGCCTTGCTCATTTGAAATGAATGAGCAGCCATTACATTTCCCTTGCAACAGGACCGGAGACATGTACTTTGTTCAAAAAAAAGGAAAAAATCCTTTATCCTGATCTTTAGATGTGAGTTTAGAAAGCAAGAGAGACTCTAGGGTTTACAACTGAAAGAGAAACAATATCATTCAGAAAAATGCCAACTTGCTCTAGGCGGATCTGGCAAGAACCAGTCCCTGGGAAATGTGGAATTAAAGAACATTTGTAATTTATAGAAAAAAAAAAAAAGAGGTCCATAATTTGATGTTTTGTTTGCCTTGCACCTAGATAAGGCATCTGGAATAAATACATCCACCAAAGGCAAATTATTTGAGTGTACACACTCCACTAACAACTACAGATTATGTTCTTCGGGAAATTTTCAAGATGGATAGGGTTGCAGGTTGAACAGTGTCCTTCCCAATGACCCATGAAGTCCTCACCCCAACTGTGTCCTCCCCAGTGACCCTAAAGTCCTCACCCCCACACATGTAACCTTATCTAGAAACAGAGTCTTTGCAGATTTTTTTTTTTTGTTGATGGAGTTAAGATGGCTTCCTGGGCTGTTATCAATTACAACTGTGTTCTTCTAAAAGGGGAATTTGGTCACAGAGACAGATGCATACAGAACAAAGTGATGTTAAAACATGACTGGAGGGATGGCTCAGGACTTAAAGGCACTTGCCCTGTGATCATGAGGAATGGAGTTTAGATACAGCACCTAGGTAACAAGCTGGGTGCCCTGTGCATGTTTATAACACCAGTTCCAAGAGAGATGGAGGTAGAAAGATAGTTAGGGTTTGCTGGATGCCAGCCTAGCTGGAAAAGACAAGAACATACGTCCACACGGAGAGACCTTGCCTCAAAAGACTAGAAGAAGGATGGTAGAAACAATACCCAGCATCCTCTTCTGCCTACAGGTTAACTCACAGGTGTGTGTGTGTGAATGTGCACCTGTGTGCGCACATGCAAAAATGAACAAATGAATACACAAAACATAGAAGAAAGGCCAAAGTGTACTCAAGGTTGCAGAATCGAGCAGAGAAAGTCAGGGCAGACTCTCCCTTAGCCTTCAGAGCAATACAAGTGCCGGCCAGTGATTCCAGACCTCTTACCTGCAGCGCTACAAGGGAACACAATTCTAACTGTTAAACTGCTTGGCTTATGGGACTTTGTGACGGCCGTGCTAGGGCTGGTCTGATACTGTCTTTGAGGTTGCGCTCTAACCACTGAGTCTCCCTGCCACACTGCAGAGCACAGAGGCTTTACCCAGATTGCCTTGCGACAGGACCACCTGGTCCGCTTCACGCTGCCATCCCTGTGAAGCCAGTTCCTTTCAAAACCTGCCAGACCAAAGCATTCAGGAAAGAAAAGCCGTTATAAATGTCCACACAGCCTATTATGAAGCCAAATACAAACTCGGCTTTGACTATAACCCAGTGTAGAATGAAGGGGAACTTGATAACCAGAAAAAAAAAATCCAGAGTTTGCTTATGTCTTTTGGGCAAATAGCCCTGTAGCCCGATTAATAATTTGGCCAAGAGAAAACAAAACAAACAAAACAACACCAAAACCCCACTGGAATCACAAACAGCTGCCAAGGTCATCTGGGTCATCTGCTAATGGTTCCAGAGCATAGAAAGGGTTCTGCTGCTTTGAGTAAGGAGCAGTTCGTCCGCCCTGTCAGACGGTGTAAACAACACAGCTAGCAGTTACTCCAGCCATCCTTGGACGCCGTGTTTGTAAACGTCACCTGTGCATTTTGGTCTTGGCGCACTCAGTAAGTATTTACGATGCATTATAACTATCTGGGAAATATGCACACACCTGGGGCCACCTGCGTAGATGTGACCAGACTCTGCCTGCTGGAAAATAGAAACTTAAAACCAGCGAAATTAGAGAAAACGTCACCCCTAAAGATGACAGGCGTTTCCAGTACAGCTCTCTAAACTTGGTGCATCAACCCTGGAGCGTAGACCTCCTGAGCTGTGTTTCCACAGGAAAATGAGGTCGGAGGGAATCACAAAAGTCTTGGCTTCAGTCCACCCCCGGGCCTGCTAACACAGGCCTGGCTTCCAGAGCACCGGGAATCACGGAGCTACAGAAACTGTACTTTCATTAAAACTGAGTAGGAAGGAGAGGAGGCATTGGGGGTGAGCAGAAACTGGGACCAGGAAGGAGGTGGGTGTGGCCGGAGAGGGCTTGGATTCATGATCACATCTAGCTACCAGCTTCATCTGGGATTTCAAATGTTTTGTAGTACAGTACCCACATGGGACTTTTGAAGCAGCTTGTGTTAGACCAAGGTATCTCCCCGAACTGTAGTGCAGTCTTTACTATAAAGTCCTTAACTACTTATGTCTTATGGGGCATTTGGATAGAGCCTGTGACTCAGATCTCACAGTAATATTTTATAACATATATGATATGCATAATTACAAGTAAGTACAGCTATGTTGAAATACCATAATAATATTCTATAATGATATTTTATTATACAATAATATTTTACAGTGTATATTATATGTAATTATAGATAACACTAGCTATGTTGAAATGCCACTATTATATTGTTCAAAATGCCGACATACTGGTAAAAATAATTTTAAAATGCAACATAGTAATTGTGTCTTTATTAGCTTCTTAAACAGGATCCAGTTTTGATCTTAATAGCTACAGTAATTTTACCGTCATGAGAAGCATACATGACATTTCAAGATAGCAGTATTTGATATGATTGACATGAACAGATTATTCTTGGTGGCCAAGTCACAGATTTGCTAACAACACTGGAATGTTTTCAGCAAAGTGGAGGACATTCTACAAGTCCACAAAGGTTAGTAGAGAGAGAATATATTCCCATGGAAACTGTCCGTGGAGTCCTCCGTAGATCAGAGTTCCGATTCAGAATCCCACTGAAGAGGTTTGTCTTTCCCTGTGCAGCTTCCCGAGGATCCTATCTCTGCTCCTGAAGCTACATTGCTGACTGTCAACATTGCAATCAGTGCTTGCCGGATAGCTCATCTCAGCAACTTCAGAAAAGGAGATTCCATGAGCATTCAACAGAGTGGCTTTGCACGCCTGAAAAATATCAGTGAGTTCACAAAACTCTGAGCTGTTGTTGGTTTGTCATTTCTAAACTAGAATATATGCCAATCTGGGCATAAGTGGGGGGTGCGGGGGGGGGGGGGGATTGTTGTTGTCATTGTCGGAGAGAAAAGCATTGTCAAGGGAGAGCTCATCATAAGATACAAGGTAGCCCAAGCTTGGTAACTACCACATTCATGTGGCAAACTGGTTCTCAAAGCTTCGGGTCCCTGAGCCACAAAATGTACATAAAAATAGTGTTTATCTCATGGAGCTTTTAAGGGGATTAAGTGAGATAACACTTGACAGAGTGTTAGACTTTGTAAAGTGTTGTAAAATATCCATTGCCCTCTATAGTGAGAAAATGGGGGCCAGCTACTGATGCGCCAAACTTTGTGGGCCCGTCTTCCCTTTCAGCTTCTTTTCTTGGATGGCCTCTAGATGATCTGTTCACAGGCAGGCTGGGTTCCTCACTCTGCACTCTGGAACTCTTCTGTTTAAGAAGGCAGGAGAAAATGGACACCAAGCAGACTTGCTGGAATAGCTTTAAACTATCTGCAATCAGCAGATAACAGTGGAAGTCTGGTATCAGCTTTCAAATATTTTGTAATTTGGGCAAATACTTTACAATCCACCCACCCTGAGAGTTTCTATGCCAAAATGTCACATGGGACATGCAAGAAGCTTGAGAAACAAGTCATTTTTTTCAAACAAATTCCCACTCTGTGAGGCTTACTTGAGGGGTGGAATTTATGGCCATTTTTGGAAACAGGCATATCTCTCCTTCATGAGGATGTGCTGCTAAAACTTGTGAATGTCTGCCTGTCCCTGAAGCAACACTAACCTCACCAGAGGATGAGCAGGGCTGGGAGTTCTCCTTTTGGTTTCTATCTTAAACATGAGAAGAAAGAAGAAAGTGAAATAGAACCTTTGCTCCAAAAAATGCACAGAAGTAATAATTAAGGGCCAGAAAACAGAATTCCAACGGAATTCCAGCCCCTCACTCCAGAAAGCTGGGCGCTTCTTGCTCTTTGTACTGAGATGGATCCCATGGTCTCTATTGTGGGGAAATTTTGATTTCCATCATTTTTCTATCACTTCTACTGATGTACTTTCAAATGAAGCTATGAGAAGAAAACAAATGGCTCTCATATTCTCTTTGTCTACATGTTAACATTTTGTCTCTTTTAGCATCTACTTTCTTTCTCCATATACCTGTAAAGCTATCTATTAACCACACAGATCACAAATCTCTCTCTCTCTCTCTCTCTCTCTCTCTCTCTATATATATATATATATATATATATATATATGCATAAATATAGACAAATTATATGAAACATACATTTGCAACCATGTGAAATTTTCATGCTATTTGTATTTCTTTCCTGTACCATTTGAAGGCCTGCTGGAAAAATTATGACCCCCTCAACTCTACAACTTTCCCACAGGTAACACAAGATCTGTGAGAGATGCTCAGATGCTGATTCTCATCCAACACCACTCCTCCAGGAGCTGAGGCGTCCTATGGTGCCTTCTGTCATCCCCACTGGAGCTGTTGGTGACATTCTATCGCAAAGGAGAGTTAGTCCTTCTGTCCGTTCCATTCTTGTTCATTCATTCCTCATCAGTGGGAACATGGGTATTCTTGGGCGAGTCAGGAGACTGAAAACTATTACAACCTCATATTCCCTGCATTCTCACTTTTGTTCAGTGGGTACGTTGCTACCGTTATTTACTTTGTATAGGGACTGACCAGTGAGAAGTCTCTTGTGTCTTTTGGCTCCTCATTTGTTTGGTACAGACCCTCAGCAATTTACTGCTTTTGTATAATATATATGTATAATATATATTTTGGTTTAATATATATTTTGTTTATATATATGTTAAAATACTTGATTTTAATATATATATACATATACATATATATCATATACATATACATATACACGCTTGCATTTGGTTCTTATGAGATTTTTAGTCCTTTATTTGGCTATTAGTTTTGATACTTTCTTATGCTTACTAGGAGCATAATAAATCAGACCCCAGAGAAAACAAAGAGCAATAAAAAATTTCAAACCAATTTATCTTCCTGACAGTGGGGAAAAATGGTGACTGAATTGGTCTAGGCCTAAGACAATGGGGGAGAATTTTGACATTTCATGATCTATATGTGAAGGAGGAGAGTCTCAGAGATGATTATAAAAGTTGGAAAACATAAGACAAAAAAAATGAACGCAACTACACACCAACTTTGGCACAAAACTGCAGATATATCTCAGTGACTCGGCTTGTACAGTTTTGTATAACTGGGTGATTCCCTCTCTCTCTATCTCTTTTTGCTCTCTCTCTCTCTCTCTCATTGATAGTTTGATCATTGTTTTAAGTCCTCTTCTTGATGTAGGGTAGTATCAGACTGTGTTCTTCACTGATGATAGGATCAAAGCTCTCTCATTGGCTGTAGTAACCTGACTAGATCAAGCCAGTTGGCATCATGAGATGAAGTGCACAGGGCTTGAAGCAGACGGAAGACCTGTGCAGATTCCATGAAAACACAGCTCTTTCATGCCCATGCTTTGGGAACCTTCGTAGGAGTTCCATCCATAACAGAAACAGAGAGCAGCACTATAAGAGGTGTGTGTGATCTTAGCTACACTAGCCCTTCAGTCTCAAGCTCATTACCTCGGAAAGAGAGTTGGCAGTACCTACTTTACCTCCCCCACAGGTGAGAACACAGAATGTAAGACTGATGAAAATACTGGGATGAGAAATGTTGGCACGAACATGTCTTTTCCTATGCATACGAAGGTCTCTTTTGTTCCCAGGGATGGAAAATAGATCACAAAGATCTATCTTTTTAAAAGCCACACTCAGATTTACTTTATGGCTATAATGTTCTGTTCACGGACTCTTAGACACTGTTTACCTAACTCTTATTTTGACAATGGTCCCAGAAAGATGAACTCTATGTATCATCACACAACTACTGAACATCACAGTGAAGGGCTGAGCCTGGGCCTCCTGACAAGAGCCCCTCAGACCTCAGAATCTCACACGAACAGTTTTAATTCCCCTGTTAATGACATTTTTTGTAGCTAACAGTTGTGCTAAAATTCAGAAACTTGGCCTGGTGGTGCTAATGAGGACCCCTAATTCTGCCTTTTGTTGAAATAACACAGAATGGAGGCAGAGGATGCCAAGTCCTGCATGGACTGGAAGGGACAGTATGACATGATTTTCCATCGGTGGAGCAGAGCCAGTAGGGCATGGGCCTTCACCAGTGTTGACGGTTGCTAGGCATGAGACTCGTTTGTATAATGATGTACATAATTTATGTTCCTCCTTTTGAACACATTCTCCCTGTCAAGGTTATTGCCAAGGTTGATGACTCCATGATAATCAGAGACAGCAAGGGTCCAGGAGACGAGGGCGTATCTAATGTTCCAGCAAAACAGTTGAATGTTGAATGCTAGAATGCTTCAAGACAGCCCTTAAGGCTGTGGGAAAGAATTCTGAAAACATGACTTCAAAAATATAGAATTTTCCTACTATGCAAAATATAAGGATGCAATGTGAATTATAAGAGGGCTTCATGGACCTAAAAGAACAGAGGCAGCTGCATTATGAGAAGCTTGTCAGAAAGATATTAAGGAAGGAGATAGAGAGATTTAGGGAGTGGTGACTGCAGGGCAAGATCCCAATTTTTGTTCGTGCTTGCAAAGGCAAGCAGATTCCTGAGTTCAAGGTTAGCCTGGAACAGAGCTAGTTTGGACCTAGACATGCTGGAAATGGTAATTTGAGGATGGGATCCCACCCAGTTACCTTGTCTGTGCTTACAAAGGCAGATGGATCTTTGAATTCTTTTGCAATGTCAAAAAAATGTGCTTGCTGTCTTTTTCTAAGAGTCAAGGGGCTGAGGATGATGGAATGCTAATTCCTGGGACGATCAAAATGGAACCTGGAGTAAATGACTAAATTAATATGTAAATAAAAGACTGGGCTTTGGTCTGTGAAGAGTGAAGAGCTATACGGATGAGCTGTCTGGAGATATCCAGAGAAAATTGTCTCTTGGGCAGAACACGGGCTGTCAGCTTGTACCCAGGATTTGACTTTGAGTTGTTCTTTTTACTCCTTCCCCAAAACTCCTCTCCGAGACAAAGCTGGTTTTGGCAAGAGATCATGACAAGTTTCACTTGTTGCAAGTCAATGGTGTCAGAAGGAGTGCATAGACACCAGGCAGGCCACTCCTGCAAGAGCGCATGATACTCAAAGAGAAGAAAGGAAGGAAAGAGAAACTCCACACTAGGCAAAGACTGAGACAACAGGGGAGAGGAAAGAATGCAAATTAAGACTTTTGATTTTATTCCGTGACTTCAAGTCATGCACCCTGGACTGTATGCAGCAAATGGTGCCTGTGCTCATTTTCCGATGGGAATACAAACCTGAGTGGAAGGGCAAAATATTCTTACAGAACTAAGGTTTAAAATGAATGTGAAGAAAATAAATGGGTTTGAAAGGAGGAATGTTTTGAGGAAGGGATAAGGCATAAACATTCATTAGAAGAAAAGAAGTAATTTATTGGATGACTTCTCCTGTAGGTCGAGATCTTCCAGTGAAAGGGGAATAGCTCTAGGTTTTCCAAATAAAGGCCATTTAATATAGGACCATTATTATATCTAAAATAAGGCAAGACCCAAGGGTCCAGCTCAAGACCTGGGATACGAGTTGAGTCTTTTTCATTCGTGCTAGGATGACATACTTGATGGAAAAATTCTTAAGGAAAGAAAATTTTGTTTGGCTCATGGTTTCTCAGGTTCCGTTACTGCTGCTTCCGTCCCACGCACCTGGTCGGAGCATCGTAACTCGGAAACCACGCAGAGAAGCTAGCTCACATCACAGCAACAGGAAGTAGCAGGGCGGGGAATGCTGTGACCCAGTCAATGTGCTTTCCTTTCCCACTTTTCGTTCTGTCCAGATCCTTCCCATTGGATGAGGCTGCCCATGTGAGGACGAGTTTTTCCTCTCAGCTAAGCCTTAGGGGAAACGCCTTCCCACAGAATCATTGACAAGAGCACCTTGCTAATGACCTAGGCTGTTTTAATTCCAGTAAAGTTGACAGTGATGATTAGCCATCGGAGACAGCATAAAGAGGAATGGAACTGACGCCAAAGAAATAGGAAGACAGCGTGAGGAGGTGGGTCACCACAGAACAGCATTTGGAGCTTTCTCAAGGAACCTGCAGTCAAAAGAAGCCACATGTGGGGGAGGGTTTTTATTTCTTTTAAAGGCAATTAACCTAGCTACGGACACTGCTGTAAATACCATAGGACGCATCAAGAGAAAGAAGCTTCTCTTCTCTTCTCTTCCCTCCTTCCCACACCTCAGCCTCTTGCAGGCTGCCTCTTACCTAGCAAGCATGCTTGGAAGAATGATTCGAGGAAATAAGGCTGCAAATCTGGGAACCAACCAGAGACCGCACCTGCACAGTAATCGGCCCCACCCTCACAGACCCGTAGATCACGGATGCAAATCTGACTGAAGCAAGCATCAAGTGAATGATTTCATTACTGTCCCTTGAGTCTGGATTTGTCCCCTTTCCTCTCTTGTGCTTCTGACCAGAAGCTAAAACTGAAACTCTGGTCACCAGAATTTGAGTCTCCACAGCTCAAATGATCGATGGATCTGGTGCTCACCACAGGAGCTTATGTGGAAGGCACGCTTCACAGAGCCCAGTTTGTGACGCTCATTGATTCTCTTTATCAAGAGACAAGCAGCAGAAACTGAATCCTCTCATTTGAGAGAAGACGGCGATCAAGAATGAATCACTGGGTCCTTAGTGCAACCATCTAACAGAAGTCCGGTATCTCTACTGACTGGCGAGTGTCTCTAGAACTCTGTCTCTACTCACCAGACTGAATCTCAGCATCAGAACACCCTACCTTGTAGGGAGCCGACTTTAAGCAGAAAGCGGCTAGAAAGCAGCTATCATCTTTGCAGCCATCTGGAATCATTTACCTTGATAGAGACTTGGTTTTTCAGCAGCCTACAACAGCTGAGCACACTCTTAACAAATATCTTGTTTATCCCACATAGCTTGTTTTGCTGTTAGTGACCCCAGCTGCATAGTGCACGTGGTAAAATGTTTTCACCTGTGTTCTCCTGCGTGTGCTTATAAATACCCAAGATTTCCTTGTACTAGGGTGAATGAGAATCAATAGGAGTTAAGAATATATATACAGTCAATAGAGTTAAGAGGTATATGAGTTAAGAATATATACAGTCAATAGAGTTAAGAGATATATACAGTCAATGGACTTAAGAGGTATATGAGTAAATAAGGTTAAGAGGAATGAACAAGAGTGAATATGCGCCAATAGAAGAGAAACAATAAAGGAGACTTGAGACTTGACTCCAGAACCTCTGCCTTGTCACCATTCTTTGAGACTCAGCCCCGTGGACTGGAACAACAGCGCAGGATGCAACATTTTGAAGCCAGCCAGAGTACGGTCCACAACACTACCTCACCCTGCCCTGTGTTCTAGACCCAGACCTGGGCTGGAAGACACTATCAGTTCCCTGGGCTTGGACCTCACCTGATCTCCAAGTATTCATGTTTCCTTTCTTTGACACAGAAATGAGCCACCCACGAGAGAGTGAAAGTGAGCATGAGAGTCAAAGGCATAGGAGAATAAAGCAAAAAAACGAAATCAGGTTTCCGTTGGAAGTTTGACCCTTGTCCTCTGGAGACCATCCAAAAAGGACTTCTTGAAGTTTTCCAGGAGAGTGCTGGCTTCATTAAGGCAGAGTGCCACTTTGAGACTTTTCACAGAAGAGGAAATTGTGAATAATCCTCCCCGGCACAGAGGACTACTCACTCTCCCTTTGAGGCTCCACACTGCTATTCTTCACAGCCAAATGAAGAGGAACAAACTGTGCCGACTCCAAATTGATTCTGAGGACAGGAGCAGATTCTCCATCATTTTCCCTGCGGTTCTTCAAAGTGAAGGTTAGAGAAAGAAGCTTCTCTGAGCCCTGGGGTCATTAGTCACAGCAGGGTGGTGACCACTCCAAGTCTGGAAACTGGTGGAAACTGGTAAACTGCTTGCTGCCTCTGCCTGCCTGCAAGCGGTCATGGCACAACTAAAGAAACCAGACTGGGAGCCCGTATACCAATCACTTGCAGCAGAAAGCTTTTAACTCGGGCCAAGACATTTTTTTCCCCCTCTAAAATAAAGTTGCACAGACTCCAAAAATAACATCTGTTGCTCAGAGTAACATTTTCAAACAACATAATAAACTTTACTTCCAGAAAATATACACTCTCTGAACTTCGCTTGGGGAACTCACAGAAAGGACAGGGAGTGCTCCAGGACTCTCTCATGTCATAGACCGACTGCCTCTGGGCAGATTATTTAGTTGATACGGAAGGTGGTAAAACATGCCACATAGAAGCCATATTCACTTGTAGCAGGCACTGACTGAAGTAGCTTTAAATAACAGCCCTCCCCAGATGTGTCTGGCAAGCTTTCACTGGCAGAATGCAGCTTTAAACTGGGGTCACCGTGCCCTGGAGGATGTACCAGAAAGATCTGAAGAGTCAGTGAAGTAATAATGACTGTCACGTTCCCAGGGCAGCCCTTGTTCAGACGCTCTGAAGTTTAACAGCAATTCTCAGGATCGACTCTCCTCCCCAACTCCCAATGTTACCCTGCCGGTGAGACAGAGAGACAGAGAGCCTTTCTCCTCTCCATCAGCCCCTGCCAAGGTTGTGGAGGTGGGAGAAAGACGAAGCTTGGAAGTGCTTAGATCACTTGTGACTTGTGGCTTGTGACTGTCAGGAGCCCCACGATTACCCAGTAGGTGGAAATCACTCCTTATAAGAGACTATAGGCGTGGGTGCCAGTGGGATGCTATTCTTATCACCACAGGAAACAGTGAAGACACTCATTTCCGGGCCAGGGAAATGGGAACAGAAGTGGCGTGTCCTAGGTCGAGCACTGAATCACTTCCGTTAGGTTTTCCAGGGCACTCTGTTGGCCCTTTGGCACAGGGAGCTGGTGAGACCGAGGCTGTGACTGGGCTCCTGAAAGGAATAATGCTGACTGGTATGCTTTTATCACAGCCATGAACAGGCAGCATCAGCAAGAAGTCAATCTGTCCTCCAAAATCGATGCAATCTGGGGGTTGTTTGAAACTGTAGTGTAGCCTCTTGGTCTGGTCATCAGCATGTTGGCTATCATGATTAGATCTCATGTGTGAAACGCCCAACAAAAGGGCTTAATGAGGATGGGAATGTTTCCATTGTGATTGATACTGGACTGAATTTTTCAACCTGTAAGCCAGCCCCAATTAAGTGTTGTCCTTATAAGAGTTGCCTTGGTCATGGTGTCTGTTCACAGCAGTAAAACTCTAAAAACATTTAAACGTGACTTTCTTGAATGGAGAATGGAGAGTTACGGGGGAGAGGGGAGGAAGGGTGGGAGGTGGAGTAGCTGGGGTCAAAGGTGAATAAAGCCACTGGCACATGTGAATGAAAATGACATAAGGAAATCTATTATTTTTTATGCCAAATAACTTTTCTTTTTAACTCAAGACTAATTTTTTTGTAGACACAGAGTGAGGAAAGACATGTCTCTGGGAAACAATAACTTCTCATCTGTGAAGGAATTTCAAAGAGGACTTGCACTGTTATCAGCATGGCATGGCCCTGCTGGCTGTCTGGGCAATGAGGTGTGGTAGACTTGATACAGGGGGGTGACTGGGAAAGACAGAGATGTCAGGAAGTATCTGTCATGAGTCCTGGGTTTCTGGCAGCTTGAAAGGTGGAGAAAGTGATGAGTGCTCTTACCGGCTTGCAGGGAGATGTTGTAGAAGCAAAACCTCACACAATCCGATTCATCCTGTGACGCTAGGAAGGTGCGGTGCAAAAAGGGATGAGGAAACACAACTCAGCGTCATCCTCTATGTCAAGCTCTGGACCTGTCTGATGGTGATGATTACGATGACAGTGAAGATGATGGTGACTTTCCCTAATAGGCACACTACTTGAAAGCCACATTAACACGTATAAATGGCTTTATCAAAGATACAGTGTTAAGATAGTGTTTAGAAAGTATTTACTACTGTCATTATTATTCTGAATGATATATTTAAGCACTATACTCCTGACAAAGAGCTTTTCGGCATATTCTGTGTGTTCAGGAGCCTTTTTATCATCTAACTTTAAAACGTCAGCGGCAAAATAGTGCCATGCAAACAAGGGATGGCTTATTAAGGCGACGATGCAAAGCAAGCCTTGGTGCAGAAGATAGATTGCCTTGAGAAGTGCAGGGCACACAGAAAGATGTCTGGGGGTACCTCTCACAGCCAAGTGAGTCCAACTGGACAAACTGAAACCTTCGGGAGACAAAACTAACTTTAAGATGAGTGTGTCTATTTGGGAAGGAGCCAACCTCCAAACTGGGTCTCCCTGTTTGCACTTCAGAGAAACCAGAGGAAACAGAGATTACTACAGTTGAAAAACTCTGCCCAAACTATAAATGTAGGCCTGCGTCTCCTGGAACAGTGTTCTTTAAATACAGTGGCCATGTCTGACACCTACATGGCTCAAGCCCCACTGTCTGAGTGTAAGATTAGCAGGACTTTGTGGGGCCCAGGAACTATCATGCTACTGATAGTTCACCAAGGTGCACACTAAGCATCACTTTACACTGAACAGTCTCTGTAGGAGCACCCCTAAAATAACCCCATAAATCCCAGAAGTAGGCAGTCCTCTGAGCTGGGTCTCATGGAACTTAGACGAGATGAGATTTAAAGGGTGCTAGAAATGGACTGGAACTTAGAAAATAAGCTAGTTATGAAAACCACACCCAGACAAAGCATTTTCTATACATAGACATTTGGTTGAAGAAGACATGAGGTCATACTGCTTTGGTCTCTCCATACTTTTACTATCCCTTGGGCAAATAAAGTCTTCATTGGTTCCTTGTCCAAACCAAAGCAAAGGCCTTCAGACTGGTAATACAGATTTGCAGATTGTCCTTTGAAAGTTGAATGATAACTGAGAAATATGCCCCTAGAAGATGAGATCTACCTTACCCTCAGTTTCCCCTCCACTGTGCTCACCAGTTGGCCTTGTGAGTGTTTTTCCTTTTACACAAGGAACGTTGATGTCCTCCACTGTCATACATGAGTCTTCAAGGCTTCACTATAAAGGTGCAATTCCTAATTTTTGTAAGAAAAATCCACTTTTCCAAGAGTCATGCGCTGTTTCCAGGTACTGGTTGGTTGGTTGGCTGGGTTTGGTTTTTTTTTTTGTTTGTTTCAATTTTTGGTTTTTTAATGTATTTTATGTATCAATGGTCTGTCTGCATGTATGTTTGCATGCCAAAAGAGGGCATCAGTCCCTATTACAGATGGTTGTGAGCCACAATGTTAGTGCTGGGAATTGAACTCATGACTTCCTGAAGAGCTGCCAGTGCTCTTAACTCTAGCCCCGTTTCCAGGTTTTTGACAGTGACGTGGATGCAGATTCAACAGCTCAGGCACGCAGCACAGTTACTGTGAGCCACATTTAGCCTCTGGCACACCTCAGTTGGCCATGTTAGCCCCAGGGTGATACAGAACAAGTGTGTGGCACTGAAGAAGTGTGCAAACGCAGGTTCCATCTCAACTCCAGTCCATTCTGGTTTGAGAACCTTGGGGAAGCACCTTGACTTCCTAGAGTATTTTTATTATATGGTGAAATCGATGGTAAGTGATAAGGGGAATTTTGTACTGATCAGAATAAGATGAGATAACGTGAGTGGGTACACTTCAGACTGTTGATCTTTCAGAGTCAAGGTCACCTTCTTGCTGCCCTGTTAGGGGTACAGTGTATTCCCTACGATGCATGGTTAGTTTGCCCTGGTGCACACAGGCTGCTGGCTCTCGGAGCATTTCCTCAAGTATGTGGTTCCCTGTTCAGACGACTTGGAGCCTGATGGAGATTGATGACAGCCACACACTAACTTAGCAGCACGACAGTGCTCAAACCGTTCTGCTTCTACACAGCGGTTTCCAGATGCATGTCTGCCAGCTGACAACAACACCTTACAGTTAGTGTTTCCCCAGTTTCCAGAGAGAGAAGTGAAGATGTATAGTGTCTTCTTTTATATATGCAGTTTTATACACACACACACACACACACACACACACACACACACACACACACACGCTGTGTGTATGTGTTTATATGCATTTGAAAGGGGGGTCTGGTCACCTTACCTTTATCTCCTAAATCCAGGACCTGTAAGAATGTGTTACCATTCACTCTCAGTTGGAAATCATGTTTATATAAACAAGTGGTTAGGTAGGAGAACAGATAACGGGTGGATTGAACCACATTGGCCCCCCATAGGATCATATTTGGGTGTTTCTAGTTGGTAAAAGATTCTCGGGTGGGAAAGAATCAGGAGGTGTGGCCTTGTTGGGAGGAGGTGTAACTGAGGGTGGGCTTTGAGGTTTCTACTCCTCCCTCTGGGTCCTGCCTGTGGGTCAGACGTGAGCTCTCAGTTACTGCTCTGGTGTCATGCCTACTTGTCTGCTCCCGACCATGGTGGCCTCCAGACACAGGTACAAATATATGCATGCACAAACATGTGATCACACACACACACACACACACACACACACACACACACACACACACTGAAATTGTAAGCAACCCCCAGTCAAATGCTTTCATGTCTAAGTTGTCTTGGTCATAGTGTCCTTTCATAGCCATAGGAAAGTAATTAAGATACAAACTAACCAGAGGGTATGTCCCCCTCCCCCTCCCCCTCCCCCTCCCCTCCCCT
>JANHMN010000008.1:74034033-74051533 GCA_030674055.1 Rhabdomys pumilio | reverse complement strand
TTGTTAAGAACACTGTCCTCCTTATTTTGAGACACAGACTGTTCCTGGCTTGTCAATTAGGCTATGCTGACTGGCCAGTGAGCCTCAGAAATCTGTCTGCCCCTGTCTAGCTCCGAAGTTTGCAGATTACAAATGTTACAAATGAAATTCACAAAGCCTGGCATTTGGTTTGGTTTGGTTTTCATCCTAAAGGCAATAAGCACTCGTTGTTTGTTTGTTTTTTACTGGCTTTGGTGATCAAACCCAGCTTCTCACATTCGCAAGGGAAACGCTTTTCCAGCAGAGTCATCTTCCCTGACCAGTGTTTTATATTTTAAACAAACAACAACAAATGTTGGCAAGGATGTGTGTGAAGGGCCTTACATATTTATAATGGCGACGTAAACTAAGGCATCTCTATAAATCACTACGGAGGTTCCTCAAAAAACTTAAAATTATAAGTACCATATGACCCAGCTAGACAGCTCCTGGGAATCAATCAAAAGATCCTCTAAGCACCCACACACAGACACGTGTGCTCACCGTGTTTACCGTGTTGCCGTCCTCCACAGCCAAGTAAACACGGGTGAGCAGGCACGAGATTTCATTATGACATTTCATATATACACATGTTCTTACAAGTTGCTCGCGCTCACTCCGACCCCTCCCAGAATCCTCCACTCCTCCTGCTCATTTGCATACCACCACGCCCATCTTCTTCATTCTCTTTAGCCTTCATAGCACATATTCTCCGGGACCTTCTCCCATTCTCCTTTTTCCCTCCTTTTAGGCTTCCCCCTCCTCTATCTTAATCAACTCTTTAGTCTCACATCTATATATTTAAATTTAGATTCCACGAGTGAGAGGAAGCATGTGAGATTTCTCTTTCTGAGTCTCGCTTCTTTCACTTAATATATTGATCTCTAATTCATCTATTGTGCTAAGAATGCCAAAATCCCATTGGCTATAAGTACATAGTCTTTGCCCTCTCATACGTTTAAGAAGAGTTTTCCGTTTCCTTGAACACACACAAAAGTATTTTGTGTCTTACTGACACACTATCAAAGTGTAATTCAACAGAATATAGAGGCAATTGATTAAACATCCTCAAAGTAAAACATGTCAATAATTAATAAAGGTCATCATATTTACTCCTCTAGTTTTTATAAAACAAAACCTGTCAACAAATACTGAAGGGAGAAATTGAGAAATTAATTAAAGTCAAATGAAAATGGCAACAAACAAAAGTTGTTTAAATGAAGAATTTTATAGTAATAATGCCTACATTTAAAAGAGATATGTCAAATAAATAACCTAGTGATACATTTCCAGGCTTTAGAAAAATAATAACAACTAAAGTCAAAATTAATAGAAGGAAAAAAGATTAGAAAAGAAATGAATAAAAATAGAAATAAAAAAAGGACCAACGCTCAATGAATCAAACAGTTGAACAAATACTAGAATTGAAAAGAGTTGTAAAAGTTGCCCAACTTTCAGCCAAACAAATTTTAAAACAATGAGAGAAGACAGAAATAAATAAAACTAGAGATTAAACAGAGTATTACCATAGCCACCACTGAAATGTAAATGATCATTAGTGAATGTTTTAAAAATTGTTATGCCAGTATGTTAGAAAATTAAGAAGAAATGCAAAAAAAAAAAAATCTAGACCAAGATGATCCTTTGAACCAACCATATACGAACCCTAGATAAGTCAGTAATAAATAATGAGATTAAAGTTGTAATAAAAATCTTCCATCAAGGTAAATCTGCTGACTGCCAGGTCCATTGTCCTAGACTCTCAAAGAAAAACTAACAATAAAATTCCCCAACCATCCTGTGAAGTAGAATGCTTCCAAACTCAGTCTCCAAAGCCCTTATCGCCTAACATCTAAAAGCAATAATGACAGAACAGTAAGAAAAAGAAACAGAAAGAGAAAACAGTCTAGTATCCTTGATAAACACAGACACAAAAATCACAAAGCACTTGTAAACTGAACTTTAAAAAGCATATTAAAAGGACCCCATATCATGAACATGAAAGTGGGTTTCCCTGTAGGGATGGAAGGCTAGGGGCAACACACAAAGACCAAAGAACGTAACATACAGCTCAGGCACAGAGTCAAGGGTGGAGACCATACGGTCATCTTAGCAGATGTAGAATAAGCTTTCTACAATAAAAGCCAACATCCCTTCACAGCAAAAGCACTTGCTATAAAGGGTAGCTGTTTCACATAACGCAGGATGTTTGGGAGTACAGGGAACTCAGAGGGAACCTGAAGCTAGGAAGGAAGGAAGGATGGGAAAAGGTACCTGGGAGAACAGTGTGACTGAAGCTTAATGTGTTTGTGTATAAAACTGTCCCAGAGATGCCCTAGTTATGCCAATTGATTTATTAATAATCACAGTCAATATACACAAATGATAAGTTATATGTTGTCTTGGTTTGGACTTCATTGTTGTAAAGAGACACCATGACCATGACCACTCTTTTAAAGGAAAGCATTGAACTGAGGCTGGCTTACAGTTTAGAGGTTTAACTCATTGTCATCGTGGAAGGATGCCCCAAAACTCACCTCGATAATTCAAGGCCACACCTCCTATTAGTGCCATTCCCTATGAGCCTACGGGGGGCATTTTCATTCAAACCACTACATATGTATAATTAGTATTTTAATATATATAATCAATGTTGGCGTATGCAATTAATATGCTTTAATAATTATACCAAAACAACCAATACTTCTTACTCCTTTTGGAGATACAGATAGTTTTTCCAAACAGCTTTATAAAGTAGATGTGGTGAGCCTAGCATGGTGACAGACACCCTTTATCCCAGCACTCATGAGGCAGAATCAGGGGGATTCCGTGAATTCAAGGCCAGCCTGGTTTACATGGCAGATTTGCTGCCAGCTAGCGCTACCTACTGAAACACTGTCTAAAAATAAAATAAAATAAAATAAAATAAAATAAAATAAAATAAAATAATAAAATAAAATAAAATAGACTTAACAGAGCACAATATTATTCTACTTGAGCATACAAGTTGATACAAGTATCAATGGTTTTTAATGTATTCACAGTTGTATAATATCCACACAATCTAATCTTACAATATTCTCGTCATCTGCAAAGACGCTTCATACCCAATTATCAGTCAGTCTTTATTCCAACCCCACTCCCTCTCTGAACATCCCACCTACATGCTGTCATACAGCACACGGCCTCTGGGACTGGTTTGCTTTACTTAGCATTCTGTGTTCGGGATTCATCCACGCTACAGCATGCATCGATGCCCTGATGCTTATTACTTTATATGCTGAATAATGTTCTGTTCTTTAGCTGTGCAATTTTGTTTATCCACCTACTGATGGACATTTTGGTTATTTTCAACTTCCAGATGATTGTAAATATCGATTCCATAAACATATGTACAGAGCATTCCGTGTAGATATGACTTTATATTATACTGCTTTTGAGTTTATGTATGCATGGAGAGAAGGAGAAAGGTTAGGATGAAGAGAGGAGAGAGGAGAGAGAAAAAGGAGAGAGGGAGAGAGGTGGGGAGGGAGAGAGAGAATAGAATACTTTGGTCATATGCAGCATATTTTAGGAACTGTCAAATAGTTTCCCAAAGCAGTCCCTTGTTTTACATTCCTCTCAGCATCCAGAGCTCAGTTTTTCCACACCCTTGTCTGCATCATGTATGGATATTTTCATGGTATTTTTTAAAGTGGATGTGTGTTATAATTTTTTTATTTGCTTTGTCCTCAATGCTTAAAAAATATTTTTTTATGTATTTACTGTTCCTTCACTATGGAAAAGAATCAATTTAAATCCTTTGTACAGTTTTGACTAAGTTATTTATCTTCTCATTACCAGGAATAAAGTATGTTTCTTGATTATGAATATACATCCTTAATTAATATTTCATTCAAATGTATTTTCTCTTAGTCTATGAGTTGTACTTTTCTTTCTCCCCTCCTCCCTCCCTCCTCTCTTTCTTTTTCTCTTTTTGTTCTCTTCAGACATGGTCTCCTATAGCCTCAACCTTGGTTAGCCTCAAACCTAATTTATAGCCAAGGATGGCCTTCAACTCTTAATCCTCCTGCTCCCAGCCTTCGAGGGTTGGGATGAAGAGTATGTACACACACACACACACACACACACACACACACACACACATATATATATATATATATATATATATATATATATATATATATATATTCCTTTGATACACTGTCTTAATTTCTTCAAGATGGCCTTTCTCTTTTGTTATCTATAATTCATCTCATATGTTAAATACAATTAAATTCAGGTCCTAACTCCTAGATTTTCTTCTTGGAGTTTATATTTAAGCCTATGGGCATCTCTGAGTAAACATTTGTATAATCCCCAAGTTTGAGGCATAGGTTCCCTTTCATTTACTTGCATGGGAACCGTCCGTAGTTACAGAGCCACTTGGAGAGAGAGTGCTCTCTTTACTGACATATTTAATACCTCAGGGGATCATTGTTTTAAAATATAGATGTCTGTTTCTGGACCATTCTGTTCCATTGACCTATTTATCATTCCCTATATGAGTTCCCATGTATGGGTACTATCTTATCTTTATTCCTGTGTCTTTGTAGAATGCTTAGGAATGAGTACATGACTCTCCAGTTTTCTTCCTTTTTTCAATATAATTTACATATCTGGGGACCACAGAGTTTCTGAATCAATTTTAGGATTGTCTTGTGGATTTTGAAAGATGTAGGGTGAAGGGGCTGAAGATGGCTCCGCAGTTGAAAGTGCTTTTGCAGAGCGCCTAACTTCATTCCTCAGCACTCAGTCAGGTGCTTGTCTGCTTCTTCATACATGTGTTAGGTCACTCCTTGTGTGCTCACACAGTTAATCTGTCTTCATTTCTTAGTCATACATGCCTTCAAGACCAGATGAATGTTCAAGACTGGAGTCCTCTCATATCTTTGCATGTATATAATCCTGACATGAGTGTACCCGACTACATGCCCAGGAATATATCAGAGCTCCTCAAAACCTCTGTAGACCTTCCATGTGCTCAACTGTTGTCCCGTTTGTGTGGCATCAAACAATTACTATTGGTTGTTTCTGACGAGTACCCTGTGGATAGGGCTTCTCCTGAGGTTATCACTCCACTCATAATCTCACAACAACACCCTTTCAATGGTGTGTTTCTCAAGACTACAAAAGTGGCTTAGTGACAATTCTATGGAGAAGGAAGGTCTTTTTCTCTACGGTTGAAATTGATGGTTTAGATCTTTAGAATTAACTGAAGTTCTGTAACAACCTTAGAAGTATTTTTTTCACTAAAACAAACAAACTGCTGACTGTTTACAGCACTTGAATTTGTTCTAGCGTTACCAGACTTTCCCCAGCTCTGCAGTAGCCCTTAAAGCTGGCAGACAAACAACCATGATGGCTGTTACAAAAGGTCAGCCTGGCAGATTCGAGAGGGAAAGACGCTCCCCCTGCTTAGTGGTGTCAATATGTTGAGTAAGCATGAAGAAGAACTTGATTCCACAATGAAGTTAGTGTCGAGGGCGGATCGGATCTGCCTTTTCTGAGGATGGGCACACTCCTCTTGCTCACTGCAGCCATTCTCCTAACTGAGGCATGCTACCTCCAATCCCACTGAAAGCAACACCCCCGATTTTCCTCCAATCTCTGCTCTTTTCTATTTATTTGACTCACAGCTAGAAGTGTGAGTACTAAAACCAGGTCACAGATGAATGGAACTGACTTATACTGTGTAGAATAAAGTATCGTAAATAATCATTGTGCAGTGTAGAAAAAAGTTCAATACAACACTCCTTTTTATTTTGTAATTTTGTAGTTATAATTTCTTAATTTTAATTTCAACTCTTGCTAACTGAATCACACACACACACACACACACACACACACAATATTTAAGCCAAAAATTTTTCCATTGTATAAAAATTTTAAAAAAGATATTCCAGGAGGATCAAATCACAATGATAAATTAAATGACTGTATGAAAAGGAGAGTTAACATCTGTAAGCCTCCAAGAGTTTCATCCAGGACACAGAGCAGATACACCCTCCAAAGTGCTCAACCTGAGTGTAGATTCAACGAAGGATTGTCTGAGATTGTTAAAAAAATGTGTTTATCTGAAAAGATTCTTTGAGTCACTACAATAATTATTTTCATGTCTAGAGTTACACTGTGCCTTAAAGAACCAGGCTGGGCTGGAGAGATGGCTCAATGGTGTAATTAGCTCACTGTTCTAACGGGACCAGAGTGTGATTCCCAGCTCCCATGTCAGGCAGCTCACAACTGCCTGTAACTCCAGTTCCAAAGGATCAGATGACCTGTGCTGTGCTGGCCTCTATTGGCACTACAGTCACACACACACACACACACACACACACACACACACACACACACACATGCAGATACACATACTTATAAAATTTAAACATAAAAATAATCTTTTTAAAAAAAGTTTAGGTCAATGTAGGGAAAGATGGTGGTGTTTGTTTGTTTGTTTGTTTTTTTAATCCAGTACTCTTTGGTTGAAAAGCCAAAAGATCAGGAGTTCAAGGCCATCTTCAGCTACATAGTTTGTTAGTGGTCTCAGTCTATGACCAATGAGACCCATTACTTTCCGGTAGTGGTGCCACAGAGTAGAATTGCTCATTGCATAGTGAAAAAGGGAAAGAGAAAGCGAGGAGAGAGGGGAGAACATGTTTTCCTAACACCCTTTGTAACAACAACCCCCCAAAGCCTTCCCCATGTTAAAGTCTCTGTCTTCTCACAGCAGTGCCTTGCTAAGGACCAGGTGTTTAGGACAGATCCTTCCAGAGACACTTCAGATTCTCTCTCTGGGAGAGTGAGTTATGTTATAAATGTCTGTTTGATCTGGCTACTATGTTGTCCAGTATGGGATTGTTTCCCTGTGCGGCAGTCAGAGGTCTCTTACTTGATTTGTTCTATTTGGATACTAGAGGCAGAAACAAAAGGCAAAAGTTTGGAACAAGAGAGGATGTATGCTTTGGGGGCAGGGCAAGTTGGTCGATCAGTGATCTCGGGACTTAACTTCAGCTATCTGAAGACCAGGTTCAACTCTACATTTGCCCTCCAGTTAGTCCAATGCATTCTAAAGACCGTTCTTAGATAGTCAGCCACAGTGTTTTGATGTGTCAAAAGTGATTCAGAAGACCAAAAGGTCAACGCCCAATGAAGTCCAAATCTCTTGTATTTGACTAAACTGGGGTACAGAAATGCATTAAGTCCCCTGTCATCAGTCACTGATGACAGGGTGAGGGGTCTAGAACTGGTCCAAAGTCATCTTTTACACCCAATTGCTCCAACTAAAACATAGGGTTTTCTGAATTTACCAAAACCTTTTAAAGTTTCTGGCTTATTCCTTCGAATATATTATCTTCCATATGTAGACTGTACTTTTCCCCCTCTCAAAAAATTTGTTAGGAAACATTTGCTGGCTGCCATGTAACATCCCAAAATACTGAGACAGAAAGAGACATGTGTGAAACTGCCTGCGGGGCTTCTCATTCCGGTTGCCTTCACAGATAGCCGCAACGCTGATTCACCGCTCGTCACCGGCAAAGTTAGCAATCCACAGAGAAAGCAAAATGACACAGCAGAGATGTGCTGTGTGCTCCAAAATATCACCAAAGCATATCTACCACGTACCAGGAACTCAAGAAGAGCCACCCAACTTTTTATGGAGAACACAAAATAAGACTTCTTCTTATGCTTAGATCCAGACCACCGGGGTCAGGGATCAGGACAGAGATCAACTGAAAGGCAAAGGGACTGCATTTACACGTCTGAGAAGGAGTGGGCTGAGGCATGAGATTCACTCATCTAAATCGATTATAGAAAAAAAGATAGATGACAAAAGAAAAACAATTTTCTTTCCTAAAATCCTAACTCTTTCTAAACACTGAAAGTCACAGAGTACAATGCATCAGGACAAACACAGAATCCCACTCTGCTAGAGACTGAGGCCTTGGAATTTTACTGTAAAAGACTGATATGTGTAATGAATAAAAACTGCAACTGTCAAATTGAAAGAAAAGATGCATCCTATCTGCAACATGAAAGGGGTCCACCAGACATACCCAGTACTGACTCCGGGAGTATATGCCTGCATCATCTACTGGCCCAGGAGCCTTCCCAGAAAGCCTTCTTTTCTGGAGTAAGGCAGGGCAGGAGAGGCCCTTGGTGGAAAGGTCTTGGAATTGGCAGTGGCTATGGTGTGCCAAGGGCCCTGGCTTCTCTTCACAGGCTCAACAGCTAGAGCTCAGCTTCCTGCAGGCAGTAGCTCTGAGTTCTGTGGCCAAGAATGTTCAAAAGACACACCCACACTCATGAGACAGACCTAATAAATCATCCTTGGGACCCTCTGACTGGTTTCCCTGGCCCTGAGACAGAAGTTGCACTGGCTGAAATCAACAAATGGGAACCCCTCCCTTCCCCCCCCCCACCTCCCTACCCCTCACTCCCCTACCCCACAGTGTGCTAGGAACCGCAAGGCTATTACATATCCCTTACATGACTAATTGATTAAGAAACTAAACAACAACAGCAACAAAACCCCATGGCTCTTCTGTCAGCATGCTCCCTGGCTCCCCTGGCATGTAGTTTCTCCTGGTTTTGATGGATCTGGTACAGAACACATGGAGCTCCCTGCTTCATTAGTGGAAATCAGATTCTCTGAAGTTCTTTCTCCAAACCAGAGAAATACCACGTGGCCAGGTTGCTACTAGTTGTTAAACTCTGTCATATGCTCTTGATGTCAGTTCTTGCAAACATGCACAGATGATTTATAGAAGTGAGTCTTCTGAAGACAAATACTCAGTTGTTTTCTCATCTATTCCCCCTCCCCCGGCGCTGAAACTTTCTTAGCTAGCAAGAACCCAAACACAGACATCAGGAGCTCTTCAGGCTGTGCTCTTGCCTCGCCTTCTGCAGACTCTAGTTTTGCTCAGAGCTAGCAAACAACATGGCAGCCTATGGCAAGCCTTCAGTCTACCCAGGACAGTAGAGGCCCCCAGGGAGTCTGATGATGACTAAGTCATGTGGATTTCATCCAAGAACTCTACAGTCTGCAGAATTTTTTTTCCCTTACTGAGGAAAAAGGAAGAAAGAAAACCTTAGTAATGCAAACAAGAGATGAAGTCCCAAGGATAGAAGGCTTTTATGAAATACCATATTTAATTGGAAAGCTAGACTGCGATTATTCTCCTGTTTGTATTCATGGATGTCTCATCCGTCAAGGTCGCTGATGGCTGTGCTTTGTAGATTTAAGGGAGAATGATTTACTGTTGACAAGTTAGTGCAGGATGCTGGCAGTCCCTGATGCTGACTTACAGACCTGGCCTGTCACTTGCTAGTTGGCCTTGTATGGGATGCCTAACCTCTCTCAATTCTGTTTCTCTACCTGTATGTGCTACAGGGGGTGGAGGTGGGGTCACTATCGCTCTTTCGCAGACTGTTATAATTGCTAATGAATACACATAAATGTATCAGAACTATTCCTGGGCATCCTAAGATCTTAGTAAGTGTGAAGTTATGTTATTAGCCATGTGCAAACCTATTCTCCATCCATGTAGGACCAAAGGGAATGACTGGACAGCAGGGGTGCTGTGAAAGTTGACAGCAACAAGGAGAAAGAAGGCAAGATGTGAAGTCACATTACTGCCAGGTAAGATGTCCTCTGAGGTAACTGTCACACATGACCTCATGGCTTTGCCATTTACAGAGGAAACTAGAGACTGTCATGGTGATCACCATCAGGGGCCCTCTGGAAATTCATTTTCTGTTTCTCATACCTTGAAGAATCAAGGTACAGTCCCTGACACAATTCAGTCTCAGAGGGGGAAAACAACCCACAACAGATTAAACTTGATATGGCTTGCAACGAGCCTTCTAAAATTCATGCTGAAATGTAACTCAATTGTAAGGGTATCGAGATGGGAGATCTTTAAGAGAATGCTGGTGCTTTACTGGAATTGAAAGAATACTGTAGTTATTAAGGGGTAGGTTAGTTACCGTAAGAGTTCAGACATATTTTTTTTCCTATTTCTTTCCAACTCAGTTGCTCTGTTACAAGGTCATGACCTAGCGAGAATGTCTATGCTCGAAGCCAGCACCATCCTTTCAGAACCAAAACCATTGGCCAAATAACCTATTTTACTTATAATTTACCCAGTCTCTGGTATTTTATCACAACAGGAAGCAGTCTAAGTAGTGTTTGAGAAGGATCATCCTGGATCATCGAAGCTTAAGAGCACTTGCTGCTCTTGCAGGGGACAGAAGTTTGGCTCCCACACGTACATCATGCAGTTTAAAACCACTCCTATCAGCTCCAGGGGCTCTTACTTCCTCTTCTGGCCTCCATGGGCACACCTACCCTTACCCAAACATATTCAGCCATACATATAATTATAAATAATGTAAATCTTTGGACCTCTTGATATCTGCTAAAAGAACTCTTTACCAAATAACTCCACCTTAAGCCTTAATTGTAAAGGCACCTGGGGACAGCAGTAGGCAAAAAACGGTTCCAGAGGTCAAATAGTTCAGTTTAGACTCATTCTCAGCATCATGAGGCAAGTGTCTCTTTCTCCCCCCCCCCTTTCTTTCTCTTTCTCTCTCTCCTATCTTCATTTAAAACCACCAAACATATCAAGAGCTCTAGGAGAGAGAAGAAAGTTCCTATTTCAACTGTAAGGTTTTAGATTGCAAGGCATCTGGCTTCTCTATATTCACGTTGATTTCAGAATGGCAAAAGGAACTCTAGCTGCATCTGTGACAACCAGCTGAGTCCTCCTGAAAACACCTGACCGACATTTATCACATTAAGAAAGTGTTAGTGTGACATTCTGTCCCAAACCTCATGAAAACGTGGGATGGGAGAGAAAGCGAATTTAAGGCCTAAACTCTGACGTCTTTTTGAGATGTCACAGAAAATAACCCATTATCACGTCAGGTTTCATGGTCCAGAGAATGCCTTCTATGCCTGGTATAGTTAGAATCTCAAATCAACAATGAATTTAGGAAGAGAACTTAAGTGGATGAAGGCCTGCCATGTACTAGAGTATTAAAGATATTAAATTTGACTTTACAACTTAGTTTAGAGCCTTAAAAATTATAGATGTGAAATCAAGTTAATTTTAAAACTATTTTTATCATTTCATGCTATATAGGTACCCATATGCATATGTATATGAAAAGTCTTTGTTTTGGCAGCCAAACAAAATAGACATTTATCTCAATTTTCATCAAAAGAAAAAAAATGAATGAAGACATGAAGTATGGCACTGAATCCAAACTTCCTGGTTAGAAAGAATGTTTTCCCTGATGAGACGTAAAGTCTGCCTACAGCATTTTTATTTTACAGTCTGTGTTCTAAAATGTCAGAAAACCAGAATCTATTAGCATATCTCCTGTTATTTTAGAAAGACGATTTTTGGTATATCTCAGATCAGAAAAGGCACCAGGTGCTTGAAAGCAGAGGGACATTCTGACTCATCCTAAACTGCCGTGTTTGGGGCTTCACCTGCCGTGAACTCAGCTGGGATGAAGGCCCAGCCTTATCAGAGCCCTGTATCTCTTCACAGTCTATGCAGAGTAGAAGGAGGAACCTGTAAGCAAACACTTGATATTTCTGTAACATTTCAAAAAGGAAAATGTGCGATGTGAATTCATGAAAAAACAACCCAGTTACTCTTGCAACCAAGAACACACGTCAAATTAGGAGGCAACAGGGAACACAGTTGGAGAAGGGGAAAGGGGGCTGGGAAGAATCCCTCCCGTCCTTGAATCTGTCTCCTCATCCTCATTACAAGTCTCCAAAGGGATACAAGAAGGAACTGATCATATTTGTGTGCATTGATTCTAATACCATTCTTTTGAAATCTATCTATCTATCTATCTATCTATCTATCTATCTATCTATCTATCTATCTTTTGAGGGGTGGAAATTGAGGCAGGCTCTCATGTATCCCAAGTTGGTCTTGAACTTGCTATGTAGCTGAGGGTGACTTTGAACTTCCTGCCTCTACTTCCCCTGCGCTGGGATTACAGATTACACCGAGGTGCTTGGTCTCCTGCTGTGCTGGGGATTGACTCAAGGCTCCCTGCATGCCAGGCAAGCATTCTACCAACCCAACCACATCTCTAGTCCTTCGTATTTTTATAGCATGCACACAGTATTGGCACAGGAGGGACAGGTGGCAATTCTGAGTGCACCTAGTGCTGACAAGAAGGGAAGATGTTTCTTTGCATGTAATGCTAATATTATGTGGAAGTTGCTCTTGCTTCTTCTGCAGTCAATGCTGCTTTTCTAAAGTAGCTGATTTAGGAGAGAAAAGGAAATTATGTCTTATAAAGAAACATTAGAGATTATGCTTCAAACCAGAATATTTGAATTTTTTTAACCCTGCAAGCCTTCTCAGTGCATATTATTCGATCATGATGGGCCTCATTTATCAAGAATGTAGAAACCTTGATCGTTATTACAAGCTATAAACCCAGGAACACAGTGTATTTGAAATGATGAATCTAATGGCATCCGATGGTAGCAAATCATACTGACGGAGGGTGTGCTCTCCAGACACTTGGAGACAAATTATGAAAGATGAATATTGCGGAATCTGTTTGTGGGTGACAAAGTGATTTCCCTCATACCTCTTACTTAGCCCTTGGGGGCTCTTTCGGAAACTGTCTGAAGTACTTAAGGGTCCTTAGATGGCATAATATAACGTATCATCAGAATGGGAGCAGGCAAGGAAAAGGACAATCCATTTTATAGTAACTCTAATTTCAAAATAGCCTAATATAGTGCTCTGAAGGAAATGAACAGCAAACCACCCCAGTAATTTGTCAAGCATAGACTAAGCATGGCATAAATTACCACCACATCACTCTCCCATTTCTGATTTCCTTCCCTGACATCAAAGTCACAGGAAAGTGTATGTGCCCACAGCCTCTTCCCACTTCCACTCTCCCCCACACCTCCACTCTCCCCCACACCTCCACTCTCCCCTACACCTCCACTCTCCCCCACACCTCCACTTCCCCCTGCCTCCACTCTCCCCCCCCCAATACCTAGGATACTTATTAGCCCAAGACACTTAGCTCTTAAGAAAATTGCTACAATTTCCAGAATAGACACAAAGTAGACCCAATTTCTCCCATGCTACAACAACTAGAATACAGAATAGAAACTATATAATTTCTCTGTAAATGAGAGGCACTCCCGAAACACTGGTTGTGAATGCCCCCACCTCAAATAAATTCCCCAGAAGATAATGTGGACTGGGAGAGAGTCTGTGACCTGCTCGTTGCCAGCATAATATTAGCATAATCTAAGACTTCATCATCTCCACATTGGCATGCATAGCTCTGTTTTTCAGAGGGAGAGGCGAGGTTTACGGTAACTATAATACCTCTTTCATATTTGTTTGATATTTTCCCATCTATGTAATCCAGCCCCGGAGGACTCAGCAGAAGGCTGACCCTGCCTATAGGAGCTCACACTCCAGAGAAAACAAATTACAAATTGCTGTTTCCAGATAAACTATAACTCAAACGCTGAATCACTGAGTTACGAGAAGAATTTAATCTTGGTGGCTTTTCTTATTTAAAGGTGTGCTGTGCCCACACACATACAAATAAAAAATAAATAAATATTTAAATCACAAATGAGTCCAAGATTTTTTTTTTAAATCTCTTGAGAGGATCAAAGAGCAGCTGATCTTCACATATATCTAAGTATATCAAAGCTGGGTTTAGACTCCAGCCTGTGAAGATCTGAGATAATCTGTCACTAAACCTGGAGTCACTTCTCACGCATTAATAAAATGTAATATAAATGGTACCTTGTTCTGTGGTACATGGGTCTTAGGTGCACAAAGTTCATGGCATCAAGTTAAGCATCCTTAAAGGGAAGAGGCGAAGCGATTCCCCTGAGAGAACGCACTCCTGAGCCATGAACAGTCATCTACCCCATAATAATCATCAGTGCCAATCTATAAGAGGCATCCTTTCCACCCCCTGAGGAACACTGTTGAAAGATTAGCTTCTGGAAATTTCCATATATAGTGTTCCAGAAGCAATCAGCAAGTGTATTGCTTCTTGTCTCAACCTGAACCCATAAGCTCTGAAGTCTGGGTGAGAGGCGGTGCTGTTGTTTTGATGTAAAGCGCTGCCTACGGGCTCGGGCTCGTACATTTGAGAGTGGAGACATATCTGGAGAAAGTGATTCTCTTGGGGTAGAGTATGGGGACTCAAGACTTCAATTGTATAGTATGGCTCTGTTTCCAGTCTTTACACTGATTTCTGGTCCCCTGAGATAGAAGCCATGCTTTTGAAGCCACTGAGCCACTCATGTGTGGATTCTCTGACATGACTGAATTCCCCCAGTCCATGAGTCAGTGTGTAATGCAGCGATGAGAGGAGTGACTGATACAATCCGTATCCTGTAGCTTCTAAGATAGGAATGAGAGATGGAATTAACACAAATCCTGTCTTCCCCCTTCCTTCACCTCCCCATCCATCACGAACCCCTTCATATCTAGGAAAGAAGGCTCCCATGATTAACGTGGATTCTTGCCCTCATCATGTGATTGCTGTTCAGGTCTACATTGAGACCAACAGTTGGCTTTATAACAATGGCTGGGAGAATATCAAATAGCCACTCTCTGCTTGGAAGAGTCACAGGCCATCTTTTTTTCTTGGTCCAGGGTAATAAGACCTCTCGATGGTCACTTGGCAGGAACAGCCAATTCATAGCTCTGTTTCCACCTAATACAACACCGTTTTCTGCCCCACATAGCATTGGGACTCTCTAAAAACTCTAAGAACTTATTAGTGTACCAGTTTGGCAGAGAAGACAGGTTTACAGCACAAGTGGTGACAATAAAGACACATTCCCTGAAACTACAAGTTAGTTGCTATCGTCTGTTTTGAAGACTCGTAGGAATGACTAATTCAGTATTTGGGAGACACCGTAATTTGCTTTTGTTCTCAGGAGTGAAGAGGGAGTGGGGTAATGAATAAACGGTTCAGTTATAGACTTACAAGCATACATTTAGCTCTGTGGGCAAGAACCTAAGACAGGTACTATGCTGGTTAATGGGTCCCTGCCCTGGTCACGACTGAATCACTAGGAAACAATCAATAAATGCTGAGCCCTGATCTAGAGAACGCTGTAAGATGATGGGTTCGACTTTCAGTTGATTCCTCCATGAGTGGGCAGTCACAGTGAGGAAACGCCTTGGCAAGGTAGAGATTCAGTTCAGGTTTGTGACCTAAATTTTGTGCCCTCAGGAGACAAACGAAGGCCTTTCCATCAGAGATCAATGGCACTAGAGAGATCGTTCTCTTTCTTTACTGCTTTCTTCCTTCTTTCCCTCCTACCCTCCCTCTCTCCCTTCTCGTCTCTCTGTTTTCCTCCCTCCCTTCCTTCCCTCCTTTCCATCTTCCCAATCTCTACCTTTTCAAAACAGGTTTTCAGCATCTTCCCTTCCTGACACCTGCTAGTCTCTCACATAGACACACTGTTTGTCAGAGCAAGAGCCTCTCATTAGTTAATTCACTAGAAGGGTATTTGCCTACTTGGTTCCTTTTATTGTGCTTCGATTGTTCTAGAATGTGAGATAAAAATCACTGGAGAGATGTCACTCTTAATAACAATTCTGTGAAAGGATGGGACGCCATGGTTAGAAGGAAAACCATGTAGAACTGTGGCGGTATTGAGGAGAACATGAACACAGGCCTACCTGTGCAACCTTGTGGGCACTGAGGGGGCGTAGGGCAGAAAGAGGGGAGAGCTTTGGCTGTTACCGTTCTAGACAACATCTTTTTTGGAGGGGGGTCGAGACAGGGTTTCTCTGTGTAGCCCTGGCTGTCCTGGAACTTACTCTGTAGACCAGGCTGGTCTCGAACTCAGAAATCTGCCTGCCTCTGCCTCCCAAGTGCAGATTAAAGGCGTGCGCCACCACCGCCCGGCTGTAGACAGCACCTTAAGCATAACCGCCACGAGTTGAGTCATTAGGACGCCTCTTTCTGACCACACACTTCATGGGCGTTTTCTTAAACTAGATTACAAACATATGGATTGAGTGGCAATATTTTGATTTTTTTTTTTTTAATGAGAGAACTGAGACCCCAAGAGGCAGCAGAGTCAAATTTCGCCAAGATTTGACCCCAGAGAACAAGCATTTCTGCTCCTCGATGCCACCTCCCTTTAAGAAAATGAGATTTCTAGACAGATACCAAATCCAACTGCTGGCTGTGTAAGGGCTTGTAATAGCAGCAGGAGCTTGTCACCCTTCCTCCTCATGAATACCTTCTTTGTTGTGACTTTGTGTCATCTCCACTCCCATTTCCAGTCCCGCCCCTCACAGCAGCTGGGGGTTTGGCTTCAATGTAATTATAATGTCCCCTCAAAGCTTTCGAATCAATGGGCAAAAGTTTTTAATATAGGTGGGAGCGCTTCTCTGTGGGGGGAGGAGCTTGTCCTTAATTCAGAGTAGCAGGCCGTTTGCTTTTAGGGACCCATCACCTCCCACCAAAGTAAGAAAAGAATTTTTTGACAAAAGTCTGCCCAGCTGTGTGGAAGCAACTGCACTCTCTGAACAGTGATTGAAGGCCACAGGAGAAAGTTGTGTTTCAGGTAAAAATACTGACTTTAAGCTCTTTCCACATTATCAGGATATGGCCTTTGTTATGATGGTTAAGAAATTACTACTTTAATGAAGGAAGTTAAATAGTTTTTGTTTTCCTTATTCAGAATGTGCTAGTTTGGTATCTGGAAATTTGAGGGTTATATGTTCAAGTTGAAGATTAATCTTACGGGTAACGGTCACATGACTACATATTAAATTCTAATGTTTCGAATTTCATTTCCTTCTCTGAGGCGATTAGATGGAAAAACTAGAAGAAACTAGTTGATGCTGACCTAATGCATTAGGGAATCTGGCTTTGAGTAAGAAAGATGAGCAAGGAAATCCAAAAACAAAAGGCAGAGTCCAAATACATCATAGACTGGATTATGCATATTCCTATGTAACCCAGTGATGTGTACAGTAAAGGTGTGTGCACACTTCAAAGTGTGCAAAGCCAGCACTCAGAAGGCAGAGGCAGGCAGCTCTCTGTGAATTCAAGGCCAGCCTAGTCTACAGAAGCAGGTGCTGCACAGAATTGTATCCCATCAAAAAAATAAACAAAACCAAAATGTGTGTGTGTGTGTGTGTGTGTGTATCTGTGTGTGTGTGTCTGTATATGTGCTTGTACATACAAACTGTATTTGTGTGTATGTGTATGTCTGTATGTGTGCCTATATGTGTATGTATGTATATGTCTGCATGTGTGTATCTATGTGTGTGTTTATGTGTGTGTATGTCTGTATGCATGTCTGTTTGTGTGTATGTGCATGTGTATATGTGTGTGCATGTGTATGTATGTGTGTGTGCATGTGTATGTGTGTGTCTGTATGTGT
>JANHMN010000008.1:73982448-74034023 GCA_030674055.1 Rhabdomys pumilio | reverse complement strand
TGTGTATGTATGTGTGTGTGCATGTGTATGTGTGTGTCTGTATGTGTGTGTGTGTGTATCAATGAATAGAAGGAAGAATAAAAGCAGAAGAAGGAAAGAGCAAAGAGAAAACTGGTTAACTCAGAAGACACAGCAGAGACATCACGAAGCTGCTACTTCACAGCCATATGGGGCAAATGACAAATAACAGGCCCCGCTCTTAATAAAAATATGCTGCCAAAGTACAGGGCCATGCAGAAAATAACAAAGCATTTAATTACACAGTGACAGTTGCAGCGCTGGGGATTTCCCAGAGATAAATGGAGCAGCTGGGACAAGTGGATGGCCCTGGGGACAGTCAAAAGATTCCCAGCCAATACATAATGCCCAGGAAAGGCTCCTTGTTAACTTCACCGCAGAGCAGAAAATGGACGCGGGTTTGAACATTGGCTCTGGCGTCCTCTTTTTCTTCCTATTAGGAAAACATTAGCATGGAGAAAGAGATTGGTTTCAATTAAGATTCCCATGGAGATAGTTAGACTGTCTGGGTCAGCTCTCACTAATCCAGTCTCAACCCTGGAGGACTTTTCCACTATCCGAGGCCAACTTGGGAGCTGGGACCAGCATCACTTTTTGAAGAGAGGAGAGGTAAAAATAGACTTAAAAACTGACCTTTGGGAGGTAGTGGAGTCAGCCCTCAAGACAACAAATATGATGGAGGCCCAGCACAGGCACAACACGAAACAGTAGGTAAAGGACACTCTTCTTGGGGGAGAGCAAAGTTTGCAATGTGCCCAAACTAAAGCAGATGTTGTCTATGCCCACACAACCACAGCCAGAGCAGACCAAGAACCAAAATCCAGCAGGTTCACCAGGTCCAAGGTTTGGACCACGCCATAAAGCTGCCCGCACTTTAACCTTAAAGTCCAAGTCTGGCACATATGCAAATAAGGCTAATGAATATTCACTCCCGTTTCTTGACCTTTTGACTATTTTCTAGGGGAAAACTGAGTACACTGTTGCTTTTTATTGAGGTGTATGAAGTGAATTCCACAGCAGTGAATCTTAAGTACAGTTTCATAAGACCGTGCATAGCGATTTCTGCATTGCCACAAAACACATAAATAGCCGCTTAAAGAGGGTCTGGAGAATAAGAAAGGAGACCGTCATGCTGGGTTATCCAATATCAGAGCCAGACCTGGACTGGGTCCCAAAACAGGAAGTATTTGAATGATGAGCAGTAAATATCCAAGTAGATGGATCTCATCCTTCACTAAGGTTATAAGTTTAGTTAGTGGTCAAATACAGAATATAACTTCCTCCTACACCTACCATATTTTCACCAATATGTTATGGCTTCTTGGTACAGAGATATGTATGTTCTATTAGATTAGGCTTTGGGAAAATGAGAAAGAGCACTTAGCCAGAGATCTAAGCTTTGGTAACCACTGCTACTTGGAGATTGTCATAGGGTCTCTACAGTTATAACCATGGAGTTACAGAAAAGCATACCACTTTCTAATCTCGACTTTCCTTCAATCTACCAGGCATGCAGAGATGCCCAGAGTCAGGCAGTATAAAGTATATCCCTGAAAAGGGGTGACTTTTGAAAACTGGTCCCTGCTGCCTGCTACCCTGAGCATTTCCTTCCTCTTTGAGCAAGAGCTCGATCTACAGGAGAGATACAGTTTCCATGATCCACGTGAATATAAAAGTGAAAACATTGTTGACACTGAGTGGGTTAACACCTGACATGCTTGTACCAAAGGCGTATGAAAGCTGTATTTCTGTCCAGCAATGAACAACATATTTCTGTTTCCTTTAATGGGCATTTCCAGCAAAAGTTATAGAGCATACAGACATCCTTCTTGAGCAAAAGGAGGGTCTACTTTCCATCTTGTCACTTTCTTTACTCTACTGGTAATAGTGAAGAGAATGTTCCAGACCGCCATGTATTCCCAGGGAAAGGAGAGAGATACTATCATTCAAAAAGAGCAGATACTCCTGTGGGGTCCCTCCTGTTCAGAATTCCATCAGGACCTTCTGTGGTGATGGAGTCATTCTGAGTTTACTGCATACAGTGGCAGGAGTGTCCCAGGTGTTTGTTTTTACCTTTGTCTTCAAGCTCACCGCTGCAAACACATCATACATTTAGAAGTTACAGAAGCACTATCAGATGCGAGCCAGCTCACTCACCCTCCTGCTTAACATAATCCGTGGCCTTACATCCTGCTCTAGGAAGAGTCTCCCTGAAGTCCATCAATCTGCATTGTCCAAAGAGTCTCTCTGCCATCTCTTCCCTTCTCTCTGCTCCATCCACTCTGGTGCCGGCAGTTGACCATCTCCTATGCAGACACAGGACCTCTATACTTGGGGTTCCCTTTACATGTGGAAACTGTTAACTGTCTACTCCCTCGCTCTCTTCAGACATCGCAATTAAGGGCCCTGTTGCCACTGAAATATTTTCTGACCACTCCATCCAAACTTGTAAATGTCCACACTCTATTTCCAGTCCCAGGCCTTTATTTTGCTTATTTACAGGCATCAGTTTGGAAACACTATGTGCTGTAGCTATTAACCTTCTGCAATATATATCTCCATTTTACAAGACAAATTCCACTGAGTTCAACCAGCTTGCTCACTGTTCTTTCCCCAGAGCCCCAGGCAGAGACTGGCTTAGAGCAAGTGACAATTAAGCATTAGTGAGATAAATGATTTCATGACTGGAGGATTAGAAAAAGGACCTCTAAGGGTAGATTCACATGGCCTTCACTAAAAGTAAGGGCCAAAAATAGTTGTAGGTTTTTGTTTTGTTCTGTTCTGTTCTGTTTAAAGCCAAAGGAGTTTCTTGGTACATCTGTCCTCATCAATTCGTGGAAAACTCCAAAACTGAATTCCTTCTAGTTATCACCAACGTCAGCCAAAAGCTTGACCTTGATACCAGGGAGGTTCACAAGAGACATGTGTATGAATTCTTAGACTTTGTATATTCCCAAACACGCTGTCTTCAAATTTTCCTATCCATTTCCTAGTATGAATTCAAGGTAGATCGTTCTTCTCAGTAGCACGAGAATAGGGGAAATCAGAGGTTTTGCTAGATATTAAAGAAGGAATTCATGAAGCACAAAATTAAGAGACGATGGTGGTTTCCACCAAACCGTAAAGCACCGTAGGTCCGTCGGGGGCCATGGCAAAGCACAGAGGAGAATATGAAAGGCCAGTATGGGACTGTGACGGGCTGGCAGGGATTAGGGAGAGCAAATGTCTGGCTTTCTCACCATCCTTCTGGGGTTGCCCCGAGGTGGTAACAATGCCTTTTAATTTGTAAGTCAGCCTATTCTGATAAACAGAGCCAATGGGAGCTTCCCATGTTTGGAATATCCGGACTAAGTACCTGGAAATGCAGGGTAGTGGAAGCCAAAGGGAGCTGTTAGATTAAGACTCTAGTGGTTCAAAGAGAGAGATGAGGCGCACAGAAGAGGGAGAAAGGGTGCTCAAGAATGTCTTTTTCCGTGGCTGCATAACTGTCACCAACTCAGTGGCTTAGAACAACACACTTAGTTACCTCAGGATTTCTGGTTTTCTTTCATGTAGCCTGGGCTAATCTCAACTGCACTATGTAGCCAAGGTGGCTCATGAACTCCTGATCCCCTGCTTTCACTCACCAGGTGCTGGGATTACAGGTACACACCACCAGATCCAGCATCTCACAGTTTCCGCAGGTCAGGAGTCTGAGGAACCCAATCATCTCTAAGACAGTGCCATCTCAGTGGGGACTTGGCTTGGGCAAGATCTGCTTCCAAACATCTTCACATGGTTGGCAAAACTCAATGCCTCGACGAGATTTTGTAGGTTTAAGGTTTCATAGTGGTGGTCACCCATGGCCATTTGCAGAGCTAAGATTTTACCCATAATCCCTAGCCATGCAAGTCCCCTTTAAATTCAGCAGAAAATTCAAAGATGGCAGGAAAAGTCTTTGCCACACAGTCAGCTAAGACAGCGCTTTATATAGTGTAATTTAATTATACAAGGGCCACTGAACGGGCCTGTCATTTTCTACTGGTTAGGAGCAAATTACAGATTCTGCTTGAACTCAGAGATGGAGGACATTATTGATGAGGGGCTAAGTTAGGGTATGCCTGACACACCTACATATACTCATACGGATCTCCAGAAAACCACAAACCAGTCACAGGACACTGCCACCTGCAAGGCTTGAGTGTATGTATAGTTTAAATGACATACAGATTCTAGATGTGGAGCCGAGAGTTCTAAACATTAAATCTCCCCTTCTGTGTCCCTCTGTATATCAGACACTGGCTCTGTGGACTTTTCCCAGAAGCTCCTACCTTAGTTTCAAACCCTTTCCAGGGTGCCAAGGCTATGTCCCTGTTTCCTAAGACTGTTGCAGCTGTTCTCTCCTTGGTTCCCTCCTCTTCTGCCCCATATGATCTACTTTTCTCCTAGAAAAGCCAGAGGTTTTTGGTTTCCGTGTAAACATAATTTTTTTATTATACTTCCTGATTCAAGCTCTCTCTCTCTCTCTCTCTCTCCCTCTGTGTGTGTGTGTGTGTCTCTCTGTGTGTGTGTCTGTGTGTGTGTGTGTTCATATGTGTGCCTATATGTGCGTGCACACTTATGTGTCTGTGCGTGCAGGCCAGAGGTCAACATCAGATGTCTTCTCAGTTGCTACTCTAACTTGCTGGTTTAAGATGGAGTCCCCCACTGAACCTGGAGCTCGGCAGTTTGCCAGGCTGTCTAGGAGGAACTTTTCTGTTTCCACTCCCTCAGCAGTGTGAGTGCTCACTGCCATGCTCAGCTCTGTTAGGTATCAGCTGGTATAGCAAGCACTCTCCAGCAGTGCCATCTCCAGAGGCTCCTGGTTCAGGCTCTTCATCAGATCACCATCACATTTCAGGTAAACCACTGACTCCATAGTGTAATCTAGAGGCTGCTTACCTTTCGAGCTTCGTCTGTCCTCCCACTGAACTCCACATTCTGAACACCTTTGCTTCACTTTCCCAGCCCCATGGTCTGCTCTCCCCCTCTCTCTTCCCCTCCCTACACCCGCCCTCTCTCCTCGGTTACACTGTTTCCTGTGCCTCAGACATTCTGCCCCCACCTCCTCTCTTTCTCCAGTCACCCCCCCTCTTGGCTAATGCATAGGCATTTACAGCTGGGTGGTCTCTATCTGATCCTCCAAGCCTTCCTTAGCTTCTGTGTTTTCACATACGCCCATGCACCTCCCTCAAACCTGATACAAAAAGTCTTAGTCTAGGATCTGCCTAACTTGTGAGCGGTTCAACCCCGGAGGATGACCGAGCAGTAGATCTACTGACTGTTGAGAGGCTGCTGGATGAACAAAGATGTCAAATGTGACTGGATGCAGCGACCTTGATACTGACCTGGGTGTTGTGCAGTCATTTATGTCCTAATGTTGAAAAGTGTGGAGAGATGACAAAATATCAACCTACAGTAACTCACATGAGACCATTCTAGACTTAGAAAAGATCTGTAGGAACAAGGTCAGAGTCCCATCTGCTATTCACCAGGATTCACGAATGTCAATGTGTCATATAACCACTAAATTTTATCAAAACTAAGAAACTGACATGGGTAGGCCAATATCAACTGGATAACAGATTTCTTTTATCCCTACTCATACACTTCCTCTCCGACATCACGAGATATTCGCCATACTTTCATTGCCGTGTAGCCAGCCTACAAGCAACCAATTCTGTGGACTCCTGTAAATAGTTTTTTGAGATTATAATTACTTCATTTCCCCCTTTCCTCCCCGCCAAACCCTCCCATGCTCTCCATGCTCTCTTCAAATGCAGAAACTCTTTTTTCATTGATTGCTGTTACACACATATGTGTATATACCTATAGATTCCTCAGTGCAACCTGTTCCATCCATGTAATGTTACATGTACATATGGTTTTGGAATTTGTTTGGTGTTGAAAAGCCAGTTGGTGTGCTCTTCCCTAAGGGAAGACTTTAGGAGACTGCCTCTGAAGACCGGGATAATTTTAACCACATCCCCATTCCTAGGCTCCTCACAAAGAAAAATAAAGCAGAAAAACGAGTCCTATGAACACATACCATATCCTATGGACAGCCACATAATACAGCCTGCTGTGTGCTGAGCTTTAAGCTGAGAGAGGCAGCCCTGATCATTTGGCATTTTGACTCTGTCTTGTTTGCATGAAAACACTATTCTGTCAATAAAGGGGAAGAGAGAGAGAGAGAGAGAGAGAGAGAGAGAGAGAGAGAGAGAGGTTGTAAATGAGAGAAAATTCCCACCCTGCAGCTATGCTATTGTTTCACTGGCTGTCTTCTGTTCCTCCTAAATTTGGGTACTAGCAAATGCTACTGTCACCATGAGCCAAGCACACCAATAAAAGGGGCACACTTTCATGTGTGCATGCGTGTTTGTGTGTGTGTGTGTGCGCGCGTGTGTGCGCGCGCGTGTGTGCTTCTTCTTCTTCTCAGTCTCTGTTTTCCCACCCCTACCCACAAAAGGATTTGAATCTAAGACTTGGCTGCAAGAGGAGGAAACCAAGAGAAAATCGAGAGTACTCTTAGAGCAATCAAAACAGTGAGTCACAGCTTTAGACGATTTCCCAGTGTGGAGAACCTGCAGGGGATTATGCTAAATCTCACGCAGGGGGAGCAGAGAGAAGACTGGCTTCTGCAGGACATCAAGGCTTGCCCGACACGACACGATACCCTTTCACAGACTGCAGGCTGAACTCTCACTAACAAACAGAGACTTCCTTCGGCACATTCCAGGCCTCTGCTGCTGGGGGTGGGGGTGGGAAGGGAGGCGGAGACCTTCAGGAGGATCACACAGGCTCCTTGAGAAGTCACAAAAACCGGCCTCTTTGCCACAACCCTTTTTCTACTCACTCGCTCACTTTTTGCCTCCTAGTTCTTAAAAATATATTCCTGTGTGCGCGGACCTATATATTTCTCCTGCTTTTCCCCCTCTGGTTCTTTTTCTTCTTTTTGTCTCTTTTGTTTTAGTCTTGTTTTTGTGCTTCTGTTTTATCTTATATTATTATTCTTCAGATGGGAGGGAGTTGGTCGAACAGGATTTCAGAGGAGCCAGTGGGGGTGAGTGGCAGGGGTGAGTTGGGGCACGTGACATGGGACCATAATCAGAATATATTATATGAAAAAAAAAAAACCTCTATTTTCAATAAAATAGGCATAGCTTCCCTTTGAACATAAGCTTTGAGATATGAGCTTTATTTAACAAATCATTTATGACTTAAGATAAAAGGGAACACAGCTACCCTAACGCAGTGGAGTCTGGGTCACAAAGGCACGCCATGCATTTTGCTAGCAGGCCCTTCCTTATCTCAGATTTACACACTGTGTATACAGCCTTGGTGTTGTTTAAAAGACTGGAGCCCATCTCTCCCAAGAATTCGCAACATTGCCTCTAGTCGCCAAGGAACAGGTCCTCTTTGTTTTACTGATTTGGAGCAATTCTGGTGAAAGCAGAAGGAAGGGACCTAGCTTTTCTCTTTGGGGGCTGAGTTTGGGCTCATTGTGTCGGACAGCTGAGAACGTGCTAAAATCCTGAGATGGGGGAATCTTACCAAGGAGTAAGATTCCATGGGTATTTATTTTTAAGAACAGATTTTTAAAAAAAAAAAATTGTGTAAATGTAGGTGCCTTTGGGAGCCAGAGGAGGGCGCTGGAGCCTCTGGAGTTAGTCACAGACAGCTCACTGCTGCCTGCTGAGGATGCTGAGAACTGAGAACTGACCTCGGGTCCACTGAAAGGGCAGAAAGCACTCTTCAAATCACCGAGCCATCTCTCCAGCCCCACACTGATCCCATCGCACCCCACTTTCTCTTTCAAGACAGCCTGGAACTCTCTACGTAGGCCAGGTTGGCCTCTGTCCCTTGATGTCTAGGCATTTGTTTTGTAAGGACCCCAACCTCCACTGTGTTTCCGGCTTGCCTAATATCAGGAAGCAGCTTGAGCTGAGGATCACTCCCCTGCAGTGGAACCTTCTGTGTTGCCATTACATCAATTATCTCCCAGTTTATAATCTGGGGGAGGATGTAACCTGTCGGGCTGGAGAGAGAACTCAGTGGGCAAGTGGTTGTGTGGCTCCATCAGAGGACCCCAGCCCGTTCCCTAGCACACATGTTAGTTTGCAACCATCTGTAACTCCAACCGCAGGGTATCCGACATTCTCCTCTTACCTTTGTAGGCACCTGCACTCACATCCACACACTCCTGTGAATATTTATGAATCAAAATAAAATAAACCTTTGGAAACGTCTTGACCTCACCTCCACCCCACAGTTGAAGAGCCTGTCAAATTAATGTTTGCAAAGACTTGAGGAGAGCCTCCGTGAGCACCACTCAAATCGTGACTAATGGACAAATAGCTGTTGATTTGAGAAGAGTCTAATTAGCTGTGGAGAGATGGGGTAAGGGGGCGTTGAGACCTCCACAGCGGCCTTTGGGAGTGTTGATTTGGGTCCAGTCCAACAGCTCTGACGTGCTCTACCAGACAAAAGCTGCCCCCTCTTCTTCAAGGGCAACTTCTCAGCTTGCTTAGGAGGCAGAGTGGGAGCAAAGACAAAGGTCAGTGCTAATCTTTCTTTCCTGCCCACTCATTTTTCAACCTGCTAAGTAGGTGGCCTTCAGGAGGCTCCCGGAACGATGATATATCCTGCTTTGGATGTATGGGAAATTTCCACATGTCTCCTTAAGGCCCAGCAAGCTTAACTGGTTTTGTTTCTCCTTGTTTGCCTCATTAATTACCCAGGCCCATTAGTATTTATTTGTTTAGAATTGAACATAGGTCAAGTGAGAATCGCTTCAGAGAGAGTGAGTGGAAGTCAACATGGGGCAAAACAGAGGGAGGGAAGCAGAGACAGAGATGGTTGCTAATGCGTTCTCCTCCTCCCCAGAAAGCTTACAGTTCCAGGGTCCAGCCTGATCTCAACTCATGCCTCAGATCTGATCCAAGGACTGAGAGTCAGCAGAAGCTCAATCAATGGTTTGTGTTTCTTGTACTTAAATTGTACAAGATCTGAATGAAGAGGATGTAAAAGAAAGAAAGCTGTCAACACGTTAAGCTCACCCAACACAGTACCCGTGGGGCATCCTATTCTACAAGTGCTGCAGAGTCGAATGAGTGACATTTGATTGCTTGAAGAGTATGTGCCAAATGACCTTCCTCCCCTACCCATTTAGGACAGGAGAACAAGACTGGGGTGTGGCACGAGTCTGCAAACCATTTCTTCCTAGAATTCATGGATAGTCCAAAGACGGAGCAGTAACAAGCATGAAGGGCTGAACACGGCATGCAATCTTATGAGAGAGTAGAGACATGACATTTTTATTCATGAAAACAGGAAGAAGGAACATTCCGTCCTGTTCAGTCAAAGCTTTGTAGACTGGAGAGATGGCCCTAACTTCCTGAACATCCATAATTAACACTGTCAGCTTACTGCAGAGCAGGCATGGACATGCAAAAATATGACATCTTGTCTCAATCGTCCTTTTCCCTGGGGAAGGTATTTCTCAGATACATGTGGCCTCAAGCTTGAGCTCTGTGTCACCACCTGTGGCTCAAGGGTAAAGGCCGGATGTGAGGTCAGCTAGGTCCTCAACTGGAAACACTGTTCATCTTGCACCAAAAATAGGCTGATGGTCACCTCAAACGCTACAGCAGGGACAAACCTTTGCTGACCTGAAGGCTTTTAGTTACTTTTGGTCCTCATTATTTTGATAAAACACTTCACAAAAGCGCCTTAAGGGAGAAGGGTTTAAGTTGCCTCGTGGCTTGAGGCATCCTGGCAAAGAAGCCACAGCAGAGAGAATGTAAGTTGCCTGGTTACGCTTTATCCGGAGTCAGGGAGCCAACACAAGTGGACACTGGTACTCAGCTTGCTTTTGTCTTTCAGTGGACTCCAACCCATGGGATAGTGCCACCATATCAGGGTGGGTCTATCCTCCCTGGTAAAACCATGAGGGGAAACACTTGCTGGTACCCAGAATTATCTTCCCATAGAGATGCTACATCTAATCGGGTTGACAACGTAATTATGACAGAAAACGCTAAGTGAATCCAAACAAGACCCACGTCACTTCTCTGGGCAGAAAATTTGATTTTAGAGACCTTTAAAAAGGATGATTCCTATTTAATTTATTGCTGGCAATTTATTGAGTGCCGGATATTTTATACATAATTATGCTAGAGAGAGGAAGTTATTCTTAAATGTTCATAATTGAACTTACATTTTATAAACACTGTATAATTCTACTTAGATGTTACCACTGAAACAAAACAGTCCTGTTAGGAATGAGAAGGAACAAGAATAGACGGTCCTGGTTATAAAATAAGCACAATTCCTGATAACCAGCATCCTAATCAGCCAATCACAGATCCAGCCAATCGCCGTCTCAGCCAATCACGGATGCACAGGACTCAGGATCTTATGTGAAAACAACTTGTGCTGCATATTTCCTACAACGTGTCCACAGCCTATTCTATGCAATGCAATGTCAATCTGAGGCAGTCTTTTCTTCTCCAGATATTTACTGTGCATTTTCAGCAAGCCAGTCAGTAATCAGGTCAGCTCCTGCACAAATGCCCGCCTTCTGTAATTCACATTCCAGTGCAGCAGTGAGACCTGGATCCTACATGGCTATAAACTTATTATACTGACTAGGTATCATAGAATCGGGCTCTTTTACAATCCTATGAGAACCTCATAAATAATAAGCAGGGTAAGGGTAGACAACTGGGTGACATTTGTGTTCTGAGGTTCCTGGTGCTGAGTGTCTGAGTTGAGCTTATCTCCATAGGGGAGTGGGAGATGGACCCAGAACTACAAAGATGGAGCCTGTGAGTTGTGCACCTAGCTTGGATTCTCACATTGTCATTACTAGATTCATGCACTGGAAGGGTTGTTAAAATATCTGACCATCACAGGCCCCTTCAAGATTAAAATAAAAAAGTCTTATAGAACCATTATGTCTTCATGTCTGTTACTTCTTAGTTCCATCTTCCCATGGGACATCAGCCTTTAAGCTCAGCCCAGAGAGGTCCCTTGCTTTCAAATTTCCGGTTCGGTTCCCCTGGACACACCTAGGAAAACTGCTTTATCTCTGCATTCATAAATTCAATCTCACTGTAAAGTTCCCTTTTCGTATAAGGGAACATATTGACAAGTTCAAAAAAAACTAGCCAGTTGACTACTTTGGAAACCCTGTGATGTTCCATCCACAGTTTGTTCTGTGACCCCCAAAGACATTCTTGTTTGCAGCATACCTCCTCCCAAGCCCCTCAAGATTCTCAGCCCATTGCCGTCTCAGGCCAAAATATCACCAACTCAAATGTCTGGAATCTCATCATCTGCTTCATGGAAGTCAGACATGTGTGAGACGCTGGGCGGCAGAGTCTTGTATCTTTTCCCAGTGTAGCCATTTAGAGATAACTGGGTTACAATCTTCAACAGCACACACGTTTTATGAACTGTTTCCACTGTGTGATGTCATTGTGTCCTGGGCATTTTTATCGAATGTTCTTGTTTGGTTTCTATCAGGCTACTAATTGGCTAGTACAGATCCCAGTGTGTGGGACACAGGCTGTTTCATATTTGTCTTCTATTCACATATGCTAAACTGTGATTTGCCCTGCATGCAGTTACAAAACTAAATGAGAAACTAAATACAGACTTTCTTTATGTCTCAACATTGTCTAATTCACAGGTCCAAGTGACTAGAATTTTAGCTTTAGCCATCACATAGATGCACACTATTACAAACCCATTAATTACACACATTGGGGTAAAAAAAAAAGTGTGTGTGTCTGTAAGTCAGAGGACAACCTACAGGAGCCGGTTACCTCCTTCTATTATGTAGGTCCTGGGGACTGAATTCATCTTATCAGGCTAGCCATCAAGTGTTGGACCACCTCACTGGACTCTACACTGGAGTTCTGAAAAGCACACAACGAATTCAACTCAGGAGCTAGCCCAGGTCCGGGCACCTGTGGAGTTCGACGTATTTCTGCCTGCCTGCATCAGTGCACTTCAGAGCAGAAGTATTCAAGGGCAAAAATGAACTTGCCATATCTTGACAATTCCTTTCCTTCAGTAAAAACAAGGAAATCTTAACACCATAATAAAAGTTTCTTTTCTTTTCTTTTCTTTTCTTTTCTTTTCTTTTCTTTTTTTAAATAGGACCATCCAGGTTACTATTTGTAACAAATGCAGCGTATTGGTAGCGAGAATGATGTTTTAACTTAAACAGTGCTCTCAATGTCTGTCAACAAACCTGACTAAGCAGAAAGAATGGTATTAGCTATAATGAATGTCTTACATAGGATCAGATCAAATAAGACGGAGACTGTTTATTTAAATACTAAAAGCAGTGGTAATACAAGATCATTTCTAAGGGCTGAAGAGATTGCTCAGTCTCCTGCAGAGAAATGGAGTTCCGCTCCAATCACTCATATTCGGCAGCCCCAGGGAAGCTGACTGGCGGACTTCTGGCTTCCAAGGCCACCCTTCCGCATACATGGTATATACACAGACACACAAATAAAAATAAAATAAATCTTTTAAAAGATGTACTTTTAAAACTCTTGCTTCATGAGACTTGAAATTTAAAGTGATGGCGGGTTTGAAGACTTCCTTAATTTGCACTGAAGGAAATTTCCTTTCTGCTTTAGTTGGGGGAGCAGGGTCCCCCAAAGAAGCATCTAGTAAAGTTTCCAGTGTGCCATCAAAGATATCTGCATGTCTAATTTTTATTAAACGTCCACATACTATATAACTCTGAATGTTCAGTTACAGAATCAAAATATTAGTAACAATAAAAACAGCAATCCTTGGCATTTATATATAAAAAAAAATCATACTTTTTAAAGGTACACATTGACCTAGACGGCTCCAGCAATAATTAATAATGAATTATTCATGACAGATAAAAGATCTCAGGTTATCTGATAGGATCCAAGCCTAACCATTTGGAGATCATCAGCTGTGGGAAGCTTGGGCGCTTCCCCAGGTTAGAGCTTGCTTCTTTCTGCTCCTTTGTTCACAAGACCGACTTGCCCCCCAGTGAAGGAATAGAATCCCCCATACTGTGTTAAACTTATTTTTAAGTCTTTGACTTGACAACACATTTTCCTTAATACTGAAAAGATGGACTAAGGCTTTAGAAAAACTACTCCGTTTTGCTTCTTGGACTCTTTAGAGTCAAGTTTTAGAATATCCTTTCTCTTTTCCCAGTGAAGACACTGAACTTTACAGACTTTACAGACGAGGTCTTCTGCTTTCCCGTCCTTTGCACACGTCCCTTCTTCCTTCCCAGGACTCACTGCTCAGCTTCCAAGGCCAAATAAGAGGTTTTAGCCCGAAACCATAGGTAGAATTTGGAACAGAAAAAACAATTATTTTTAAAACAGAGCTGAATGTTAAAGAGTAAGGCTCTAAGATCTCTTGGCATAATGGTAGCTTCCCGTGTTCTGGACCCACGTTTCCTCGAGTGATTTTCAAACAAAGTAAAAACACATTTCCACGGACACTGGTTGAGCCTGAACCAGCCTCTTCCAGCGTTGTGTTTGAAGTGAAATATTCTCAGAGACCCAAGCGGGTTTTTTTATGCTCCCAGCGGGTGGTGCTGTGAACCTTTAGCCACAGGTAGTGCCTCACTGGGTGGGTGGGAGTGGGGTGTGGGGCTTGCAGCGTTAGTTACTCCCGGACTCCATCCCCCTCCGCAGTTTCCTGATCCATAGAGATGGGAGGGATCCCGGCCACATGGACTCATGCCCATGAACTCCACCGTGCCTCCCCAACCATGACTGTGCCCTCTCCTACCACAAGGTGAAGCAAATCCTGCGCTTTCAGTTGCTTCTGTCTGGGATTTTGTCACAGCTACTAGTAAGGTGACTAACTCATGGGGTGACAAGGAGAGGACCAGGAAGGAGAAAGGGCAGGCACATTTGCTGCGCACCTACAGCTGTGCTTGGAAAGTTGTTGGAACCCTTCAGAGTGCTAGGTGACCACAGGCCAGAGGGTTGTGGTGCCTGAGTGTCCTCAGAATCCATGTCTAGGACCGGGGCAGCTTCTTACCCCTCATCTGAGCCACTGTGAGCTCTGCGGGGAAGGGATGGGTGGACTTGGAACTCAGCCTTTCCCAGTAACTAACTATATTGCTCTCCAAATCCATCCTCAGTAGTCACGACCTGAAGGAAGTGGCCAACACCCTGTCTCATGATGATCTAAATTTCCTTAAAGAAAAGCTCACATATTTACGTGTGTGTGTGTGTGTGTGTGTGTGTGTGTGTGCGAGTGTGTGTGTGTGTGTGTGTGTGTAAGTTACAGTGTGATGGTAGTCAGTTCTCTCCTTCTAACACACACACACACACACACACACACACACACACATATTCTGGGGACAGAACACAGATCATCAGGCTAAGTGACAACCACCCTACCGGCAGAGCCATCTTGCTAGCCTAACACACAGTACTTTGTTAGCAACCTGCCTATTGGAATTCATGCTTGAAAAACTTACAAGCTCTGTCCTTTATTCAAAGCTACTTTCTACTCCTTCCCAAGTCTCTCCTCAAATAGGACCCGAATCAAAAAAAAAAATCATTTCAAGATTAGCTTAGTTGTATACATGTCATACAGTTCTGATAACCTGCTGGTGTAAATCAAAGAAAAGAGAAAAGAAATGGAGTTATCTCTGGGCTGTAGGTGTAGCTCAGGAGCAGATGCTTGTCTAGCATACCCGAAGACCTGGGTTCAAACCCTAGCATTGCATACAAGTGGAGACAGTGGGGCTTGTGAGAGTAACTCAGGGATTCTGAAGGTAGATACAAGACAATCGAGAGTTCAAGGTCACCCTGGACTAAACAGTGAGTTCAAAGCCACCCTGAACTAAATGAGGTCCTCTCTCAAACATATATGATCAAGATACAAAATATTTTAAACTGTCATCTCAGCAGTCAAGTGGCGAAGGCAGGAGGATTAACGTACATTTACTCCACTTGGGAACTGCCAAGTCAGCCGGGTTTGAGCTTTGACACACAAAGAAAAAAAGTTTAAAAAAAAAAAAAAAACCCAGTACGTGCGACAGAAAATATTTTAATGGAACGATTTCTAGGCCCCGTAGCTGAAAATCTATTTTCTATCACCACGTGTATTTGCGTCAGCCTTTACAGCATCTCACTATGCAGAGCCAGTTGTTTGGTTCAGTTATAATTTATGAAGTTCTTGATGCAAAAGAAAATTAACTACTCTTCAGACAAATATTCACGATTCTTGAAAATTCTTTCCTTTCTATTTTTATTTCTGTCTTTCCCTCTTAAGTTACTGCCTGGCGACAGAAAATAGGAGAAAGCATTTAAAAATGTTTTTTAAGGAGACAGGAAATGCATCATTGAAGAAAATACGTTATTCATGCTCCTGAGATGCAGATATGTATAAACTTTTCCCAGAGTGGCAGTTGTTTTGACACCACCTTTACTACGTTTTATAAACACCATTTACCAAAGAACAACGTAAAATCCTTTTATAACAAGTATCTGGCTAACATACTTCAGTCTGTTTCTGTCTGTCTGAGACTTGACCATACAGCAAGGTATTAAGATTCAGGTTCTTGGTTCAAACCCTGTGTATAAAAACCCTTAGGGCAAGCTGACCATCCCTTATCTGGAATGCTTCTACTATTAGGGTTTCAGATTTTTGAGGTTGTGTTGGATATTGGAATGTTCACAGCTACTATAAGGTGAGAATCCTCTTATCTTGACGTTGGAGGCATTTTGAGTGTCATGTCGGCACTCAGAAATTTTCAAAATTTCAGAGCGTTTCCAACTTTGGATTTTTGGACTAGGAATGCTTAGCTTGTGTCACAATTGGGCCTGCATGGTGAACTCCACAAACTGCAGGTTAGCGCCATCTCTCTCCAAGACTGCCAAGTACGTCTCCTACCGTCTCAGGACCAAAATTCCTCATAGCAAAGCTACTGAGGTGTACGCATTATTTAGAAAATCATCCTGGCCCGAGCACGATGTGAGAGAAAGTCCCATGTTTAAAGAACTGAAGAAGAGCTTGGCTTTGACTCTTGGACCCATGCGCACTGTTCCCTCTATGATGCTGTTGTATATGATGCTGTTGTAGAGTCTGCCTGATACTTACTGTTGAGTCACGTGTACCCTCAGCAGTGCTGGGCACCCAGCACAGGCAGCTGCCTAATGCCTGCTTGTTTTTAAGTTGAATTTTTTTCTCTAAATGGAAACTGAACACTGAGGAAGTAGCACAATGATCCTCAAAATAAGGTACCAAGGAAATCAGCCTCAGTAGCAAACTGCTAGAAATTCAAGTTCTGTGAGCCCACCACCCACCTAGTAAATCAAAGCCCTGGCAGAGGGGGCTGGAAACATACTGTCCCAACCCTTCCATGTGATTCTGAGTTGTGGGTAGATTTCCTAATAATTGCTATAAACCAGAAAAGAACATTCTAGCTTGTATTCAGCTCTGGCATCAGCTTCAAATCATACAACGTTCAGTTGTTTTTATGCAGAGGCACATACACACATATCTTCAGATAGCTTCCTGGGAAATAGCTTTTTAAACCGAAGAGCTATTGGGACTAATCACATTGGATCATGTGTGGACTTTATATAGCGGTGGACCTTGAGTCCTAAGAAAAGCATGTGCTGCAGAAATAAGAGAGGTTGAGGACAATAATAAATGAGGATTAGCAGTGTAAGCCCCTCATGCCCCCAGCTCACCTTTTAATGCTGTAATTCCCAAGCAAAAGCCCTTAAATAGATATGGGAATATTGGAACATGGTACTAATATCCCTCTCTACTAGGAGTCAAAGACACCGAACCTTTCTTTTGTTTAAAAAACAGATAGATAAATAAGTAGTTAAATAGATAGATAGATAGATAGATAGATAGATAGATAGATAGAGAATGTGTGTGTGTGTGTGTGTGTGTGTGTGTGTGTGTGTGTGTGTAGGTCAGAGGGCAACTTACAGAAGTCTGCTCTCTCTTTCCACCAGGTCAGTTCCAGGAATCAAGCTAAGGACCTCAGACTTGGTGACAAGTGTCCTTACCTGCTGAGTCACCTTGACAACTCAAGACCCATAATTTTTCTTACCCAGTAAAGCATGATCCTAACAGTGGCCTAAAATCAACAGGAAGTTTCATCATTCCAGTAAGTCAAATGATACCTCAAAGGAGAGAAGTCTACAACTGCTGGGGAGATAGCTCAGCTACTCAAAAAGGATCGGGAGTTAAGCCAGGCACAGTGGTGTGAGCTTGTAATCCCACCACCAGGGTGAAGGTGAAGACAGGCAGAGCCCTGGGGCTGACCAGTCAGCAAACTCTAATTGGTCAGTCCCAGAGCAGTAGGAAGCCTAGTCTTAAAAAGAAAGGTAGGTAAGACCCAAGGAATGATATCTGAGGTTATCCTCTGGCCTTTACAAACACACACACACACACACACACACACACACACACACACACACACACAGCAAAACCAGCACACATACACACATATACATGCATGTACATGCACCTGCATGCACACCAGCAAGTAGACATACACACACATACACAGTCATACCAACACACATACAAACACATACATACATGCACACCAGCACACAGACAGACACACGCACGCACGCACGCACAGACAAGCTTGAAATATTCCAAAATGAATACACGTCTAGATGACAAACTTGGAGTGTTGACACACATTCAGATCCAAAAGGCCCTGACAGAAGACACAATTAAATCTGACAAAACAATACTTAGGAGGGTGAAAATAAACTCCTCCACCAGAGTAAGACGCACACACCCTGCATAGGGAATACTTAGTTCAGCAAGAGGGTACATTAAAAAACCCAAAGCTACACATGGCAAACCCAAAGCCTTCATTTGCAGTGAAGTCCCTGTGAGCCACCATCATGTCTCCTGCCACCCTGAGAGGTGGTGTCTGAGCAACGTGAGTGTCTAGAAGGAAACCCCATCTCACTCTGGACTGTTTGGGGCAAATCTCTTCCACAAGGAGTGCAGTCTTTCCTAGGCTCTGGGCTTAGAGTAACCAGGTTGAGCAGATCAGCAAGGGTAAGGCTGTGATCCAAAAGTAGCTCTTTGGGGAGTGAATGAAGTGCCTGTCACTAGACCAGAAAAGAAAGGACTGAGTGAGGTATGCTGGTTTCCTTTAAATATGTGAAGTGCTGTCAAAAGAAAGGCAGCTCTGTGAGTGATGCCATGAGCTGACACTAAAAACATCCCTGATTCCACTAAAAGCATCCCTGATTCTGCTAAAAGCATCCCTGAGTCCAAAGAGGCAAAGCTGAGAGTTCTGAGGGGTTTATGCTGATCCAGATAGGCTACCCAGGAGTCGTGCCTGCAATCCACACTAATTCAGACACTAACATTCTGGATAAATGGACGTGAGGTAAAGCAGATGACCTTGATAGCGTGGGTGGTCTTCCTCCAACTATTGGAAGGTCTGCACTCCAAAAGGTCGAGATTAACAACACACCTGGCGTTCCCAGGAATCGTTGCCACACACCGGTTATTCACTGGAAGTTTCTTGTAAAACTGGCTTTTACAAGGGTCGGATTGTGAAACTGATGATCATCTCATTCCATAAGAGAAAACGTTGGAGAAGACGTAAAGAAGACCCGGATGACACAAAATAATGAAAACTGTAGCTAGAGCTCTTCCAAGTCCTAAACTGGGGTTCTAGTCTCGGCTGTGGCGCCAGTGAGTGGCGGGACCACCAGGCTCTTCATTTGCATCTTGTGCACACGTATCCGTTTTGCATATCTGCTTACTTACGCTGCAATTGCCTACTTCAGATTGCCTTGCTTTTGCAATATCCCACTCCTATTTTTAATGGGATGGAAGAAATTATGGCTTTTCTTTTCTTTCTTTTTTTTCTTTTCCAGAAACCACATCAATTTTCAAAGGCAGCTGAAACTACAGAGATGCGTCTGCACTGGAATTTTGGCTCCAAGGCCTGTACCACCTTGAAAAGTTGGCGTATTTCCCCAAACCCTTAAGTTGGAGAGATACCAAGAATAACAAGGGAATAAAAGATGATTCAAAATAGTCTCCACTCGTCTTAAGGTTAGTTCTCATCGGTTTGCAAGGGGAAAAAAAGTCAGGTTCAATCGGAAGCAACAAAAGCCTGACACTTAAGCACAGAGACAGTGTTTCGATGAATTAAGTGGCCAGCAACTAAAGTAAAGGATGGATGGATTTAATAATACAGTACTTCAACAGAAGAAATAGCGTCGGAGAAACGTCCTTCTGACTTTTAAAAACAGTTCGTGATTTAATTCGGTTTTGTTTCCCAGTATTGTTTCTTCCATAAATGTATCTACCTTTCTGCCTCTTTCATGTTCTTTCCTCTCTGCCTGCATTATAAAAAAAGATGAAAGCTATTTTCGTATGATACTGCACCAACTCTTCTTAAGTGGAAAGTTTTCACAAGGAATTCATCGCTGGCAAACTGCTCGGCTGCTTGCTCACCTGTTAACTACATTGCTTTGCTTTCCCCGGGACTCTTAAGGCATGGCTCTCACTCTTCCTGATGCAGTTTGAGTATCTTTCTGTTGCCTCTACAGGCACATGTGTTTGAATACTTGATCATCAGCTTAGGTGCTGATTTGGAAGGCGAAGGAACCAACAGAAGAGCCTCTCTAGATGACAGAGGAGGAAGTGTGATGTCAGTGGGGAGCAGGCCATGAGGTCTTACTGCCCGGCCCTACTTCCTGTTGGAGCTCTGCAGATTCCAAGGACAGCTGATTCCTGCTCCTGCAGCCAAGCCTTCCTGCCATGATTAGCTTTAGCTCCTCAACCTGTAAGCCAAAATATGACCTTCCTCCCTGCCAGTGCTTCTGGTCAGGTTTTTAGTCACAGCAAAGAGAGAAGAAACTAATAGAATGTTCTTACTTGGGCATGTAAGAACAGCCACGCATGGCTCTAACTAATACAGAATGCTGGCTTTACGAATGCTCTATTGAGAGACATTTATAACTTGAGTATCCTTTGGGTGCCCTTGAAGTAGATAAAACAAAGACTCATTTTCATTGTCTTGCTCTTTTGTCTGTTAGATGTAGGAAGACACTGCTTCTCTGACAAAGCAGGAGTTCATATCTTCCTAGTACCACTTAGGGGGTCTGCAGACAACTTCTTCCCTCCCTTTGGCCTGATCCTTTAAACTTTCTTCTAACAGTTAACTACAGGAGTTATCAATGGACCTTATCTCTTGTACCACTTGGAGGAAATCGATCTTTAATCTCAGAGCTCCAGACACTGAAGCAGGAGAATGTTAAAGGATCCTAAGAATCTTAAGGAGAAGTTTAAGGCCAATATGGTCTACATAGAGAGTTCCAGGACAGCCAGGGATCTTGTCTCAAAAAAATAAATAAATAAGTAGCTGTGTACACACACACACACACACACACACACACACACACACACACACTTTGCAAGTTCTTACACAGGAAAAAGAAAAATTATCTATCCTTTGCTTTACCCTATATTATATAATCTAGGACCGTGCTCTCAAATTCATTACAACATTATTCTCAATTACCAGGATATGAAACCACCAAACTAGTTAATCATCAAAGGGCAATTAAAGCAAAGACAGTTAATTTACATAACAGAATGCTAGCATCAGGGAACCCTGTCTTCCAACAACCTTGAGGGGCCAGGGAATCTATGATGCTGAGGGAGAACAGCCAGACGCAGAAGGACAAAGGCCACACTATCTAATCTTCAAGGAAAACATTAAAAAGGCCAAACTCACACCCAGAAACAGAACGGAATGGCATTTACCAGCGGCCAGGGCAGGGGCATCAATGGGGAAAGAGGAGGTGCTGATTAAAAACAGTACAGCATTTGATTTATTCAGGAGACAAAAGTCCTGGTGGGAAGTAGTTCTGGTGACTTTAATAATTTATTATTTACTTATTAATAAGTTAGTTATGTATTAACTCAAAATATCTGAAAGACAATTGTACCTGTTTTCACCCCAAAGTGATGATGGATGTTTGAGGAACTAAGGGCTGGGAGATGGAGCTAGGAGTACAGGGCTTGCTCTGTGAAGAGGAAGACCAGAGCTAGAATCCGTAGCACTCATATTAAAAATTCAAGTGTGGTAGCAAATACCTGCAATCCCTGCTCCCAGGGGTGGCCAAGTGCAGAGACAGGAGAGAGGATCCTGGGCACTCCACTGGACCATCAGACTAGCCAGTTCTTGAGCTCCAAATTCAGTGAGGCACTGTCTCAAAAACTAAGGAGGCTGAAGGCATAACTCTATGACTAAGACAATGTGCTGACGCATATGTAGCAGAGGATGGCCTTGTTGGGCATCAATGGGAGAAGAGGCCCTTGGTCTTGTGAAGGCTTGATGCCCCAGTGTAGAGGAATTCGAGGGTGGGGAGGCAGGAGTTGGTAGGTGGGGGAACACCCTCGTGGAGGCAGGGGGTGGAGGGATGGGATAGGGGGCTCCTTGGGGGGGGGGGGCGGGAAAGGCGATAACATTTGAAATGCAAATAAAGAAAATATCCAATAAAAAAAGAAAAAAAATAAGACAATGTGCTGAGCTTACATAGGACTCAAGTTCGATTCCCAGTCCCCACATCAGGTGGCTCACAACTCTAGATCTAGGGAATCTGATGTCTTCTTCTGGCCTCCATGGCATTACTGTAGCAAAAAAATCAACTTGAAAAATTTTCCTTGGCAGTAACAAATGTAGATAAAGCATACGTTAATGTTAATCTTCATGCATTTTAAGTAATGAAACACACAAAAGAGTTAAAAGATTGTATCAGGCTCCTGTCGTAAGTACTTTGAAAACAGTCTTTAAGAGTCATCTGACACCACAATGCTAGCAAGACAAAGAATCAGCCTGACATAGCCACTTAGGCACCTTCTCTAAGTCTAAGGAGACAGACCTGATTGAACAAAAGATTCACAAGGAATGTCTGGTCACGGTGCACACATATACTATAAAGTAGGTCTGCACGTGCACCAAAAGCCACTTCTAAAGTCATCACCATCGAACTGGAGATGTGACTCATTGGTAGAGTCCGTGCCTAGCATGCACCAAGTTCTGACTTTCATTCTCAGCACTGTCCAAAACTCTGGGCTTGGAGTCACATACTTGAGAGGTGGCAGCAGGGTGGTTAGGAGTCCAAGGTCATCCTTAGCTACATAACAAATTTGAAGCCAGCCTGGGCTACAGGAGACCATATATTTAAGAATAAAATAAAAATTAAAAGTTGTTGCTGTTTTATTAGAGTAAAAAGTGGCAGACAAGAACAAGAAGAAGAAAAATGACCTCGTGCCAAGGGATAAAAATATCACACGCTTGTTTTCATTTGGCAGGCAGTCCAGAAATCTGAGTGTACGAATTTAATCCTGCATGGATGAGTGCATCAGCTGGTTTTTGAATTAGAGGATAGCATTACTCAATCAACTAGACCAGCCCTTTCAAGAAATACATTTTGTGAGGGCGCGGAGTGTTTCAGTTCTGAAATGGGGGTGTCAACTGTGAAGCCAAATTTAGATTTTCAGTTGTTTTTCCATCAACCTTTCCCACTCTTGCTACAATCTGAATAATGTGACTCTGGGAAGCATTTAATACAATGTGTCTCTGGTGTCTTCTGGGCTTTGGCAGGGTGTTTTGCCTTAATTACTGTGAGCCTGTCAAAATATAGACGGAGGCACTCAGGGAAGTGTGGGTACCACCTTATTTGTGCTATACCATTAGCTACTGAAGGAAAATGTTTACCCTGCTTGGGCAGAAGACTGGAAAGGCTGACAAACCATGGGCTACACTTTGTCACACCCACATTTTGTCACACCCCCATCATACTCAGCATGCTGTCCCTCAGCCAGCAAGATCACTGGAAGACAGACCTGCAAGGTGAAATTAGATTGGACAAAGAGTCTATGGCCTACATCAGGCATGTGCTTGCTTCCACATACAGATCATATACATACCCCTCACGTGTGCATGCTTCCACATACAGATCATACACACATACCCTCGACCCTCATGCGTGTTATTGCTCCACCCTGGTAATTAGCACAGTCTTAAACATGTCCTTGCTGATACGTTCATGGTCAGCCTGTCAATTAGAAAGCTTCGTTGATTTTTTTTTTCTTTAACCCTAGAAGACCTATCACTTATTCCCCACGTCCTCTACTACATACCAGCAGCGCTTTCAAATGGAAGTGTATTGGTGGCAATAATACATGTCTGGTTATTTTCCCATGATTTAATATAAAGTATCATTATAGCCAGCAGTGGCCAAGATGTAACTGACATGAACCAGACTTTTAGACTTGCAGATCTCTCTCTCTCTCTCTCTCTCTCTCTCTCTCTCTCTCTCTCTCTCTCTGTGTGTGTGTGTGTGTGTGTGTGTGTATTGGTATTGCTGAGTAAGGATATAGGTTCCTGTTATATAAGCCTTTTGATTTTCAGTGAAAACAAAATATCCAGTAGAATATATGTTTACTTTTGATTTAATTTATTCACCAGGGAACTCAGAGATCTAGGGCATCCTTGAAGCATCTTAATTACAGGAGCTAACACATGCACGTCTGCCACATGCCATGACACCATGATCTGCACTAAAACACTTGCGTGCAATAACTCACTCAGGGTTGATAGCTGAGAAGGGCGCTGTGCTGTGTTTCCCACAACTTAAAGGACTGAGAAGTGACTTGCCTCACACTGTCAAGGTCACAGAGCAAAGACGGGGGCCTGGAAGTCAAACATCACAGCACTTGCCCAGAGCTCAAGACTTAGAATGATATAAACCTCTAATAGGATGCAGGCATGTGGCCTACACACCCAGATGCCGCTACATCAGTGAGTGGGTGAAAGCACAAGGGTGAGGTCAGGCTGCAGCCCCTAGAACAATCCAGAAGATCCACATCAAATCAGAGAGGCTCCGGCTTTGGACTACTCTCACATGCCTCCACTCCCTGTGAGGTACTCCTGTGGCCTGAAGAAAGCTTAGATTACCTGGATCCAAGGGAGGAACAGGGCTAGGCTCTGGAGGCAACAGGGTAAGTCACTAACTGCAGTAAATTCTAGGATGTACAGTCTCTTACAGACTTAAAAAACCCGAAAAGTTGGCCTAAGGAAATGGCTCAGCTGATCAGATGCTTGTATGTATAGCATTTAATTTGATACTCAGAACCTTTGAGGGAAGGGGAGAGCCTGTCTTTTGTAATTCCAGCACTGGGGAGGTGAAAACAGGCAGATCTCTGGGGCCCAATGGCGAGCCAGCCTAGCCAAAGGGGCAAACCACAGGCAAATGAAAGAAACTGGAGGATGGTCTCTGGATTCCATACACATGAACACAAGTGTGCATGAGCATGCCGGGACACACACACACACACACACACACACACACACACACACACACATAGAGCAAGGTGGGGCAGGCAAAGGTTACTTATATACAAGTGTAATCTTTAAGGCTGAGGGGTGGCAGTGTGGTACCCCAGCCAGGCAGAAACAAGGTAGCGATAGTTACACTCCCCAGAGTAAACATGAGCTCAGTATTGCTACGTGTATTTTTAAAACTGATAGATGGGTCTGTGGTGGATTCCACTGAGCTGTGGAAAAGTTCAGAATGGTCTCTCAGGCCTAAGTCTAGACTACTGCCTCTCAATGAGGGGTGTGGTTCAGATCTCAAGGAAGCATTCAAGTGTTGAAATTGGAAAACAGAGTCTGCCTATAGAGAACACACAAGTCATGGGAGAGATGGGTTGTCATCTGTCATTATTATTTTCAAAGAGATGCGTGGAAGAAGCTGGGCTAAAAGAATGGCTCCATGGGAAAAGGCACTTGCCACCAAGCCTGACTCCCTGAGTTCAACTCCCCACTCCCACCCTCTCTAGGGACCCATATGGTGGAAGAAGAGAAATATTTCCCATAAGTGGTCCTCTGGCCACCACAATGCTTGTTTTTTCTCTCTCTCCCTCCTTCCCTCCCTTTCTCCTTCCCTTCTTCAATCCCTCCTCCCTCTCTTACACACACACACACACACACACACACACACACACACACACACACCCCTCTGCAGGGAAGACAGACAAATGAATCCAAGCAAGAAGGCTTATCGTTTAATCATTAAGATTCAGAGTTGGTAAGGACCTGCCTGAGCCAGAGTTCCCCTAGAGTGGGTGCCATCTTTCCTCTGGATATGAAGAGTCACCCAAGAGTCATACTGATGCCCTCAGAAGACCCAAGGTCAGAGGCAAGCAAAGGACAACCGGTTGGAATCCACAGAAGGACCCAGAAAGCTAAGAGAGAGGGTTGTTGGACTTGTTGGAAAGATAACCTGGGAAAGACAGTGGTTAGGAAGAAGGACTGGATGGCAGGTTTGTTGACTCATGTTCTAGAAGATTGATGGGTAGTGATCTGAGCAAAGTCAGCTTCTCTGGAATGGCTATAGTGTCAGGCTTGTATGTTTTTACGAAATAAATGAGCAAAAAAGTTAAGATAGGAAGCATAGCACCCATGTTCATTAAACTCAAGAAAAGACCAACAAGGAGATGTGGACACAGGCAGATAGGCTTGGGGGAAATAGTTCGGCTGGGAATGATGGGAAGAGTGATGGAAATTGCTTTGAAGGTCCACAAGGGAAACTGAGGCACAGTTCAAGTTAGGGGATAAGCCTGGAGAGGAGGTTTCAGTTCACTCTGACGTGGCAGAGGGGTATGGACGAGCACTCACAGACCCGAGTACTTCTTCCCTGAGATCTAATCTCTATGTCCATATTATTTTTATATGTATTTTTAAAATTTATTTGGGAGAGATGTACTTGTGTGGTCTGTGTGGGGTGTGAGCAGAGGCTCCATCGGAGTACTAGGTATTCTGTTTTTCTTCCATCTAATTTTCTTGAGAAAGGGTCACTGAGCCTGGAGCTAGGCTGGCTGTCAGCAAGCTCCAGCAATCCTACTCTGTCACCCATAGCTAAGGCTGGGGATGAGCTAACCATGCCCAGCTTGTTACACGGGTGCTGGGGATACACCTCAGGCGGCTCCTACTTGAGCAGTGAGCTCTCCTACCCTCTGTCATCTCGCTGGCTCTGTGTTCAGCTTTCTAAACTGCAGAAGGGCTTGGAAAAACCCTTCCTCTTATTCCACCTGTTGGAATGTGGAAGGGAGAAGAAAAAAAAAAGAAACATAGATGGATACATAGCCAGCCAAACTCCTCGGTCACATGAATTGAGCCACTGTTAACCTCAGGCACAGCTTTCCGCCGGCCCTCTGCTCCCTTCACACCCTTCTCTCCATCCCACGGATTCCGTTCCCTCCGACAGAGAAACACGCCCTGGGGCAGTTTCCTCATTCTCTAGATCCTTCTACCAGCTACAGACAGAGGTTCTCACGCCATTGGGAAATCCGCGGGAGATTAAAGGGGAGGAGCTTGAGCATCTTCCGGTCCTGGCCTGCTGTTCTCCTTGCTTGGGTTCTGCCAAAGGCAAGAAGAGCTGAGGAGAAGCAAGCCGTGGCAGAAAAGGAGCTGAGAAAAACCAGAGACTAAGACTTACAGCATGGCAGATCATGACTGAGACTCAAACCAGGAGGACGGTTAGAGAGAAGTTGGGCACAGAACCGGAAGGTGTGTGTGTGTGTGTGTGTGTGTGTGTTTCTTTAAGAGTGTATAGATTACCTGTGTGGGGATTAGCTGGTTTTACTTCCCGGCAGTTTTCTGTCTACCCACAAGCACCCACCAGAGGCCTTCATGTCCTCCTGTCCTTTGCGGACAGCCAGAGGCTCGGTGTGGTTTTGGTTCCTTCCCGTAAGACACCAAGCCCCCATCACAGGTAGAGTCTTATGCATTAGCATTTGGGTGGCATCTCCTTTAGCACACACTTAATTGTAAGTATCAGGAGTAAGAGATACCTTCAGTCTCTGTTGTGAAACTCTCTCAAGGACCTGAGAGAGGGCTGTTGCTCAGGGGTAGCATGTACGGAGTCTAGGCTTCCACCCCAAAAGCACCGCCAAAGAAAAGGAGGGTTCTAAATTATCGATGTTACTCAAAATTGCTCATTTAAATCTGCTCTGGAGGATAGCTGTCTTGCTTGGGAGTTTACACTCCTACTTTTCAAATGTTCTCATCCCACTATAAAAGTCTTGGGCAAGAAATAATTCCATCACTGGCTAAGACAGATCCATTCAACAGGCACACACTGGGAACCCCCAACATCTGCTTGAGCTTGGACCCTTTGCTGAGGATATCCGAACAAACGAGACATATAACTGACCTCTTGTGACCCTCCATAGTAAAGGAAAGAACATGGGAAAGAATCAGGTATTTTATGAAACGTCCACAATTTGATTTCTTCAGAAGTTGTTTATGATCTATACAGTTCTCTGTTATGTGATCAGCAGATTTACTTTGTCACAAATCAGCAGAAGAATTCGTGAGTTGGTTATTAAAAGGCTTCCAGATACAGAGAATAGACCACAGATGGGACATCACAAACACTGACTGCTTACCTCCCCCATCCCAAAACCGTGACAAACTCACAAGCCCTTGCAAATGCCACAAGAAGGTCGTCCTTACCTGACTTGCCCACACCTGCTCTTCCGAATATGGCCAGCTTGACCTCTGCGCTCTTAGCCATGGCTGGTGGTGACAGGGTTTAATGTTCAGACTCGGGATGTGAGCAGATGGTGTTGGTGGTGGCCTTTCCTTTCACTGTGTCATCATCAATCAGAAGAGTTCACAATCCTTCAACGAAGAGAGAGTTTGGAAATAAATCCTTATCTTTCAAACATAGAGTGCATACACACTCGTACACACACACACACACACACACACACACACACACACACACAAACCGCACGGGTCACCCTTTGTCTTAGTTTCTTATCCTGTCACTGTGGGAAACACAAGTGAGAAAGGGCTTATTATTGTCTCAAGTTCAAGGTATAGTCCATCACAGCTGTCAGGAAGGCAACACAGTAGCAGCATGAAGCAGAAGGCCGTGTCACATCTACAACCAGAAAACATTATAGGATCAAAGCATGCTGTTGTTCAGCTCACACTGGGCGGGGCTTCCCCTCTCAACACTATCAAGACAATCTCCCACAGACCTGCTCAAAACTCCACCTCCGAAGTGATTTCCAGAATTCTGTCAAGTTGACAGTTACCACGGACCATCACACCCCCAAGTGATTTATCTTCTAATTGAATTTTCACCACTGTTCAGAGAAAGGGCCATAGTAGTAACTCACTGTAACTAGTAACTATAACCACTTAACTAGTAACTGTAACCACTTAACTAGTAACTGTAACCACTTAACTAGTAACTGTAACCACTTAACTAGTAAGTGAGATGGGACTTAAGAATTTAGATCTGGGGCCGGAGGGCTGAGTCTGTGCTTAGGAGCAAACACTGCTCTTTCCGAGGACCTGAGTGTGGTTCCCAGCATCCACATTACCCAGAGTTCTCTTGTGGTCTCCCCAGGTACTCACATGTACACACCTCCAAACACACATATGCATAATTAAAAAAGAAAGTAAATCTTAAAACGAATTTAGAACTGTTTGGTTTTAATGTATGTATACACACTATCTCTTAGAATGTTTCCTCTAATATAATTGTTTTAATGAATAGATCATTTTTGGCATAATTGATAATAAGTGGTAAGTGAATGAATGCATCTACTTCCTTCTTATAAATACTAAGCACAAGCATATAAATATACGTACTGGGGAGAGGCTCTTGGGATCTCTTTATTAAACAGTATGCATTAATATCAGTCAACTCCATTGCCACAGAGTCCGATTTTCTATTTCAAGGTTAAATCTCATCTCAGCTCACACTAGATCGCAGGATAAACTACATACCAGATGCACATGGTTCAAAAGCCAATAGACAATATCCAATCAGACTTCTGTGTTTTCTGGGTAGGGTACCCTAATACACAAAAGGTGCGAGGTAGGCTCTACATTTGGAGTCCCTTTCAAAGCTGATCTCAGGTGAGCCTGTTTTTAACTGTGCCCTCACACTTGGAGCATGGGTCTACAACCTATGCTCATTGTCTTTAGGATGCTGCTTAGCGGTGACATCTGGGGTCTTTGTTGGCTGTATTTTATGCTGTGTAGGGAACTGAATCTAAGGCCTCACTCCGATGGTGGGCAAACATCTTGGTCACAGGTTACACCATCAGCCCAACATCTGGGCTCTTAATACCAACAAAATGTAAACTTGGACAAGGCCTTGGGTGTGGGATCAATCAAAGCAATCTCCCAGCTAGCACAGAAAGCTTCTCCTCTGCCAGCCAACTAATCTGTGTCTGATTGGTTACTTCCACATATTCAAGATAAGTTTATGTCCTTTGGAAGTAGTGTCATTGACAGGCAGCCTTTTCCAATTAGGAAAATTCCCTAACCTATTTATTATATTAAGCTGTGGTATGTCTGTCACTTGTAGCTGTGATGTCCTGGCTCAACTCTTTAAAAACAAGTCATTTCTTACACTCAGATCTGGCTACCCAGCCCAGCGTCCCTTAGGATACACTACATACGAGGCTTCCATTTTTTTTTTTTTTTCAGAAAAGTAAGGCTAGGTGTTGAAGAATTCTTTAGGGGCCATACAATAACGAAGGGAAAAAAAAAACTTGCTTAAGGTCTTGACTGTCCCCTCCCCCTCTTGATATATGCACAGTTGTCCCCAGGCACTCACTGTTTTAATGACTAAAAACATGGAGTTCCCTTCTTCACAACTTGACATATAACCTGACAAGCTGTCACAACAGAGATCTGGCTATGTTCACTGTGGTTGCCCCCTAGCACAGCCAACCATGGGAAGCCTCCCATTTTTCCCACGGGCTAAGGACTCCCATTGCCTGAACTTCATCAATGGCTGACATGAACTCAAAAGCTCACTTTATAGACATTAACTCAGTGGCACAGGAGTTCAGAGGTCATTCACTGTTCTAGTCTGTAAAGTTGTATTTGTGCCAGGCATGGTGACACACACCTATAACTCCACAATCGAGAAAGAGTTTAAAGGCCACTCTCAGCTGCAAGCCGACTTGAAGCCAGCTGGGGTTACAGAGACTGTCCCAAAAATCCAAAGGGGTGGGTGTGGGGGTGAGAGGTTAACCACAATCTGTTACTTAAACGTGCTAACTGACCCTGTCTGAGCCAATTTTGGGTATACAGCTTTTAAAGACAGCCCAAGAAGGGGAAAGAGAAAACAGAACTCCCTCTGAATACATATCCCACAAAGAGGAGTGGGCTCTTGTTTTCTCTCTGATGGATCTGAGCCATTAACATGGACCTCACACATTTTGGTGTGCAGGTTGCTAAGGTGTGGCTGTCCCTAAAAGAAGAAGAGGCAGGTGTTTAGTGGGGCCTTTTCTTCCATCTCCAGACAGACAATGACAACTTTGTACTGACTCTCTAACTAAGATCTTAAATGTCTGACCCCACTCTGTGGCTGTAGATAAAGCCCTTCTTTAGGTGCTGGCCTGTAACCCCAGCATTCAGGAGGAAGGAGTCGGGGGATACTGAATTCAAGACCAGCTTGGGCTACATCATGAGTTCCAGGCTATTCCAGGCCACCTAAGCAGACAGTGGGTCAAAACAAAATTCTTCATTTGTCATTTTATATGTATCCATTAAGAAAAGGCCTTCTAGTTAAGGTCTGCATGTTAAATTTGTTAACTATATTTTAACTTGCAAATACCTGTTGGCTTGCATTTCTTTGAAACACAGAGCATGCTTGTGTCAGGAGCATTCATAAACAGTAATTTGCCATCTCATGCAAAAGTGCCATTCCTATGCATCTAAAATATTTTAGCAACTCCCCTTGGCCTCTGGAGCTCATGGGTCTCACATATGAGAAACTGTGTTAGTTAAATTGTCCCCATTTGTGACATAATAAAGATCCAGCTGCTTACTGGCAGCCTTCTGATATATTTAGGAAAAACAAAAAACAAAACAAAAAAAAAAAAACAAAGATGCAACTCTGACCTCTAAAGATGCCTTCACATTTTATTTCCACATGAAAATTTGACAGAAACCATCGACCAACGTGTCAATTGTTGTCATAGTAACCTACAGGCAAGTTTCTGTTGAATTAACTGGAGACCTTCTATCCCTCAGATCTGAGGAAACTCACTGGTTCTAACAGTGGAACTATTCCTACCATGGCCTGGAGTTCACTCTAGGAGCAGATTGCTTTCCCGGAGGCAAAACCAAACAAACAAGTTTCAAATTTCCATCATAAAATCACACCTAAATATTTAGGAGATGAAAGTCGTTGCTTTTTCCTACCCATGAAGTCATTAGAGGAAACAGAGGGAAGGAAAGACGCGCGTTGTTTTATTTGGTAATACTGACAGAATTTATTGACGCCCTCCACACTTACGTATATACAAACCAAAGAGGCTACCTGTGGGGACTCTGCTGGACCTGTGATATTTGCGTTTCTATCCATCTGCTTCATCCACCTGTTTATTTACTTATCAAAAGGTTTTGCTCCTAATAAATCATTTCCCAGACTGTGTTTATCAAGGTCAGAGTTTTCCACTTCCTCTTGAGGCGGGTGGGGGCATCTTTATGATTACATTTTAATGCTTTTATGGCCTCAAAAAAGAGAAAGCAAGCAAAGCGCAGCTGTCCAAGGCAGTAATGAATCCAGTCTGGTGGTATGGAGCGAGATCGCTTCTGTTCGGGTCAGACTTCTCCTGAAATCAAGATTTCTCAGTTTCTCTGCTAGGAAATTTCCTTCATGTTATCACAACGCAAGCCCCATAGAAAAGAGGTTATAACTGTGCAAGCCCCCGGGCCGTCTCGCTACCCTGAAATCAACAGGTCCTGCAGCCAGGAGTAAGCCCACAGTGGGCTGCAGACTCTGCAGATCACAGATTCCACATAGGGAGCAGATGTCCCCTATTTCGGAAGGACGCCCTCGGCACAGGACGCGCTGTCAAGCCTGGTTCTTTCATGGAGAACCCCAAAGTCGCCCTTGGCAAGGGACCCCGAGACCTGCGGGACTCACCCAGGGGCTGAGCCCTTAGGGGCTCGCATCCTGACCTCCGAGAACCCACCTGGACACGTGCGTGTCACTCACCTGTTCACTCTCCAGGCCGGGGAAACAGCCGCGGTCCTTTCCAAGTTCGCAATCTGGCCACGGAGACTGGGAAGCTCCCCCACGCTGACCCACGCGGGCTGCGGTTGGCGTTTGAGAATCGGGGGGCCGCGATCGTGGGTGGGAGTCGCCCGGGCTGCAAGTCGGTGCCCGGACGGGGGTCTCCTCCCTCGCGCTCGCTCAGACTAGCAGCCGAGAGACTGCCGCAGGACGCGAGCTCCGGCCAGCCGCAGCTGCGCTCCGCCACCGGGATGCTGCAGTGAGGTCCCCGGGCGCCCCCTGCTGGACCAGTCTGCTAGCCGCGCGCCTCACAGCCAAGCTCAGTGCCAGGCCTGCAGGCTCCAGCTAAGTAAGTCCTTTCTTGATTAAAAAGCATCACTTACGCAGTGTTCTCTACGCCTTGTTTCAAAGGATCTTGCTAATACGCCTTGGGAATGTGTTCAGTTATTTTCATGATATTTGAGAGGAAGCAGAGGATTTTAAAAAGATAGGGGAAAAGAACGGGTCCAAGGCTAGTAAATGGCTGGGAGAAAATCCGGATCGGAACAGAAACAAATACACTTACAAAGATATAAACACCAAATTTAATTGCAATTCATATTTGTATATATGAGAAAGTCCCCAGTGTGCTCTGTTCCCCCTGGAAGACCAGCATTTATAAGATTTGCTTTGGCGTCAAACCCCATCTCGTTCAAACCTCAACAAAGATAATTAACATGCGTGCTATGCTAAGCTAAGCAAGACCTGCTGACATCCCCCATCTCCTTTGATATTCACTTCCCTTGAGGTAAGCATGGCTATTGTAATTGATGGTCTTTCGGAGGGAAAGGGGAGCTTCAGAGAGGTTAAAGGATTCCCAACAACAATGGTGGGCAAGAACAAAGCAGCAGGAAATGTCTATGCCTTTCTCTTTTTTCATTCCCAAGCTGGGCTTTCTTACCAGGGTATCTAGTGACTCACTGAAAACAAGGCTAGGCAACAAGAGCAGGCAGGGGCCCAGGGCGATTCGAATAATCAGAGGAGCAACCGGTAGAAGAAAGGTCCCTGTGGAGGCAAGGACTTGACAGGCAGGATGGATAAAGAGGTGGGACTTGTGACAGCCACAGTATGTGTTCTGATAACTCACTGAGAAAGCTTTAACACAGCATGCATCATGAATTTCCAGATCACTCCAACTTCCTGGGGACCCCAGATCCGACCTACAGTGACACCCACATGTCACAGCATCCTGTCAGCACTGGGTTTGCTTTGCATTCTCTCTAGTTTCTCAGTGTTCTGCCAAACCCTGGTATTCCAGAGGCTGGAAGAGTGGGGAGTATACTGTGTGCACGCAGGCGCTTCCTCTGTTGCAGGGCCTGCTGCACAATGATCAAACAAATGCAACGAGACCACTTGAGACGTGATCCATCTAAATTGTTTATCCGCTGGACTGGGAATAGCTATCTAAGTGTGGGTTCCAAGAAATGGGCCCCATCTTTGAGAATCCGAGATTTCAGCATCTCGAAATACAAACGGTCTTAAAGCCTACAGTAAGAAGACAGACTACACATGTAGACAATGCAAAATTCTACAAAATTCAAATTGTGTGGAATTTTATAGTAATAATAGCATCAAGTTTCAATCTGCCTTCTTTTTGCATCATGTTTTGTAAAGCAAAAGCAATACTTAATAAAAATGTCTATGAATATATAACATATATTTACATCATCTATGATTTATGTACACACACACACACACACACAATGACTTAAGTTTGAGTTTCTATTATGCCTCTCCTATCCAATAGATATCACTGAGGACGCCACAAGCCCACAAGCCAGATTTCATGTGAACAGCCTTCATCCTCTGTCCCAGATGCTGTTTCTCTGTATCCTCTTATATAGCCGTTATAAGCCAGTACTCCCCACTCAATAAGGAAGGCATGAGTGTGCGCTCCCACAGTTTCTTTTGAAGTTTTTATTGGCCGACAAAGGGGTAGGTCTCACTGCAGCATTTTTCAAACATGTCTGTTGTTTCTTGCCCCCTTCCTTATCTTTCCTCCGTTGTGCCCCCAAATGCTTTCTGCTTTCCTGTCACAAGCGACCCTTTGTGCCCAAACACCTCTCTGATCTCCTTTCATGGTCATCTCTGGAGTTTCATAGTTTACAGCTACTCTACTTCCACAACACCCTACAAACACTCTCACAACAGCATATGAATGTTAAGAGGTGGGACCCACACACAAGAGACAACACGTGAGTTTTCATCTTCCTGAGGCTGAGTTACCCACCTTTACAGTTCCATCCATGTTAGTATTCTGTCTAAACTCCACCTCCACAGTTACCTGGCAACAGCCAGGTATGCTCCTCCTCACAGTTACCTGGGAATGGCCAGGTAGGCCTGGCCCACTATAAAAGGGGCTGCTTGCCCCCTCCTCTCTCTCTTGATCTCTTACTCTCTTACCCTCTCCCTCTTACTCTCTTGTCTCTCTGTCCCCCCCCTCCTCTCTACGTGGTCATGGCCGGCCCCTACTTCTCTTCTCTCTTATCCTTCTTTCCCCCACCTTTGCCCTGTCTCCTGAATAAACCTCCTCCCCCTTGGAACCGTGTGGTCTGGAGTGGTCTGTTTTGAACTGCGGTCGGACTTCTTATTACAACTAACAATCCACTTTCCTGCCAGTTTCCTAATTTCATTTTTCTTGACTAAAATTCCACGGTGTATGTACACACATCTTTGAGACTCGTTCTTCCATAAATGGGCGTGTAGGCTGGTTCTATGTCCTTGTTATTATGACTGGAAAAGCAGTCGACTCCCTGTGAGGATGTCCCTGCAGGTGTCACACAGAGAAGAGAGATCTCACGAAGAGGTAAGATGAAAACCGGGTGTAGATTGATTTCATCAACCTGGATTGGACTTCAGGGGGTCTAATGTCTGATGGTTCAGTGTCAGCATATTTAAAACAATACAATTTGGGGGAAAAAAAAGTTTCCAGGCACCCATGAGTCCAACACCAGGGCACAATAAAGCTTAAAGTGTGACTACTTAGAAACTCTTTTACAAAGTACAAGTGACCATGAGGCTGGGCCTGAGAGCTAAAAGGCCTGAAATTTAGTTTAATTTTTGACCAATAGCACAGAGGTCAGCTAGCCATAAAGTCCATGTGACATCTCCCCTATGGACAGACACTGGTCTAGTGAGGGAAGAGTTTGGGATAACCATTCTGGGGAATTAGGGTGAGGCTTGCTTCTATAGCAAGATGTGGTCTGCTTCCACAGACAGAAAGGTCACTGGCTTGCTAACAAAATCTACCCCCGGCCTTCTGAGCAGGAAAACAGGTATTTATTTTATCTTCTCCATTAAGAAGTCCTATTTCCCCTTAATGCTTCTCTGTGGATACAAGAATCTCTGTGCCTCTTAATAGGCATGGATGTATAAATGTCACACCTGCAAGTCTGGACACACTGCACCAAGAAAGACAGGGGACCATTGGAGTCTCACATCTACTAAGAAAGACAGGGGACCGTTGGAGTCTCACATGTACTGACCATGGGTCCTCTGTTCTATGAAACAAATCTTTTCTTAAAAGCTGCAAATACATCCACTCTTCCTTATGTCTCACATATCAGTCACAGGAGCAAATGGGTTCCATTAGCCTGCCCACTGGGCATTCATTCCTCTGGGGACAGGCTTTGTCACACACTCCCTGGCCTCCAGACTTAAGCTAAACTTCTAACTCACTGTTAATAGCTGAGGAGACCGTAAAACCACAAAGTACAGTTAGTTGGAGCTGAAATGGCGAGTGAAGTTGCTAAATACATTCATTATAAATAATCAAAGCCTGTGGGAAAATACAAAGAAGTAGAAACTCACCTCCCAAGATCGTGGTATCCAGAAATGGCCTCTGTTACCAGAAGGAACAGTAGTGACGCTCACTCTCGGGCCAGGTACCACAGAATGTCGTCTGACTGCAAGGTTTGTTAGGTACCATCGTACTGAAGCGACATTTTCCATTTAAGAAATACACAGCTAAGCCAGAGACAAATAACTGAAACAGATGCGGAGAAGTCGACTCTAGATGTCGACTCCTGTCACAAGCATCCCCGTTCTTACAATTCCTCCAAAGTCAAAATTATTACATACCTTGGATCTGACTTCATGGTGTCTGTGGTGGTTTGAATAAGCTTGGCTCACGGAAAAATGGCAGCATTAGGAGGTGTGGCCTTGTTGGAATAGGTGTGGCCTTGATGGAGGAACTGTGTCCCTGTATAGGCAGACTTTGAGGGCCTATGCTCAGGCTCCACCCTGTATAGAAGAGACCCTCCTCCTAGCTGCCCATGAGACAGTCTTCTCCTGGCTGCATTTGGATCAAGTTATAGAACTCTCAGCTTCTTCTCCTGTACCATGCCTGCCTGGATGCTGCCATGTTCCTGCCTTAATGATAATAAACTCAACCTCTGAACCTGTAAGCCAGCCCCATTAAATGATGTCTTTTATGAGTTGCCTTAGTCATGGTATCTGTTCACAGAATTGGAAACCCTAACTAAGCCAGTGTCTAAGTCAGTATCTTACCTCAATCCTGTCATCATCTTTCTTGTACAGATGTGATGGCCAATCTTGGTTTTCAACTTGACTATACCTGGGATTAAGTAAAACCCAAATGGTTAGGCACACCCATGAGGGATTTTTTTTTTCCCCTTAGTCAAATCATTTGAAATAGGAAGACCCATTTTTAATCTTGATCTTTTGAGGTGAGAAGATCCTTTACTCTGGGCCACACCTTCTGCTGGAAGCCTCGATAAAGGACATGAAAGAAAGAAAGAAGCTTGCTCTCTTTACCTGCTTGCTCTCGGTGGCAACTTCATCCCTTCACTGGAATTACAGCCTTCTTCTCTGGGATTCTGGTGACCAGCTGGGACTTGTGGACTGAACAAGTGTTCAGCCTTGTGTTCAGCCTTGTGGACTGAACAGCTACTAGATTCTTGGGCCTTCTTTAGGTAGACAACCATTGTTGGATTAGCTGAACCAATGCCTATACGCCATTCTAAAAATCTGTACACACACACACACACACACACACACACACACACACACACAAGCACACAGAGACATAGTCATTCTGGTCCTATAGAGAACCCTGACCAATACAGCAGTATATTTCATATTTATTATATCACTTATCCTTTTTTTAAAATCAGAAATCGTATCGACCCTGGGAATGTAGCTTATTTGGGAGAACGCTTGCCCTTCTCTAAATACACTCACATTGGGGATGATGGCATCAATATACAATGTCTGTGGGCACACAAACATTCATTCATAATGCATGCACCAAAATTTCCTACGCAGTAACGAAGCGCAAAAGACAAAGCAGCAACAATGAAAAGCGAACACTGACAAAAGCCAGTAGACGGGTCTAGACCGATGACCTGGAGGTGGAGTGTAGTGCAGCTTCAGAGTTGCTGGGCTGTTTGGGAATGCTAAAGACAATGGGAGAAACAGTGGACAAAAATCAGTAAGACTATAAAGCACTGTTTTCATGTATGTGGTTCTCTCAACAAAAATATTGTGGCGGCTTAAATGAGGTGCCCTGCCACCATACTCTCAGGGATTTGAATACCTGATCCTCAGTCGGTGGTGCTGCTTGGGGTGACTGAGGATGTGTGGCCTAGTTGCAGGAAGTATCATACTGGGGCAGACTTAGTATGTCACTGGGGTTGAAGGTCAGGCTTAGCAAGCCACTGGGGCAGGCTTAATATGACACTAGGGGACAGGATTGGGCTCTTTGGAGAGCTCTGTCCCAGCTCTCTGCTTCTTGCTTGTGGATGAAGGGGTGAGCCCTCAGCTTGCTGTTCTAGCCACCTTGCCTGCCTGTTGCCATGCTCCTCCTCATGATGGTGATGGACTCCTATCTCTTTGAAACTGTGTGTCCAAATAAACCCTTCCTTCTGTACGTTTCCTCAGACATGGTGTTTTATCACTATGGTAGGAAAGTAACCAATGCAGAATGGAAACAATGTAAAAGGCCAAGCAAAAACCTTATAAATATAAATAATATAAATATAAATGTAAATATAAATATGATACCTTAAACTAAGAGTGCATCTGATAAGTTTACTTCTGAAATACAGGATTAAAAGAAAGAAGCAATGATATGAAGTAAATTCTACACTCATACATAAAATTAACAGAAATAAATTAAAATTTATAAAAAAGAAAGAACTAGTAAGTTCAAAGACTTGACATCAGAAAATATCTGGAAAGAACACTAAAGGCAAGTCAGGAACGGAAGAACCTGAATACCACCGAGCCATGTGGAGATGATGCCAGAGTCTAACACAAAAACAATCATACTCGGAGAAGAGCTGAGAGAGACAGAAAAGGAGAGAACTTAGAAAACAGCGGCTGAAAGGAGCTTTGCAAATGTGTGCAAATCTAATGCTCCAGGACAAGGATCTCAAATGAACACCAAACAAGGCAAATTCCAGAACTTCACTGAGACACAGCCTAATCAATGTGCAGAAATCAAGTTGGAGAGAAAAGTTTTCAAAGCAACCAGAGAAATATCATCTTAAAACTGATCAGAATGGATGATAAGCTCTCACCATAATGTATGGGAGATGTAAGAAGACAGGGTGACATTATTAAAGTCCCATATCAAAATTCTACACTGAAACAAGCCATTCGCTCAAACACAAATTGGGAGGGTTCAGTGCAGAACATATTTTTTCTTTTAAATTTATAATTCCAAATAGAAGAAGAAGAATTAAATAGTAACCAGTAACTTTGGTAAATGTCAATACATACGTCAAAATAAATGAGTATTAACCTAATAAAGCCACAGCATTAAAATGTCTTGTGGGTATGAAGTAATCAGAAACCTATGACTTTAGCAGGTTATAAAAGACAAACAAAGTAATACTGATGTAAGTTTCTGAGATATGGAAAGATTATTAATATAGACAAATAATTTAAAAATGCACTTTTATTATTTCTAAGAAAATACTGGAAAATCTAAACATAAAACAGAAACAATAGACTGGGCTGTAGCTCAATCTTGCCTAGTATGCTCAAGGACATGATTTAATCCCAGCCCTAGAAAAACAAAAGCAAATGGGGCAGATAAAAGAAATATTTCTTTAATATGAAGCAAAGCAAGAAAGGGGGAATGCAGAATGGGGCTGAAGAGATGTCTCAGAGGTTGAGAACATTTATTTCCAGGTCTAATATGACAGTTCACAAAAATCTATAACCCTAGTTTTAGGCTTCTATAACCTCTTCTGGCCTCTGTAAGAATCAAGCACAAATGTGCACTGACATACATGCAGGCAAGGCCCTCGTATGCATAAAAAAGTAAATAAATAAAGGGGCAGTGAAGAAAGAATGAGAGCAACTTGACAGGAATAGCAAGATAAGCTTATGTCCAGTTAGCTCAGTGATTATATTAAATGTAAATGTACCAAAAATTCCAGTTAACGAATCAAACTTTTCAGATTGGGTTAAAGTAATATAACCATATGCTTTCTATAAGAAACACTCTAAATATAAAGACATAGGCAAAGTGAAGGTGGAAAATAAGAGAAAAGGCTGTGCTGTACAAAACCAAAGGAGCAATTCTTGGACCAAGTGCACATGGGAACAATTTCATTCTGTACTATTGGTATATGTTACTTCCCCAAACTTGTGTTCTTTTTAAATATAACATTATTATGAATTGTTTGAGAGTCTCACACAATATCATTTGATCTTACTCATCCCCTCTCTTTCCCACAATTTCTCCTTGATGTAGCCCCAGCTTCCTCATCTCCTCTCTACTTCATATCCTCTTCTGTTTTCAAACAGACACTGAGTCCAAATTTTGTTAACCATGCACTCTTGTGTGGGGGACTATCAACATGGTTGAACTACCAGGTGCCACACTCTTAACAAAAGACAACACACACACACACAAAGCCTGTCTCTCCTCTCTTGGAAGCCATCAACAGTCAATAGCTCATCATGTAGTGATGGGGTTTCAGGAGCAGCCACTCCTACCCTACTGTACCCCAATGATAGTGTTGACCTGCTTGGTCTTGGGCTGGCAACTGCACTGGTGAGTCTGAGGGCAGCTGCCCTCTCATGTCTGGATGACACTGTTTTGCTTGGTCTTCCTCACCCTTTGGCTGCTAACAGTTTTCTCACGCTCTCTTACAAGATAGTCCCTTAACCACAGCAGGAAGGGGGTATGTATGTCTCCTCTGTGGCCAGACACACAACCTCATGCTCTCATGACCTGTAGAGTCATGATTCTTACATTTTAGATGAGCTCTTTTCTCTTCACCAAGGTCACTGATCTTCCTTGTCCTTTCTCTGCCCAGAGCACAGGAGCACAGGAGCAAACATGCTTAAAATAATACTACCTGTGACCAGTATTCTGTGCCTCCATGGTATAGAATTTCATCTGAATCTTTCCTTGCCCTCATCATATGGTGGCAGGATTGTCATAAGCATAGTGACCTTTATTAGATTCCCACAGTGGAATGAGAGAACACACACCCTAAAATGGCATATCCCCTCTTTCTCTAATAATAAACACAAATTTTAAGTTAAGAGCTGGAGAGATGGTTCAGCATTTAAGAGCACTGACTGCTTTTCCAGATCTCCAGTTCAATTCCCAGCAACCACAAGGTGGCAAGACCATCTATAATGTGATCTGATGACCTCTTCTGGCATGCAAGCGTATATGCAGATAGAATACTAGCGTACATAAAACAAATCTTTGGGAAAAAATTAAATTAAAACTCAAAAAGGAGCAGAGAGATCATGTTGTATATGACCACAGAAGCGAGTTGCTAATGAGAAACCTTTTGAGTCATAACCTCTGAATCTAATTTAGTATGCAGGAGTCCATCTCATTTTTCCAGACCACCGGAGATTAGATTTTCCTGATAGAATTAGATTTCTTACTGAATTCTTATTGTTATGGGTTGTGCTGACTTTTAACTGGGCATCAGAACAGATTTAAATGTGTGTGTGTGTGTGTGTGTGTGTGTGTGTAGTAAAAAGAGAAGAATAGTAAGAAACACTTAGGAACCACTGTATTCAAGAAAACAGTTTAGCTGTGTTACTTGGAATTTTGAGGAAATCAACTCAGATGGGACTGTAGGTTTGACTGGGGGTTAATAGACTCAGATGAAGTGAGTTTTTTATGATAAAACTGGCAGGAAATTTAAAATATACATTCAATATTTTGACAGTTTGTGGGACCCAAAATAACATATTAAAAATAAGTTGAGGCCAAGAACCCACAGTGGGGGAAGCACACAGACCTAAGAGGTGAACTTATTACTGTTATTTTGATAAATGGGCAGGGTATCAAACTGGTCTCTAAATTCGTATTTTTATACCCATAAATTTGTACAGCCCCCAGACATCACTCAGAGAAGTTTCTTTGTGCAGTATTCAGTGACGACACTGACAGCTAATTAAAGTTCAGACAGGGGAGTTATCAGCCACAAATCTGCATCATCACCCCCTGCCACAGGATTCAGGAACCATCTCACAAGAGAAAGTAAAAAGAGTGTAAGAGCCAGATGTTGGAAGAAAACCAGAGGCAAATAGTATCTTTCAGACATGAGGGGACCACTTCATGTGTGAATTCAAGGAGTCTGTGGTTGCATGCACAAGTTCACACCAGTCAACACCGTAGCATGGCATGGGAGGGGCTCATGAAGCCCTGTCCCTGACTGAGAAGCTATCAGCTGTGGACAGGAGTATCAGTTTTCTTTAAGGGTGTGTTCTTTGACAGGTTGATGGCCCTGTATCTCCGATTATAAGAACAGCATTTAACAAATAAACAAGCAAGCCGGCAGTGGTGGTGCACACCTTTAATCCCAGCACTTGGGAGGCAGAGAGGAAGGCAGATTTCTAAGTTTGGGGCCAGCCTGGTCTACTGGTCTACAGAGTGATTTCCAGGACAGCCAGAGCTACACAGAGAAACCCTGTCTAAAAAAAAAAAAAAGACAAAAAAAGACAAAAAAAAGACAAAAAAAACTAAAACTAAAAATAAAAAATAAAAAATAAAAGAAATAAACAAGCAAACAACAACAACCAAAAAATTAAAAAACAAAAAAAGATATGAAGTGTGCAGTGAGGCAGGGGTTGGATCTGGAATAAATTAGAGAAAGGAGTGTGTGTATGTAGTAAATGTGATTAAAGTATGAAATTCTCAAAGACTTAATAAAACATAGATTAAGATCAATTTTTTAAAATTGAACTTATCTGAAGGCCAATGAAAATATTGAAAATATAAAATAAATGCATTTAGGCTGTCAGAAAATATCTCCAACATAAAACAAGGTGCAGTATTGAAAATTGTATGCAATCTATGTTCTTTCTATGTGCAAGTATGCCTTGAGACATAGAAAATGTACGAAGATAGAAGGCGAACAGATGCTGGCCTCTCTGGGGAGGTGGCTGGGGTTGGTGTTGGTAGAGACACAGGAGTCATGCTCACCCGGAAAGCCTTCGTCTGCTTCGGTTCCTCTGTCTTGTGATGAGGGTACATGTATCATATCAGTCTGAAAAAAATTTAAAAATCATATCCCTTTTTAAAAATCAACCAATAAAGTGAATACATGTATATTGTAGATAGTTGAGAAAGCTTATTAAGGAAAAAATTCTGTAGCAAAATTCCTTAGTAGAAAGTCAGAAAACGACTGTGTTCTGCAATTATATTCCTTGCATAACTGCTGCCAAGAGGCCTCATCTACCCTTTGGTGGCTGTGTAGTATGTTAACAGCTTGCTCATGAAGGGTGATGATGGGCAGACATGAAACTAAATTAAAAGATGCTGTCATCCTCGTCGCACTCTGCAAGTGAGAGTGGCAGGCATGCTGCTGTCAATCATGCAGCTCTGTGGATTATTTATGGGATGGCAGCGCTGGAGGCACCAGGAACTCATTGCATCCGAGCCCAATTCTCCGCCAGTCATCAGTGGCTGGCTGGCTGTCAGTGCCTATTTCTACATTTGGGAACAGCTGATCTCTGCTTTCCCTTTACCTTGATCTAGAGGATTAACACCAGTAGATAGTCCTGCTTGAGATTATTTTAAAGCAAACAAAAATAGTTGCAATTAGCTTGTTTTGTAATTCCAAGCATGGGCATAATAAGACAGGATAGAACGCCATTTCCTTGTTTGTTTGTTTGTTTGTTTTCTGAAAATGCTAGAAACTTTCCCCTGTGTTCTAGTAGCTTATAGAGTTATAGATAAGGTCAATTTTTTAAGTATTGCCAGACTCAAAAATCTGAAAACTTATCCATTTGAAATCAGAGAAGGGAAGGAGAGCAATGTCAGAGAGGCAGATCGTCTCACAGAGTGTGGACTGTGTGAGAAAATAAATTGGGAATGAAAGAGAGTGCTCCCTGCTTGTCAAGCTGCCTCTGAGTCTCCAAAGAGCTCTCAAACAAAACTGAATTGTCAGCAAAGTGAAAAGACTACTGTGCCAAACAGGCAAATGCATGGCTTACTCCTGAGTTTACAACACCATGCATTCCATCCCAGGCTGTATTATTCTCATCACAAAGCATCAAGTTTAAAGAGCTTCCTCTAAAGATGCAGATGAAACAAATCCCAGCTTTGCATATGGAGAACGTGGACAGCTTAACCAACCACCTTATGTTTTTAAAGTATCAGTTGAAGATGTGTTGCCATGTAATCTGACACGCGCACAGCAAAACAGGACACATTTGGAGCATCCCAGCTGGGTGGTGGAAGAAGAGGAGAGTTTATCAAATATTAAGAAACTTTGCATTCCGACAACAGAACATTGGGAAAGACAGGAGAAGCCACACTAAAAACATGCAAACGTTCAATTCTACAGGACTGTCAAATAGTAGGAAAGCGGAATGATGGGTCTGATCAAAACCAGAAGACAGAGGAAGAAGCTGAAGCTAAATAAATAATCAGTTACTCCAGAAATGATCCATGGCAGAACTGCCATCATCCTTTCCACTTTCCTTCAGATTACCGAGTCCACATGCTCTCAGCTGTAACATCTGGAGTCTGCATCCTCTGGGCCTCATACCTGAGCCACAGGGTGAGAGGAACTGCAGGGTTCTCCCCCCAACCTTTGCACATCCTCTAAATGCACTGGCCCTGTCATTCTCTCTTTGATCCTGAATGACTGATAGAGGTAATTAGAAGTTAATTTCTGCCAGGAGCTAATTAGGGTCACAGTGACACCGAGGAGATCAGAAGCAGCCCGCCACGGGTTAGAGTCTAGGCTTTACCGCTTAACCTGCCCTGTATCTCTGATTGTGGCACTCACACTTGAAACACAACAATAACAATAACAGTGTCTTGAGACGTCCACGATAAAACCCCTACACCCAAGGCTCGGGGAACATCCAGCAAGAGGGGAAGAAAGATTGTAAGCACCATAGGAGCAGGACTTCTGTCTTAGAAGTGTTGTCTGGATTGTAACAATGTGTTAAATTCTGTGAAGTTTTAAATGGGGTTCCAGACAGTGGTCAGGATTGAACTATTCATTCACAGAGGCTGAAGGTAACATTTGAAGTTGCTAACCACTTCACCTTCTAGATCTTTTTTTGTCTTGGGGAGGACAATTCCAGAGGCTTTTCTAGTTAAAGAGATCAAAACCCGGGCACCACTTTAAGGAAGAGCTTGCTTAGTGGATACATTTTAGTTTGGTTTTGCTTGTCAATGGCCTGTTCAGTGTTATTGCATACGTCTGTAATCTCAGCACTTGGGAAATGGAGGTAGGACAATCATAAGTTAGAAGCCAGCCAGGGCAAGAGGATGAGGCTCTGTCAAGTCATCCCTTCCCATTGTTTAAAAGAACCTGATTGTTTCCCTCCGTTGGGAATCTGTCGAGATGAAATAACAATGAATGAAGTTAGGAGAAACTTTATTTATGAGGTAGCTTTGGTACTTTCGAAGTTCCACGCTATGGAGCCTAACCATTGGATTGCAGTGACCTCAGAGAGACTCCCAGACACAAAGGGAAATGGAAATCACCAAGCTATTGGGGTAAAGAAAATAAGAAACCATCAGCATTGAGAAAGCTGAGCCCAACTGTCTGAACACAAAACCAAAGCCTGTTTGTGAGACTGGAAAGTTGTTCCAGGCCGCTGCTCCCAGGTTGCTGATAGAGAAATTCTGGGAGAGCTAAAGTCTGAAATGCTGAGACCAGGGGTTCTGGTTAGGGAGGGAAGCAGGAGGAAGGAATTCCTCCTCCTAATCAAAACATCTGCTGCCCTTGGAGGGAGGATGCAGGCTTCTAAGAACTCCCAGGAAGCTGAGATGCATAAGGCCCTTTCCCGGTGAGAGAGTTGCTGGGAGAGGAGACTTTCTCTTGAGTGGAACTGCTTGCTAGTTGTGTAGGGATGTAGCTTTTATGAGGCATTTCCCACGCTGGTGAAGACCCATGGCGTAGGTGCTCTTCAGGGACTTATGCTCCTGTAAGTAACTATGACGATCTCGTTAGCCCAGTAAGCTAGCCTTGGGCAGTATTCCCTTGCTATTTGCTGGCCCATCTGAAGTGAAACAGCAAAAGTCACCCAACAGATGGACATGACGACCAATGCAATGTCTTGGATCCATGGAAAGATTTTAATTATCAACTCAAATCCATCTTTCGTCCTCTGGGTTTTTGTGGAGCAGAAGAAATTTGGCAATTTTCCCAAACTGGGTTCTTTGAGGAAAGGTTACTAAACAGGAAGCCCAGGGCAAGTAGGTGAGCTGTATATATATATATATATATATATATATATATAGGCTCTGAGCAGCTGTAGCAGGTGTCTCTTATGGGTCGGTGTCTCCAGCTGTCCCATAAATGTACCTCTGATCACCAACAGTTAAGAAACACATGTGAGAGTTGAGTTTTCTGCTTACAAGTCTTAAGAGTTGAGAGTTCTTGAGGCCTCCCACAAGGAGCAGACAGTATTTCTTTTCCACCACACCTTCAGTGAGATCCTCTGAATGCTCTATTATGTGCATGCAATTACTTATGCAAGCTTCAACTTTTAAATAAAACTAAAGTGACCAGAAGGTGGCGTAGCCCTTAAAAGCCACTAGGTTCTGCAGTGGGACTATTCTTCATTACTTCCCTTCCCTTCCACAATTTTCTTACTGATGGGAACCCTGCAAGCAGTTATCCCGTTTCTCACTCCCTTGAACTTGGGGTTGTATTGATTCCTGGACACTCCAGGGAACCTTGACCCTGGTACTGCTGTCAACACACAACACTAGGACTCAGTTCTGCCTTCCTGCTTCCTGGTGCTTGATAAACCCGTGAACAACCTTCTTGCATATTTACCAAGTGTGCTGGGACTTGGTCCCAAGACTGAGATTCCAGCCAGACTGTCAGAGTGGCTGGCCTGAAGCTGCACAATGGAAAATGCCTCAAAAGGCACCGGGTGTATATTTGTGGGCAATATGTGGCTGGAGAACAAAGGGTATTGAGATTTCTGATGCGAGCCCCTATGATTAAGGGATCGAAAGAAAACAAAAGTCGGGTCCTGCATGCTCATGTTTATTTAAGCAAATCATCAGTAATTTTCACACCAGCCTTCCGGTAGGTCAAGCTTTATCACAGCCAAGTCTGACTCCGCAGACACAATTTAACAATAGCCTTGAATGGAAATAATTACCACTTTATCTGATCAACAAAACATATCTTTGTGCCAGGGAGACGCCTTCCTCCCTGGCAAAGTCCTACTTATCATTTCTCTCAAATACACAGTTGATGTATCAGCCGAATTTCTATATTCCAACATATAAACTTATTTACTATAGCTGCGAGCGTCACAGATATCAATGAATGGTTGTCCCAGAGGTACAGGGAATTGTGTTTAAGAGGTTTTGTCATGATTTTGAGCCTTTGAGGGACAAAGTGGGATTAAATACTAGATATAATCCTTCATTTTAACAGCCTATGCTCCCTTCAAAAATAAGCATGTGATAGCTATAACCACCAAAAATTAAACAATCTGAGCCACTACAAAACTCAGAGTTAAAGGTATAATTTTAGGGGCTGGAAGAGTGGCTCAGAGGTTAAATGCCAGACTCTTCTTGCAGAGGACCTGCCTTCCCTCCCAGCACCCACATTAGGCAACATCTACTGGCAACTTTGGTTCCAGAGGATCTGACGTCCTGTTCTGGCCTCTCTGGGCACCTGTGAGGACACAATACATATACATACATACATACATACATACATACATACTCATATATGCATACACATAAAAATGAATATGTTTTAATACATTTTTAGAGTACAAAATATATTAGATAGGTCAGATCACATTCTTTACCTAGAATCTGATGCCCTATTTGAAATACAGGTATAAAAACATAAAATCGACTTTGTAAATATTTTTAACTGAAAACAAATAACATTTACATTTGTTTATTTATTTAGTGTGTATGCTACTGGGAGTTCATGTTCTCCTTCCATCATCTGAGTCAGGGCAGGCTTGCGACCACACACTGTACCTTCTGAAGCATCCTACCAGCCCCAGTTTTTATTTTTTTATGATTCTTGGGGTAGTGGTATATTGTGTACATTTCTTAGTTCATTTATGCACCCAGTGATGGCAAAAATAACCTAAGATGATTCGTCATAAACGTATCTGACCATTGAGGATATCAGGATCTCATGGACTTGTTTCCCTTCTGCATAGACACAGATGTTTTAGCTCCCTTTGGATGTTTAGGAAAAAAAATGACACTGTACTGGCTGGTTTTGTGTCAACTTGACACAAGCTGGAGTTATCACAGAGAAAGGAGCTTCAGTTGAGGAAATGCTGCCATGAGATCCAGCTGTAAGGCATTTTCTCAATTAGTGATCAAGGGTGAGAGGGCCCAGCCCATTGTGGGTGGTGCCTTCCCTGGGCTGGTAGTCCTGGATTCTATAAGAAAACAAGCTGAGCAAGCCAGGGGAAGCAAGCCAGTAAGTAACATCCCTCCATGGCCTCTGCATCAGCTCCTGCTTCCTGACCTGCTTGAGTTCCAGTTCCGACTTCCTTTGATGATGAACAGCAATGTGGAAGTGTAAGCTGAATAAACCCTTTCCTTCCTAACTTGCTTCTTGGCCATGATATGTTGTTCAGGAATAGAAACCCTGACTGAGACAGACACCATGGTCTAGCATTTAGGGAGGATGGAGAAGATGAATTCAAGGTGCCCTCCTGGTATTTCTCGTTTTTTTTTCTTTTGTTTTGTTTTTTGTTTTTTCATCTTTTCATGTCTGTTTTCCTCTTTGCCCTGAAAAATTAAAACACTGAAATGTGGTCCTCTCCCTTTGTAAGCCTGTGCTGATGCTTACATTTGTTTTAAAAGTTACTTGTATGTAAAAGGTCAGTTGGTATTTTGATAGGCCAGTGCGTTCAACCTCCTTAGAAAATGATGTCATATTTCAACACAAGCAGATGGCCTTGGGTCTGAATGGTAGTGATGGAAACAAGGACAGACTTTCCTTCTGGCAGAGAAATGATTTATTATAGTGTTGCTTTGCACTTTAGATTTTTAATTTTTCTTTATTATTTCATGTGTACGTGTATTTTGGCCGCATGCGTTTCTGTGTTCCATGTGTGTATAGTACCAGAGGATCCTCAGGAAACAGTTACGGTTGGTTATGAACCATCAGGTGGATGCTGGGGATTGAACCTCCTGTGTCTTCTGCAAAGAAGCCAGTGTTCTCAACTATGGAGCCACCTCTCCAGTCCCCACTTTGTATTCTCACTCTCCAAAACACTGTCTCTCTCATCTATTTTGGATTGTCTCTTTGATTATCTTTCTAAACTCTAAGTCTGTTTCCCTGTGCTTTATCGAGAATTAAGTGGAGCCTAGAAGCCCTTCAGTGGGCTCCTCTTTCTTAGCTCCCCCACAACCTGACGTCATGCTTTTAGACAGACATGTTCCATGCCATCTCTGTGCAAACTCCTTCTGCATTTAAAAAGCACTATCTGAAGTGTATCCTCAAGACTCAAGTGCCAAAACCCTCTCACCAGCACACCGCTGGGGAGCAGTGGAACCTCTAGAAGGTGGTCGTTAGAGCGAGAGAGATCTAACACCCAGCCGGCTCTGCAGCCCCTCAGAGCACTGGAGACAGGGCAAAGAAGGCTATGTTGAGGTGACCTGCAAGTTCAGGCACTAACAGCAATGTGTGTGTTTTCCAGGTTCAAGTATACGTGATCACTCCACCTCTTCTCAGCAGGGCCTCATATATCTCGGGCTGCCTTCAAACTCCCTCTGTAGCCAAGGGTGACCTTGAACTCCTATCTCTACCTCCTGTTGCTGGGATTGCAGGCATCATACCCAGTTTACTCAGTGCTGGGATCTAACCCAGGCTGTCAGGATGCTTCAGTGGGACCCTACCAGCCACTTTGTATGCTCAGCCCCTCGAGAGTTATCTTGGAAGCAGTCTTTCTGCAGAAGTCATGCATCCAAGGCTGAGATGATCTTTACTGGAACTGATAAGGTTCACTTATCAGCTGCTCACTTTTGCACTAACCAAAGTGTGCCAACCCCCATTTCAACTGAATTCCGCTCTTCTCCCCTGTGTTCCTTGAATCCCTTGAAATCCTGAGGGATTCTAATGGTATGTGCTACATGGTCCAGAGTGGCCATGCCCTAACTCTAGACTTCACTGATGGCTTCTGAGGGAGAAAGAACACCTTCCTTTGGGGACATGGCCTCTGGTGGATTGTCCACAACCTAGTGGATGGCCCCACAGCCATATACATATAGTCAGCACTAACTGGACTCGGGGTTACTAACAACAAAAACAAGGACACAGATCTGGGGAGGAAGGGGCTTCAAACAAGATGGACACCTACCATTCCAATCATCTGAAAGCTAGAGCACATTCTGTTTGCCTGATATTGATCTAGAAAAATCACAAGATTTCCCTACTTGAGGAAAAGAAAGGTCAACAAAGCAGAGAAGGGTTTAAAGCAGCGGTGTCAGAAGGTACCATACTGCCTCGTGCTTGCAGCCTACTAAGTCCAGGTCTTTGCCACACTGTTGTAATTTGTGTTATGCATGGGGTTCACTTCTGAGCTAAAAAATGAGTCAAGTGATGGACGCTGGACTACATTTTGTGGGTTTGTGGGCATCTCCAACTTCACATCCAGACTGGTATGTGCCATGTACAGTTATCCTCCTCCAGTGGTTCAGCATATGGGCTATGATGCTGATTCTGTAGCCATTTTATGAAGGTTTTCTGGACCACATGGTATAAGCATGGACCAAGCTCTCCTAATTCTCACTGTTCTCTGAGCAATAGTCCAGCCCGATTCTCACAGTGTCAGTCATTTTTGATCAGCTGGGCTCCTTTACCTGAGATCCAATCCAGTTCATCTGATCATCTCACCTTCCCATTCAATTCGATTCCTCCCTGGTTTCACCAGCCTCGGAATCTTTTAGCTTGCAAAGCTCCAAGTGTTAAGACCTTGCTGTTTTTGGCTCTCACCTTTGTGGGGTAAAGATAGAAAGCTAGAGCAGGCCGGGCAGTGGTGGCACAAGTTTTAATCCCAGCACTTGGGAGGCAGAGGCAGGCAGATTTCTGCGTTTGAGGCCAGCCTGGTCTACAGAGTGAGTTCCAGGACAGCCAGGGTTACACAGAGAAACCCCTGTCTCGAAAAACCAAGAAAAAAAAAGCTAGAGCAGTGGTCCTCAACCTGGAGGTTGTGACCCCTTTGAGGAAGGATCCAATGACCCTTGACCCTTTCACAGAGGTCACCACAGGTCATGGGAAAATATAGGTATTTACATTATGATTCATATCAGTAGGAAAATTATGAAGTGGCAGTGACTCTAGTTTTGGGGGTTATATGGTTGGAGGGGGTCACCACAACATGAGGAACTGTATTAAAGGGTAGCAGCCACTGGGCTAGAGTGCTGGGACCTCACTGTCCTTGGCTCTCACCTTCCTGGGCTGAGAAAAGCCTATAATAGCAATGGCATCATTTGTAACCTCTTCGAAAGGATGCAGACATCTCCCTGTTTCCTTGGTAACTGTTTCCTGGACTATCCCGCATGACTGCAGTGAACATGTGGTTGTGCTGCTCTCCTGAATGGACACTGGCCAGTTCTTGTGACGTGCATCCACATCTTCAAGATGCATCCCCACTGTGTCCATGGTACAAACAACTCCTCTTCCATAATCACAGCCCTGACAAGCCTATGGATCATTCTCCAAATTTTCTGCTGCTTTGCGAAGTGATGCATGATCTGGGTTTTCATGCTCAGGAATAGGATTGGGGCAGCAACAGATGCCTCAACATGCATTTCTCTGTATACCTAACTAACTGCCTGTAAGTCAAGCTTCTGGCGATCTAGTACCCTTTTCTGGCTTCCATGGGCATTGGCCCTATGGAACATGCACAGCATACACCACACACACACACACACACACACACACACACACACACACACAC
>JANHMN010000008.1:73926173-73982438 GCA_030674055.1 Rhabdomys pumilio | reverse complement strand
AGAGAGAGAGAGAGAGAGCCACACACATATACACACTGAGAGAGAGAGAGCTACACAGAGAGAGAGCCACACACATACACACACACTGAGAGAGAGATACACACATATACACTGAGAGAGACAGAGAGAGAGAGTGCTACACACACATATACACTGAAAGAGAAAAAGAGAGAGAGCAGAAGAGAGAGTGTCACACATACATATACACTGATAGAGAGAAAGAGAGAGTGAGTCATGTTCACGATATACATATACACAAATGATAAAAAATAAAAATGATAAGAAGAAACAATTAGCAGCCTGTGACAGAGTGGGGAGGTAAGACAAAGAGCAAATGAGAGAAGAGATAAAGGAAGTCTACAAGAAGAAGGGGGGGAGGGAGGGAGGGAATAGCCAGTCCCTACCACAAACTGACACGTGTACCTGACATATCACCTGTCACATCATCTGCCTGACAGTCGTTGTGTAAGATGACAGAAGATAGCTCTCGAAGACTTAACTTCACACGTTAATTCTCTTACAGATAATTTACCTTCCCTCCCACTGACTGTCTTTCTACCCTATCCAACCGCTCGCCCACTCCTTTCCCCACCCACCTGGGCCAACCTCTTCATCACCACACTGTCAGCCGCCACAGCCCCACAGCTGTCTTTCATGGTGTTACTCGAAATGCTGCTTGAATAAAAATGACTGCCCTATCGAGGCCAGGGCGTACACGATGGCTCTTGTGCCTGATGGGTCATCAGTCTCAGGGAATTCTTTGTGTCCCCCGCCTTGTTCCAAGTCTTCATGGCAGCCTAATGGAATTGCATGCCCATACTTTTGTTTTGCATTTCCCAGCTTATATAAGAAATCTTGTTTCAGGGGGAAAAAAAATATCCAGGAAGATGAACGTATCGGTTGGTGTTGGTGGAACCGTTTCTAAGAGGAATAATAACAAAATGACTTTGTAACGATGGTGTTATGCAAAAATAAATAAATAACAACCAAAAAAATGGTGTTATACATCTTTTCCTGAATGTAATCCATTGGAAACTGACATGTTAATTAAAAGCTAAGGATACATTAATTAAAATCAATTGCAGGGGGAACCATCAAGATGGTTCAGTGGGCACATGTGCTGCCACTAAGCCTGAGCTTTGAGGTCCAGAACCTCCATGGTGGAAGGAGAGGACTGTCCACTCCATGCTGTTCCCTGACCTGCACATGTGCACTGTGGCACAGAAGCTCACCCCATAAAAAGAAGCAGACAGAGAACGCCATTTTACGATTGCCCGTGTATGTCTCAGTTGGTTCTTCTGATTTTAGATGTACCAGGGACAAGAACATGCGTTGCTTTCAACCAATACAAGGACTGCCTTTTAATCAATATGAAACAATTTTTTTTTCCTCTTCCACACAGAGTATATAAGCTGCTTTATCTGTCTTCAAGATAAAACAAAGTTGAAGAAATTAGGAAGGTAGGAGACAGCTAAACAATGAGAAATGGATCATTAGGGGGAAAGGGACATTGTGGAGGAGGGGAAGGGGAGGCAGAGGGAGGAGGGGCACTGCGGAAGATAATAAGAGAGAGAGGTGAACTGGGGGTTGGAAGTGAGGAGTGCTAAGAGGTGCTCCTGAGGTTTGTTCTACAGCATTTATGGGGTTAAAACATCTCCGAGCTCTCTATATTGTTTTCCCCCATCCTTTTGAAAAGTCACCACTGAAGAAGGGGGAGTAAGTCTTGCAGTTTCACGGCTTGCATACCATAGCAGGTGACTGGACACTGACTCGGGAGTCTTCCTCTTGTCTCTTTCATGCTCACCTCGGACTTCCTGCAACCCTTCCCTTCTGTCCCCTTCATGCCTATCAATAACAAAACCAACCCGGTTAATACAGTGAATTGTATTTGAAACACATCCGACTCGTTTATCCAAAACCTCCATTCAGTTAATAGAGTAGACTACAACCCTGAGTGAAGCGGTAAGTTGTTCATCCACTCTTCACTTCCTGGCTGGGACGGTAGGATTCCACGGTTCCAACGTTCTGGAGTCCCCAACGTAAGATACAAATGAGCAGTGTTGTTTTTAATATACCTTAACTAGGTCAATGGCTGGGCTTCAACTTAAGTCCATGTGGCTAACACACTTTCCCCTCTGATATTCCTGAGGTATCACTTTCCAAAATCTATATTTCATCTCTGCTACCCCAGGCCCAATCTGGGGAAGTGGCCCCTGGGACCGCTTTCCCGATTCTTAATGTAGCAGGCTCTCCCTCCTGCACCTTTTCCCACTCGATCTATCTCCTACACCCTCCTAATGGCAGAATCCCTCTTCCTGTGTCTCAGTTCCTTCCTGGGAATCCTAAAATCCCACCTTGTCTCCCTGCCCAGGCATTGGCTGTCAGTAACTTTATTCACCGATTAGAGCCAACTGGGGGCAAGGACCCTCAGAGACTGGATGCGCAGATTCTCCTGTGATGCTGGGAGCTGAATCAACACAAATAGCACTAGAACATTCCCCAACACCTGAGGATGCAAACACATACAAGATCTCTCTGTCAAGAGATCCTTCTGTAGATCACGGCCACAAGTTGGACTTAACTAGTTTTCTGTAAAAATAGTTGCGGAGAACTGAGTGAAGCCATCACGCATTTGAAGGCCCTCTGTCTGGTGTACACATTAAATTGAGTTTGTATGCTAATAATGAGTGGTGGTAATGGCCTTTTGTGTGGTTTTCCTTTGCAAGCCCCAACTGAAATGAAGCCCCCAGCTGTCGAAAGGATGTTAGCTGAAGAAGTAGATAAGTGATCACAGTCGGTTGTGTGTACTGGGTGTAGACTCTTCAGGAAGAAAACACGCCGGCTTTGAAACTTGTCTCTGAGTGTCAATCAGTAATTTAGCACATATCAAACACCCACAGGCTTCCTGGAGCTGAACAAACAAATTATTACATCACCCCGAGAAACATCACCTGGAAGGCATTTGTGAACTGTGAACACCAACCATCAGCAGGCGGGTCTTCTTTGGACATGTTCGTCTGTACACACTTTGGACTGTTCTCAGCTCTGTCTTCTGTTCCATAACAGTGTCCAGCGCACTTCACCTTAGCGGGTCAACCGACTGAAGCTTAAGGGCTGCTACGGTGGGAAATTCGTGGTGGGAGGAGCCTGAGGTGGGTGTTCATGTCGCAGTCAGGAAGCAGAGAGAGATGATCACTGGGGCTCAGGTCTCTCCTTTTTGTTGAGTTCAGGAGCCCCGCCCATTGGATGGTTCCTCCAACCCTAATTAACCCGCTCTAGATAATCCATCACAGACTGACCAGAGATTTGTTTCCATGGTGATTCAAAATTCCACCAAGTTGATGATATTAACCGTCACAGTCCCTGAATGCCCATGTGTTAGCCATGGCTCCCAGTGTGGGACAGTTGGTTATTGTTGGTGTCACTGAGAGGTGGAATTTTGTGATTATGTCCTCTTTGAAGGGGTAATGGGGTCCGATCTTCTTTTTCATTTCCTGGCTTTGAGGTAAGTAGCTTTGCCCATTCACATCCTCAACTACACGAAGAGTTTGAGGCTAGTTGTAGCCTGGACTACACTAGCTCCAGTCACAAAAGCAAACAAAAGACAAACAAATCAATATTCATGAGGTTTTTTTTTTTTTTTTTTTCCCCTTTTTAATTTAAGGAACTGGATACCTGAGGTAAAAGTCCTGGACTGCAAACACATAAACTTCAATGAGGAATTCATTTCAGAGGAAGAGACTGGGGTTTGAGCGTTCAGAAGGGGATTGTAGAAAGAGTATTGAGTTTGAACATTGAAAGTAAAGTCTGTGATTTGAGTGGGTGAACATCCAAGATAACGCGGATGTTTTTAAATTGTCATTATAACTTGACATTCAAAAGAATTTTTGCCCGAAACATCAAATTTAAACAACACAACACTGAAAGTGGAAAAATAGAATACACACCCTTGAAACAGCTCTATGTAGCTGGTGGAGTGGGGGACTAAAAAGTGAGTTGTTTGAATTTTAATTTTAAAGTTCTGACTTTCTTAAAGATATTTTTACTAGAATTAAACTCTTGGAAAATTCTGGGTCCTGCACAAGATCTATGGCTGTGTCACTGCAGAAATCTCTTAGCTGTGGCGATGTTACAGGAAACTTGAAGACTAACTCCTGAAATAAAGGTTTATGGCCAGGGCTGCATCTGTAGTGCCACCTAGTGGTAGTCAGTGGTAAAAACATTTTTATTTTCAGAAGTTGAGTACTGATTTGCTTGCCAAACCTGTTTCAGCTGCTTTTTTAAAAATGAGATTAAAGAGTCACCAGTGTTTGTGAGCAGCCTGATGTGGGTGCTTGGAACTGAACTTGGATTCTCTGCAAGAGCAGCGAGCTCTCTTAACCGCCGAGACATCTGTGAAGCCCCCAATCGATCTTTGATACCGATTAAAAACAATAATTTATTAAGCCATACATTCTATAGTATCTTATGGCCACACAAAAATAGAACATTTGAGCACTGAGTTCAGCATTCTCATACATGCTGATTATGAACATTAATTTCCTTCTTTACTTTTAATTTTTTCATCATGGAAGTCAGGTAGCTATTTCATTGGCGATTAAATACAGAAATTACTCATATACATTGTGTGCCCCTCAGCAATTTTTTATGCACAAATATATTTGAAATCGTCACTATCTATTCTCTATCATCTCTCTCTTTGTCTTTCTCTCCCCGCCCCTCTCCTGGTCTTCAAGAGCAGTAAGCTCTTGTGCATATGTACATATCAACCATAAGTGAGTAAAAATGTAGAAGAAAGACGCTTTTACCAGCTAGTTTTTTTGTTCGTGCAAGCTTGTTTAAGAGTTTCAATTCTTTTCAGGTTTTCTTTGCTGTTCTCATTTTAATCCTCCGAGGACCCTGTCATAGTTTGTGAAAGCACTTTTGAATGTATAACTTCACCGGCCTCAGGGGTCTGTTATCAGTACTTTCTGAAGGTTGGTTCGGTCTAGCACATTCTTGGAAAATGCCAATAGCTGTTTCACCTGCTCTTCCAGAATGGCCTGTCTCCACTCTGGACGCCGCAGGTCTGCAGTGAGTTCTGCCTGTGTCGTTTGCTTCCTGGTCCCAGCGTATTCTGAACATCACTGGGACTAAAAGGTACAGTAGACTATCAGTTCTGAAGCATGGCCTTCAGATCCAGACTTAGCTCTGCAACCCCTATGAGCTACGTGGGAAACAGTCTGAGGCTCAACAAAACGCTGTTTAAGGGGTGCACTGGCAGCTGTCCCTGACTCCCTTCCTTCTGCACCCCTCTTATCTTTTTTACTGAGCTAAAAGCCCTCCTTAGGTTCCAGTTAACCAGTGGCAGGAGAGCAAAGTCCATTGTGAAGTTCCCAGTAGCAAAGAGGCAGAAAGACAAATCTCAAGAAGATGAAGAACCTTCCCACTTCCAGAGACAGGGACTTCTTGCCCTCCATTACTCTCTAGCATCCCTCTTTCACCTCTCACAAATGCTACTGTGCCAAGAAGGACTTCCCCCCAATCGTCCCTCCCTTCCTGCTACCTATAGGTCTGAGATAGAGACTCTGTTCTGTCTTCTTCAGGTCTCTGAACCTCTTCTCCTCTAGCAAATTCTGTCTCCTGAATCTCTGTAGGAGAACGAACGGGTGTGAGTATCAGGCTCTGGTGACCCTCAAGAGTGTTCCTTCTTCTGTCAGGTCCTCCTCAAAATGCATGTGTAATTAAACAGTCACATGAAATGGCCCTGAGGCAGCCTGTGGGGTCTGCACATGAATGCTTAATACATCTTATGTAGAAATGGAAATCTTCATGTCGTAGTTTGCTTTACTGTTGCTGGCATAAATGCCACATCCAAAAGCAACCTGGGGAGGAAAGGGCTACGTCCTTCACCCGGGGAAGCCAAGGCCGGAACTTGAAGGCAGGAGCTGGCAACAGAAAAGATGGAGGAACACTGTTGACTAGCTAACTCATGTCTAGGGACCTTTCTTAAGCAGTTCAGGGTGGTGCCACCCACAGAGGGCTGTCAATCAGCAATCAAGCAAATGCCTTACAGAGGCCAATCTAATGGAGGCAATCTTTCAATTTAGATTCTCTTTCCTAAGAGGGTCAAGTACACAAACAAGATTATCCATCATGCCTTCCTAAGACATTTCATTGTACATATGCAAATATCCTTAAATACGGGGAAAAAAATCATATCTGGGACACATTGATTTGGTCCCGAGCATTTCAGGTAAGGGATATTCACCCTGTCTTAGTTAGGGTTTTACTGCTGCGAACAGACAACATGACCAAGGTAACTCTTATAAAGACAACATTTAATTGGGGTTGGCTTACTGAGATTCAGTCCATTATCATCAAGGAAGGAGTACGGCAGCATTCAGGCAGGCATGGTGCTGGAGGAGCTGAGAGGTCTACAGCTTCATCTGCCGGTCTCTGAAGACTGGCTTCAAGGCAGCTAGGAAGTGGGTCTTAAAGTCCACAGTCATAGTGACACACTCACTCCAAGGCCACATCCACTCCAAGGCTACACCTACTTCAAGGCCACACCTCCTAATAGTGCCACTCCCTGAGCCAAGCATATACAGACCATCACACACCTCATATTCACATCTAGTACAGCAAAGTGGAAGTGCTTATGAGATGACTCTAAAAACACAGTCTGCAGCCGGGCGGTGGTGGCGCACACCCTTAATCCCAGCAGTTGGGAGGCAGAGACAGGTGGATTTCTGAGTTCGAGGCCAGCCTGGTCTACAGAGTGAGTTCCAGGACAGCCAGGGCTATTCAGAGAAAACCTGTCTTGAAAAAACCAAAAAGAAAAAGAAAAAAAAAAAAGCCCACAGTCTTCTAGAAACCTGGTTATGAGACGATATTGAGGTTACAGAAAAAGGCCAGGGAAATACAAACTGCTAACACCGCGGTAGAGCGACAGTTTGGTGGGCTCTTATATAGTGATCCGCAGTGGGACATGCAATCAAGGAAACCTATACGAGAACTCCAGATCTACTTATCTCCAGTGAGAGTCACGTGAAATGATACAGGTAAGACACCTGGCCTAAGGAAGAGTATGCCGTGCCTAATAATATTCATTTCCCTGTTCTCTGTTATTGAAATAGCCTCCCATAAACCAACACCTATTCCAACCACCTGAAAAGGTCTGACAAATGTCTTTGAAACAGTTCTGAGTCACGTTAGCTGGTTTCTGTTGTTCTGGTTGATGTTAAAAGTACCACAGGAGAAAGGACCCTGTGTTTAGGTAAATATTAACTGACAAAGAAGCCCTTCTGTCATATTGGTAGACATTTATATATGAGCAGTTTTGAACATTATTGAGGATGGTCGTTTCCATCCTAATCAGCAGCTTATAAAATAAGAAGTGAAACTATAGAACTCTGGTCAGAAATGTGGGGTCCAAGTCAGGCCTAAAAGATTATTATCTAGCTGGAATCTTTCTGACAAACCACAAAGATATACCTTTGTCTCCATCTCTCTCAAGTGTTGATACAAATGGACCCTGTGATCTCCAAGACAAGAAAAATGTCCCTCAGGAAAACCATTGGTCTAAACCTACCTAAGAATATAGGCAGATACATGGCTTCTGCAGGTATGTGTCTGGTCAAGGACTTTATCCCCTCCAACACAGCTTCCCCTGACCTGTGCCCGTTCTTACTCGAGAGATTGCTTTACAGTATTATGTGTTAGCCTTCATCTGCCTCCTGCCACCATGTGGGACTCATTTGAATCCTTTTGATGCACATCCCAAAAAAGCAGGGAGCAGAGATAAAGCCAGATCCAGGTCCTGGGGGTAATGATGCCCTTGAGTGCTGTAACTCAGAGAGCCTACTGCTTGCTTCCGGCATGTCAGATCTCATCTGGAGCCCTTCTGATAACACAGGTGGTGAGGGATTAACCACCCAGCAACGGAATTAGGGGTCCACGAGCTGACACTGGTTTTGCTGTGTATAAGCTCAAAGTATACATTTAAATATACTTCCATGTTATCTATGAAGAGCTTATATCACATATTGGTGATCAGTCATTCTGAGAGACCACCTACGCATCTAAAATGGAAAGAGACAAAACATGGAAGATTGGCAAGATTTATTCAGTTAAGCCAGGGAAGGGATGTTTCTCTGAAATCAGCCTGAAATCACCAGGATATATTTGTTCCTTTTCCCAGATTATTTGACAATTCATTAGATATTATTTTAAATTATTTGTGATTATTGTGATATGCAGTGAAAGTGAATTGCTCAAATCTGTGCCTCGCCAAAGGAGGTGGGGTGTTAAAAATTGAATGATTACAGCTCTTTCTCCTTTTTATATAAAATACATTATTATGGGGAGTTTTTAAACTTTGATTTTTAAATACTGGATAATCGAATTATAATTGCTTTTACGTTTTGGAAAGTTTCTCACTGTCTACTTATCAAACATTAAGAAAGAATAGGGGACACTTGACTCAGAAGCCAGGAATTTAGCCCCAGATCAGACAATAACTAACTCTAACTTGAGAGATATTGAGCCACTTATAAAAAAGCAATTATCTGAGCTTCTATTATTTAAAAAAAAATGGATATGGGCACAAGTGACCTATGTACCTTTATGCCAAGTAATCATGAGCCATCCGTCACTGAGTTCTGCATCGTATCCTTTGATTCTCTTCCTGCAATGAGCCAGTGTGGTGCTCATGACAAGAGGCTGCTCTGTGGGGTTGCACTTTAGCACCGCAGCTCAGAGGCAGAGGCAAGGCTGTGCTGGGAGGCTGGGATGGAGCAGGGCTGAGTCATGGTCCTGGAGGACTGCCGCCATGCTCCCTCTCAGCACAGCCTCATGCTGTACGGACCGGAAGTGACTGAGACAGATCTCAAACTTGAGCCAGGTTTAGGCTCTCCCACAAGGTCAAAGAAAATCGAGCCAGGCTCGGGTTTGTCCACAAGGCCCAAACCAGGGCCGAAATGGGGCCCAACAATGGACATCCACATAGTTTCTGGTGACAGCACAGAATATAAACGTAGCCCCTGGCTGCCATAAGACCACAGACCCAGACAAAGCCCTAGGAAGGAGCCTGGAACATGGCCTCTGCACAGGTTACAAACACCTGAACGGTAACCCGGACCACCAACATCAACAAAGATCTTGGCTACAGTAGGGTCTTGAATCAGGTTTCTTTATTTTTTTTTAATTCCAGAAAACTCCACTAGAATGCACATTCTAATGAGCACAGGGACTTGCCTGTTGTTTTCTTGTGAACTAGAACATGGGCGAGCAAATAGTAGGTCCACCACAAATATTTGAAAAACAAGTGAGCTCTTTCATTTTATATATATATATATATATATATATATATATATATATATATATATGTGTGTGTATGTGTATGTGTATGTGTATGTGTATGTGTATATGTATATACATGTATATATGTATATATATCATAATATATATTTTATAATATATATATACATTACACATATATAGTTAACTCATATACATGTAAAAGGCCATTAAATCATTTATTTGCCATTTATCTTCTGTTCAATTCTGAATAAACTATATCCATAGACACGAGAGAACATTTAATATATTAATTTTTAATTATATTTGGTTTTTAAGTGTATGAAATAAAATAAGAGAACAGAAAGAAAGAGAAATGGAACAAGGTTTATATTGGATATCTCCAATTACAGTTGATTAAATATTACATTCAATCTTTACCTTTGATATGGCAAATATAAAGCACAGAGCATTTTAATCTTCAGTGTTTCATAACTATAAATTTATATTTTCTATAGGAATATATATTCTCTGCTATGGGAATCTAGAACAGATTTTTTTCATAAAACAGTTTATTATGAAAACCCTCTTGGATGGTGATTTTATGAGTAATAGAAATTAAAGCAAGAGTTTAGCAAGTACAGTGCAAGAGTCACACATTATACTGTGAACAGATCTGTTTTTCTAATGATGCTAACTGCCAGAGCAGACCACAGAGAACCAAGCGAGATTGACAGATGCTGTCTTTCTTTAGTTTTGTCCCCATGCTCCAGAGCTAGTGGAACCCACTCTGTCACCATCAACAACTGGAGTGGAAAACCACCGCCCACCACTATGGGGGGCATCTCTCACAAGCCCTCAGTGCCTGTATTTGGTGTGCACTGGAGGTCAGACAGGCAGGCAGTGGAAAAATCATTTTGCTGAGAGTATTTCTTGGGGCTTCTGTTCCACTCTGGAGCAATGGCAATCCAGTTCTATCTCACAGGAGAGAGCAGTTTTGTTGATGGTTTGCTTTCACTTTGAGTTTGACACAAAGTAACACTTTGTGATGCAAGCTGGCCTCCATCTCACCAGCCCCCCCCCCACTCCTGCTGGGATTATAGGTGGGTACTATCTCCCCACCCCCTCCCTTCACTGATTTTATGCATTGCGCAGTATGGGGTCTCCAGAAACCATTCAGGAGTGCTTGTCACAAAGCTTCTCGAAAGTAATTCCCTGCTTATCTGTATCTAGTTACCATAAATATAATTTTCAGACACTTTCAATTGTGTCTTTGAGTGGGAGGAGTCTAAAACCATCTCTTTTTATCTGGAGCCTCCTGGAGTACTTGTCCTTCACAACTGGAAGCTTTTTCCCAGACTGAGGTCAGCAGTTAAGATGTGCCCACTTTTCACAAGAACTCCTATGTGTGCTGTGGGTGGCAGAGGGGGCCTTTCCTAGTGAGCACTGTTTGATGCATTCACACACATGGGAAGGTGGAACCTGTCTAGCAGATTACAAATGCCAGCCAGCAGGCACGAGCCACCCCAGCAGCTTCTGCTGCGAACGATGCTTCTTCAGATCACTGTTCAAAACCATTTATTTACTTGTTACAGTCTGTAGCATTTCCAAGTTATCATGGTGCAGTTCCTGCTGTGGAAATGATGTCCCTTACAAGCTTAAACTACAATCTATATCATATAGAGGGGGGAAAACTGTCATTCTCGGTCTTTGAGCATAGGTTGTCCAAAATGGCTGCAGGTTAACATTTGTCTGGATAATTCTAAATGTAAAAGGTGATTTTTCCATTTTAGATCAATAATTCAGAACATCAGGAGGGAACAGCCTGAGTGGTTTGTTTGTTTTAGAGACAGAGACAGGGTCTCACTCTGTATCCTAGGCTAGCCTGAACTCACTGTGAAGACCAGGGTGACTTCGAAGTTACAGTGACTCTCTGGCCTCTGCTACCTAGGTGCTGGGATTACAAAAGTCTACCATGGAACTCTACTGAGACTTAAAAACAAGCAAGAAAGCAAGCAAGCAAGCAAGCAAACAAACAGCAATACAGTTTTCTGCAAAACAGATGTCTCAGGTTTTTGTTGTTGTTGTAACAAAACACTGTCAGGAAAACAGCACAGCAGGAAAGGGTTCATTTCATTTCTTCTCCCAGCCTGTAGTCCATCATTCAGTAATGTCAGTCAGGGCAGGAACTCAAGCAGGGCAGGAACCTGAAGGCAGCAGCTCATGAAGATGTCATGAAGGCTTGTTCCCCATGGCTTGCTCAGTCTGCTTTGTTATGGAAGCAAGGAGGACCACCAGTCTAGGAATGGCCCAGCCCGCAGTCAACTAAACCATCACACATCAACCATCGATCAAGAAAATGCACCACTGATTTGCCCACAGACTAATCTAGTGGGGACATGTTCACAACTGAAGATCTCTCTTGAATCTAGATTATGTGAAGCTGACATAAACCAAGGCAAGATGACAGAGAATCGTCGTTAGAGACCAGCGGCTCTTCAAAGGGGCAAGTGCTGGAGTCACCTTGCAGGACTTATCACCCATGCTGTCTTTCCAGTGTGGTTGTGTGTGCCTGGTGGAGACCCTAGGAATCTCTCCCTATCCCCCCGTCTCCTGACGCCCAGGGGGTTCTTATTTCAGTAGTAACAACCCATACCTGACTTACTTCACAGCAACTTTCTGGAACATTGTATTAACTCAGGTGCTTACATCTTGAACCCCCAAGAAAGACTCACAATTACAAGGTACAGCCAGTACCATTTGTATCAATAACGCTGATGCCACACTCAGAAAAAAAGTTTAGCACACGATCTGAAGTTCCCTCTGGTTGGAGTGTCTTTCCAGTCCTAAATTATATAGAAAGAAAAGTCCCCTACCCCCACCCCAGAGCCTTTTAGTCTCTGTGCTTGGGTTTACAAAAGGCTTTGATGAGGTGAAGAGGAGGCTGGAGTAGCTGCCCTACCTATAATCTGAGGGTCTCTGTGCTTTGGACTGTTGGAGAGATCTGTGGGCTACATGGCTCGTTCTCATCTCAGTGTAGTACTAAAAAAAAAATTAATCATCTCATTTTGCGGGTACCAGCATAAAAGAGGCAAGATTTCTACCCAGCTTATGGTAATAGGTACCAGGTACCGGACACACTGTTTTTATAGGGGATTTGTCACCCTACTGTCTGCCCACCATAGGGAACCTCAAATCAGTATTTCCCATGGCCACTTCACTTCTTAACATTTGCAGAGTCTGTGTGAGCACATCTCTCAATGAACCACTCTTCCGTGTCCTTTGGGTATTACCAAAATAAGTGAAATTAAAATGACAGACAAGGGTGCTGTAAATTCTTGCTTTCATGTCTCCTGAGCCCTAAGATTATAACTTTTTATAGTCTTCTGAAGTGTGTGTGTGTTAAAGTGTATGCACATAGTTTTGTGTTAAGATGCTTGTACACATGTGTGTGTGTGGAGCCCAGAGATCAACACTGAACAGTCTTGGTTAGGGTTTTACCACTGTGAAGAGATTCTGTGGTTAAGGCAACTTCTTTTTAAATGGCAGCATGCAGGCAGATGTGGTGTTGGAGAAAGAGCTGAGAGTTCTATATATTGATGGGCAGGCAGCAGAAGACTGTGATTGGGCGTAGCTTGAGCATACATAACCTCAAACATGACACACTTCCTTCAAGAAGGCCACGCCTCCTCCAACAAAGCCACACCTACTCCAACAAGGCCACGCCTCCTAGTAGTGTCAAGCATTCAAACACATGAATCCATGGGGGCCAAGCCTATTCAAAACACCACAGGCATCTTTCTCTGTTTCCCCTCCCCATATTTTTCTTGAAAGAGACTCTCTTGCTAAACCCAGAGTTTATCAATTTCACTAGACCAGCTGGTCAGCAAACTCCAGGAATCCAACTCTCTCTGCTTCCCAGTGTGCCCCACTTTTTATCTGGGTGCTGGGGATCTGGACTCAAGTCTTTACGCTTACACAACAAACACTTTGCCAAATGAACCCTCTCCCCAGCCTCGGCTAGCTATGTCACACAAGGGTTCAGTCAGACCACGGATGAAAGACAAGGGAAACACACAGGAGTTATCACCCTTGTGTTTTTGTTTTCTCACATCTAGAGGAACACGGGTATACAATTATTTCTGAGGACAATGGGCTATATACTTGCTGACAGCCATTATTCAGGTACACAGGTTATAAACTTAGCAGTTCATGAGATAAAAGAATTTTTGAAAGAAGCAAAAAAAATTTATCAGTAGATAGTGTGCAATACAGAGAGAAGATGGAAGAACGTGGTCACTTTAACCCCAGCATGGTGGAGTGAGTCAAAAAACGATAAAAAATACAAAATAAATAAAATTTCAGAAAATTAACTCATGTCATGTCTCAGTAGGCCACCAGGTGGCAGAATTTTAACATCGTCCTTTAGATTGCTAAACAGCATCTTTTCTCAGTTGAAATAATGGGTGGTAGTGATTTAAGCTTGATTTTCCTCCCAAGAGACATAGTGCTTTTATAAATGAAATACAAATATGTTTTAACGGCTTGAGTTTTTATGTTTTAAAATATCACGAGTCAGCCATTTGCACACTATAGCTGGCATTTACTAATGCAACTCTACGGAGCAGGCCCCCTCTCCACTTTCTAATGGACCACTTACCTGTTTCATTGGGTGTTGTCTGGGGAGCCAGCCAGTGAGGATTCTCAGAGGGAACAAAGGTACTACTGTTATGAACGTACAACTTTAGGGGCCTCCATAGGTCTTCACGGCAAGAAAACATGGTAGCATCAATATAGAAAACTGCTGGGGGTTGGGGAAGGAAAACATTTTCTTTCTCACGGAGAGGAAGGAAGATGGATGTAGGTATTTCTGGGAGGATAGAGTTTGTCAAAACAGAAAACAACTGCAACAAACAAAATCCTGTACGCAGCAATCTAGCTTTCCGGTTCATCTTTTCTTTCTTCCCCACTCGATATTTACTGAGCACTTATGATTTATTGGGCAGTGTGGTTGACCCTGCCTGGGAAAGGGAAGATGAACGGAGCATCCATCAAAGACCTGGACGATTAATCTACATCTGGAGACAGCTGACGAAGAGTCTCGATTTGGGAAGAACGCCAAAACAAACTGAAATCACACAAAAACTGCCTCGAATGACCAAATCGTAAGGGACATGAAGAAAAACGAGGCAGAATGGAGGGAGAAAATGAACAGTGAGGCGCAGGGCAGAGAGCACGGTCATCGGAGGAAGCTAGGAACCTGAGGCTGGCGAGTGAGTATGTCGGACCGGAGATAAAGCGGGCAATTAGGTTTCGCCATCAGTCCCACCCAGGTCTGGCCAGCCTGCTCCTCGAGGATATCATGATACTATCATGTTTTCTCCCCATGAAGACCTATGGAAGCCCCTAAAGTTGTGTGTTCATAACAGTAGAGCCTTCGTTCCCTCTGAGAAGCTTCCACTCTTGCTGGTCTGTGGAGAAGAACCTGCAATTAGGACATTAAGGAGGTCAAAGGGAAGAAGGCAAGCGCAGTGCAGGTTCTGCTCGCAACACATGAGCGAGCATGCTCTTTACAACAGAAAATGTAAGGAGAGCAGGGCATTTGGCTGCTGAGCCTCCAAACCTCCCTAGTGCTTCTCCAGACATGTGACTTCAGGACCGGCAACAGTGACCCTTGGCTCAGAAATGCTGAGTTAGATGGACAGAGGTTCTGTACAGCATTTCCCCAAGGAAGCATGGAGGTAGGATGTTTGATTTACTTACGGAAGGAAGACTGTAAATTCCTAATGGCACGTAAGTAAATGTAAGAAGAGTCAGAGTTGTAACTGTAAACTCCTTACATTTATGGTCTTGCTCAGCAGTGTACCACAAAGGCCCGTGTGCTAAAAGCCTTGGCCGCTGGTCTATGATACTGTTTGAAAGTGGAACTTCATGGGGCAAGGAAGTTAGGCCGTGACCAGTGGGTCCTTAAAGGGATATTTAAGCCAGGTGGTGGTGGCCTGCGCCTTTAAGCCCATCACTCAGGAGGCAGAGGCCAGCAGATCTCTGAGTTGGAGACCAGTCTGGCCTACAGAATGAGTCTTGGACGCCAGGGCTACACAGAGAAACCCTGTTTCAAAAGTGGGGGCAGAGAGGGTATATAATCCTGGCCCTTTTACTTCCTGGCCCCTTCTCTTCCTGGCTCTTTCTCTGCCTTTGCTTCCTAGCTGCCAGTGGTTTCCTTGCAATTTGTCTGTACCCTGATGTTTCTCTTTGTCAGGGACAGAAAAGAAATAACAAATCTGTGGACCGAGTCTCTGAAATTGTGAGCCAAATATAATTCTCTTCCCTTTAAATTGCTTGTGGAAGGTGTTTTGTCGTAGTGATGGAAAGCTGTGGAACACACATGGCACAACCACACACCCCCTTTCAGTGTTAAACACACACCAGTGTGACACAGGTTCTTCCAGCATTTTTGGCAGTACACACTTAGTGTGAGTGTGCAAGCATGGTCATCTATCCCTGCCTACACACACATACACACACATACACATATACACATCCCTGAATGGCTCCCCAGGCAAAGGTCTCATTTTGTCCTCTTTCCAGTCTGAGGTTGATCAGAGTCCTGTCTATAATCCACACAAAGAGACCCACAATACCAAGCATTTGGGAGTCTTTAACACGTTTCTCCTTGCTGTGACAATTTCTAGACAAAAGCATAAGGAAGAAGGAGTGCATTGTAGCTCACAGCTGGGGGAATGCATACTCCCTTACAGTGCGTGAGTCATGGGAGATGGACCATGAGGCACATACCCAGTTAGACTATTGCACAAGTTTCTCTCTGCTTTTTTACCCAGTCTGTTGTCTAAGATCACAGAATGGTGCTGTTCCCATTAAGGTAGGCTTGGTACCCAAGTCAACCTCATCTAGAAACTCCTTCACTGGTCTCCTAGGTGACTGGAGTCCTGTCAATCGGACAATCAAATCAATGATCACAGAACTGACTGAAGGGTTTTCTCAAGCTAACTACGTCGCAGGAGTCCCTATGAGAAACGAGTGCTCACTCTTCATTGATCTTCCCATCCACCATGCCAGCCCTGCCCCCGCCCACTCCTTCCTTTTCATGAGTTCCTTCACCTACGACTTTGACTCAAGGAGCTAGACTTTCTCAAGTCACAACTGTTTTCTCAATAATGGTGGCCCCTTTCCACAAAATAACTTCTGTGCCAGCTATTGTAGGCATGAACTATTTTCTCTACATTGTAATGTCTTATGCATACAGTCACTACATGCATACAGACATGGTTACAGACATAAACTTTTAAGCATAAAATGTGATTCTACATTCATATTGCGACTTTCAGCTGCTTTTCAACTTTGCCTCCGATTTCCAGTCGACTCTCAGTGATATGTCTTGTTTGTCTTTCCAAGCCATTAGAAATAAATCAAGCTCAATCTTTTAATTGCTACACCCAATTAATGCTTTAATGTCAGACAAGGTACAGTCTTCTGCTTTGTAATTGTGTTATTGCAAGACAGAACATAATTCAGGGTTATGATAAGAACTCATCAGCTAAAATACTGGAGCCTTTCAGTTGCCTAGCACCAGAGTACTGTGTAAATAATAATTAGATTATCTATACAAATAATGTCAAGGAAATTCCCTGATACCTCATTAACTTTCTTCTTTGAAGAACATTTTTATAGTCTTTTTTATAGTCAATAACACAATTCGTGTGTGTGTGTGTGTGTGTGTGTGTGTGTGTGTGTGTGTGTGCTTGTGCGCACAGAGGTGCATGAGGGGGCTTGGAGGACAACTTCCCAGAATTGGTGGTCTCCCTCCACCATGTGGGTCTCCATGGAGTCAACCAGGACCATTAGGCATGGTGGCAACCACCTTTATCAGCTGAGCCATCTCACCAACTCTCATTAACGTCTTTCCAAGAGGAAGGAAATTTGTCTGCTTATTGATATGTACAAACTCATTTAATCTTCCTCCTATCAAACCTACAAAGTAGGTCCTTCAATTATTTCCATTTTACAGATGATAACCCAGAGGCATGGGAAACTGAGTCAGTTGCTCAAAGTGATTCAGCCAGTACGTGACATCACCAAAATGGAATGCACCTGGCTCTGGACACAATGATCTCTCAACCGCAAAGCACCATCTCCAACAGGAAATAGTTTCTACCTGCTTGGTTGCCAGGACCCGAGGTGTCTGTCACTGACCACATTTGACAAACATCCTTGGTCAGGCAAGCTCCATGTGATTCTGGCATGCAGTCCTCTGCCCAGCTGTAAATGAATCAGCAGAGGAGCTGAAACATCTATCCCAAACAAAATAGGGCAAGATTCAAAGAGCAAGGCATGGCTTGTGGGGAAACATGAAGATTCGAGGAGAGGGAGAACGGAGGAGTGAGGGGGATGGCCGCCTGGCATCCGGCCCAGCCAAGAGAGCCTCTGAGGTGATCATGCCAAACTCCAAATGCTCCGAGCCCAGATCCCAGAATAGCTGGAAGGAGGCACACTGCCAGTAAGTCAATTATTACACCAGGCCTGGGAGCACTTAATCAGATGCATCCGGTTTGTATTCACACAATATCAGGCTGAGCTATGTGGTCTACTCCAATGAATTGGCATGCCCTAATGTGGGCCAGCCATTGGCGGAAAGCCTCGTATCTTGCAAGTTGGGGTCTACTCTTTCCTTCCTCTGGAAATGTCTGTGTTGTATGCCAGTGACATACACCTCCTTCCAATGAAGAAAAACCTTTTTTTTTTTTGAGATGAATAAATGGAAATAGGGGAGTTTAAATGCAGTAGGACTCTACCCTCGGACACTCAGGGCAGGTGCCAGTTACACAAGACAAGGCTAACTATCCAGTGTTACTCCACTGTTCACATCCTCTGATGCTCCAGGCTCAGGAGGAGCAGCGACAGGCAATGTGACACCCTAATGGAGTGGGTCAAGATGACCCTGAGTGTTGTTCAATTTTCATTTCTGGAGGAAATCCCATGAGGGAAGTATTCTGACTGCCAGTTGGTGGTCAAGACCTTCCTGGACCACAGATGACCGCCTCAATGTGTCTGCCATTGTTCTCAGTATGATCTCGATCTATCTATAGACTCCGGAGTAGACCAATGCTTCAACACAGGCCTTTTGTCAGGTGTTTTGTTACAGACCGTGGCTCTCTAACTGTGGGAATATGATGCTGTTTTTTGAAACTGACAAGAAGTTGAATTGGGAATACAATTCTTTCTGTCTTTTGCAAGGGGAACTTCTTTACTCCCTTATTACGTTCATTGAACAATTTTCTCCAGAGGGGGCATAATTATTGGAGAAACTTTCCCCTACAGCTGAAATTCCTAGAAGCTGGAGAGATGGCTCAGCAGCTCAAGGGCCAACCCTGTGGATCCGAGTTTAGACTGTTAGAATCCAGGTTGATGCTGAGTAAGGATAGCGGACTGCTTGTAACACCACTGCTGGCGAGTCTAAGTCAGAGTCCCTGGAGCGAGGTGTCTAGTTACACTAACCAAATGTATGAGCTACAGGCTCAACTGAGAGACCCTGCCTCAAGATACAAGATGAAGAATAATCCAGGAAGTACCTGATGCCAATGTCAGGCTCTGTACATACATGTACATATGTGTACTCAGGGATGCAAACATGCACACACATGCATCATATACGTTTAACTTCCAAATATAAGACTTTTAAAAAAAACAATGACTTGCCTAGTTCTGCTCCTGCCTTTCCCCTCTTCTCTTCCTCCTCTCAAGGTTTTTCCTGAAGGTACTTCATTCAATAAATCACCAAGGGCCAGGGAGATAACTCAGCTATTAAAGGCTGGGCTCATAACCAAAATGTCAATGAATCACCTGAACAGAAGCTCTTGGCTCAGGCTCGGCTTCCTTGGAACTCGGCCTAACAGCATGGAAACTCTTTGCAAAACACAACAGGATGTTTCTCAGGCCTCTGCTATTAACCTGCTGACCACATCACCCTTCTATGATTGCGCGTAACTTACAGTTATGCCTACCACCTGCTTTTTAAAGTGACTTGTGAACAGACATTTTTGAAAAAGAAAAGCAAACGACAATGACAAGAACAGTTATGGAATGCAGAGAAAGCTCTGGAAAAGGTACTCGAGCTATGCCTGGCATCCCGAGTTCAGCTGCAAGACCCGTGTAGTGGAGGGTGAGGGCAGAGCCCAGCAAGCTGCTTGTTCTCTGACTTCTTCAGGCACTGTGTGGCACCCAGTGAGCAAGTAAAGGCCAAAGACAATCTCCTGCTGTCCTACAAGTGCTCTGAAATTGGGAGTTTGATGGCCTAACTCAGTCTTTTAAACTATGATAAAAACACTATATGCTTATGTGTATATGTATGTGTATGTATGTATATGTGTATGTATGTATATGTGCATATATATATGTATATATGCACATATGTATATGTGTATATATGTATACACATGTATACATATGTATATGTATGTATGCACACATTTATCTTTATATGACTTAAAATCATTCCACTGTCTATACTGTTTCATGGACACGTGGACTATACCTTTCAAAATATTGCATCATAGAAAGTGTGATTTTCAAAGTCTATCTTTACCGCTTTACTGCTCCATTTGGGAAGCCATGCTGATGTCGGTATAACAGCATTTCTGGTTGGTCACTTCAAAGTCAGCAGTACTTTTACATTTCCCCTTAGCTCTTCATTTTGCGTTAGCACTAAGGATGTCCATGATGAGGGAGAAAGGGGGGAAAGTAGTGTGGAAAACTTTCAAATGTAAATAACTGAGGATTACCTACCTCAGTGAAACATTCGTTTCAAGTTCTCAACCTGTCTCTCCCAGCACGGTGAAGCTTCTAGAAACTTAAGGTCTTCTTACTGAGATGGCTTTGAGGTGATGACACTCAGACACTCTTCTCTGAGGAGGGTGAAACCGCCGTCCTCTGTGGATGTTCTTAGACGAGTGACTCTTGTCATTGTACACATGCTTTTCTAAGATGCAGCATGGAAGGCAGAATGCGTCCGATGGGTTAGGGTCCTCTCAGACTCAGGATGATTCCAAGAACAAAATCTTTACAGACCGAGGACAGAGGTCAGCTAACAGAGCACTTGTCATGAGAACGTGGGGCCCTGGGTTAAATCCAGCCATGAACTGGGCAGGGACAGGGGTGCATGGCTGTAAACCCAGAGCGTGGGAAGTAGAAACAGGAGGATCAAAAGCTAAGGCCTTCCTCAGCTGCATAGCGAGTTCCAGCTCAGCCTAGACTACATGAGACACTGTCTTTAAAAAAAAAAAAGCCTTGGAAGACAGACTTTTACTATGGGCCACCACTTTGTTACAATTTACTATGGGCCCCTTTGTTACAGTTCTGAAGCAAAATAAAATAAAATAAAATAAAATAAAATAAAAAAATCAAAAAAACCGCAAAAAAACAAAAAAACAAAAAACAAAAAGAAAACCCCAAACCAAAAAACAAACCAGAACAACCCCCCCAAAACAAAAACAAAACAGAAAATGTGAGAGGGCTAGGCTAGCGAGGTCAGAGCTTCATCTTGTCAGGTGTGTGCTGTCACCATGTATGGATTTCATGTTGTTTCAGTATGGAAGGAGTCAATGATCAGCAAAATATTTGCTCTTGGGTTTTTCCTTCTCATCTCTAGAAGAATGGTCTTCCCAATTTTGTCTCTCAGGTGGCATTCTTTCTGGAATAACCTACCACTGCAGAGTTAGAAGTCTGAGGGCAAGTGTACCCGGAAAAGTTGCCTTCTTACCTGGCCAAAGTTTGCCTGGCTATATTGTAAAACTCACGGTTTAAAATTAGAGATTCAGAAAAAAATAGCACCTGTGCAGCCTTGACACGGATGCCAGGCAGTCAAGTCTCAATGCTGATTCCCGAATTAAAGCTTGCATTTTAACTCATAATTCCTGATGCGTTTATCCATCTGTGCACACTGTACTGAGTGACAAGTTCTAGTGACAGAATCATCCATTAATGAAGCCATTAATATCTTTATTCAGAAAGCCAGCCCCATTTTTAGATTTTTAAAGGAAAGTTCATACAGTTTTCCAGATGGCTTCTCTATTTTCAATCCCGGAACAGTGTCTTGTACATATTCTCACCAGGACTTTTTCTGTATTTCTTCAGTGTTTATTGACAAGAGATGGGTATGTGACTGACTTTAATTGATGTCTTCAGTGTTTATTGACAAGAGATGGGTGTGGGACTGACTTCAATGGCTGAATAGATGTTTAAAATGTGAGTTGATGTTGGGAGGCATATCTCTCTCTGTGTGTATGCATCCATGAGAGTATGAAATTCCATCATTTATGGCAACATGGCAGACCTAAGGAGAATTAATGGAATAAACTGAACACAGGACAAGCACTGTGAGCTCTTACTCCTAAGTAATCTCATACAATGGCTCTCATAGCATGGTAGTCAGCATAGTCTGGGGCAGGTGAGGCAGAGGACAGAGAGAGGCTGGCCAATAGGGACAATGGGATAAACAGACAGAACGAAGAAGTTTGAGTAGCCTATGCCATTCTTAGCAACAAAGCACAGTTTACTTCAAATAAGCTGGAAGGAAAGACTTTTAATGCCTTTACCGTGAAGGAATTATGAAAAGTTTAAAACCATATGCTAAATATCCCGATTTGATTGTTATTTAATGTACAAGTAAATCAAAAACATTATGTTGTGCCTCACAAACATGTAATTTAAATTTTACTTAAATTGTGTGTGTGTGTGCGTGCGTGCAAGAGAGAGAGAGAGAGAAAGAGAGAGAGAGAGAGAGAGAGAGAGAGAGAGAGAGAGAATGTGCCATAGCATGCCTGTGGAATTATAAGAATCAGTTTGTGCGCATGTAGTTTCACACACACACACACACACACACACACACTACATATGTAAGTAAATATTTAAAAATTTGAGAAAGAAAGAAAATATCTCCACCTCTGTCTGAGAGCTCTCCTTGCTGCAGAATACAGGACTTTGGTCTTATTTCTTTCACTTGCGATTGTGTTTATTTCCCAGTAGACAATAAGCCGCCATGTTGACCATCTTTGTGTCTCTATCATCCTATCAGTGTCCCCAGGATTAAGGTAAGCCATTAGTCCTGAGAGAACGTGTATTTGTTTTCAGAAGTTGCTTTTTAGTTGCTTTGTTCCCACCACAGGACGGTCACAGCCTTGAGAGTAAAATTCTGTACTGTCGTATCATCCCCTAATTTAATGGGATATTGCCAAAAAACACCCCTAAAGCCACCCCAGTCTTCTCTCAGATGTGCTGTTTTAATTAAATTGCCAAAACCTATCATTATATATTTTGAATTGTGGGAATATGAAATTGGCCTTTGTCTATGGTGTTCAAATGTACTGTCATGTAAAGCAAGTGTGGGTCACATGGTCACTGTGGTATTTGGGGAGAAGGCAGAAGCCTTAAATGCTGGAGAAGGTGACAATATCTGCTTCATGTCATCTGTTTTGTGCCATTAGTAAGTGAAAAACAAAATAACTCAGGCTCAATGGGGTTCTCCTAATTCTCAGGCAGATAATGAAGGTTACTGGATACTCCTGTTCGAAGTCTGAACCTTTTTAAGCCAAGGGAGAGGTTAAAGGCTGTGAGTGTGATGAGCTATTGCCAGCACTAAGGCAGAGCAGGTCAAAACCACCGAGGCTCTTTCAGTCTCTGATGCTGTGACTGCACACGGAGGCCTGCCAGTACAAACAGCTGCTCAGAGCCAACCCTAGTGTAACTCACGCTGGACCAATTGTGATTCACGTAACGTGGGAGGAGCGGGAGAGTGTGGGAGATTTCACCATGCCACTCAGAATGACACACAGTTTAAAACATACGAAGCGATTCTATAATTTTCCATTTAATATTTTGGGCCATGGTTGACCATGATTAGCTAAAACTGTGAATATTTTAAACTGTGGATGGCTGGGCACGTCTTTAATCCCAGCACTTGGGAGACAGAGGCAGGCGGATTTCTGAGTTTGAGGCCAGCCTGGTCTACAGAGTGAGTTCCAGGACAGCCAGAGATACACAGAGAAACTCTGTCTCGGAAAAAAAAAAAAAGAAATAAAGAAAACAACCAACCCCCCCCCCCTGAACAAACAAACCAACCTATGGATGAAAGCACTACCCTATCTTCAAATGTTAAAGCTAGTGTGTTTTTCATATTAATAAAGCCTAATTAATAGCTTTTTTTCCTAACTAAAACTTGTTTGTAGAATACCTTGTTATCTCAGAGTGTCCAATGTTTTTGTTTTATTAGAAATGGAAGGTTTCACATGCAATGGCTTACTTATCACTAGCTCAGCCTTAAAGTATCCAGCAGGGCATGGTTCAGAACGTGCATATTTTATTAGCAGAACTAAGCATTTCTACAATGAATAAACTGAAAATTGCTTATATTCTAATCTTGTAGTATTTTTTAACTTGTGAAAAAAAATAGGTTAGAAAGTATCCACCCCTTAAAGTGCTACTAGAAAGATGATGTAAGGCTACTGTATTAAGAGCAGTAATGATATGTGAAACTTAATAGAGCCTGGGAGTAGACATGCAGGGTCTATAGGAGACAACTTTTATATCTGTAGTCAATAAACCTGCCTGAGTCTGAAATCGGATACCACTTGAGATACAATGCAGACCCTCCTCGTTGGACTTTACCAAAGAGTCATATTGTCCCAGGATTCATCAAAAGGCACTCTGAAATTTTATTTACCCACAGTGCTATCTTTTTCACATTCAGATACATGATTTGATTTGCTTTTTTGTCTTACTTTATGTTCTCTCTCTCTCTCTCTCTCTCTCTCTCTCTCTCTCTCTCATGAATGATGGTGAGTGACTGCAACTGTGCGTGTGAGTGTAGATGAAGCACTTGCATGGCATGGGGCTTGTGTAGAAGTCAGAGGACTTCAGCCATTGGTCCTTACCCTGACCTGGTTTGAGACAGGATCACTTTATTGACCACAGCTGTGTATGGCAGGCCAGATGGCCAGTGATGTCCCAGGGTTCTGCTGTCGTTGCCTCCCGTCCGTCCATCTCACAGTATGAACGATGAAACGGCAGATGTGCATTACTGTGCCAGTCTCTACGTGTGCTCCAAGGGTTCAAACACAAGCCCTTAGACTTGTTCTGCAAGTCGTTTACTGTCTGACCCCTGAGCCATCTCCTCAGTTCCTGTGCCACCCCTTTGCCTAGACATGTATGTCAAAACCACATGATTTTTGCTTCCTTCTAATAAAGTTTAGTTTCATCTAGATCCATTCTATTTCTCCTCTGTCTCTTCATTCTGCCCAAGAGGCTAAGCTACAGAGGCAACACTCATGGGCTTCCTTTCACCGGGTTTGGTCTGCCACTGGGGAACCTTGGAAAGAGATGAGCAATTATAAATTTATATGACAGAACACAGAAAGGAACAGGATGCCATGAAACCAATGAAGGAATCTTTTTCATCCCAGAGACTCAGATACTGCTGAAGGCAAACCTAATGTGTGTGCGATGTCTGCTGAAGAGATGCCCATTTGTGCTGGCCAGTTTTTTGTTTGTTTAAATATGGTATAAATTGATGCAGGCTGGGGGCCTTTGGTCATATATGTAGATGAGGCTGAGAAGGCCAAACTTCTAGACCTTCCTACCTTAGTGTGTCAGTGGAAGCATATACCTTCCTTGTCTCTTGAATGCATCCTTTCTGTTCTGTATCCTGTAAGCAAGCCCTTCGTGTGGAGGTCTCTTGATGATGAGCTTACACTGATTTCACAAGGTCATGACCTTTCTTTAGTATCCCCATTTCCTCTCACAGCATCCAGTTCCTAAAAAGAGTTCAAAGGAACATACAAGGGAGACAGCTTGATCAGGAAAGTACCTGATGTGCAAGATGAGAACCCAACTTTCATCCTCAGCACCCACGTCAAAAAGCAGGCTGTAGTGATGTATGCTTGTAATCCCTTCACCGAGGAGACAGAGACAGGAAGATCTCACTGGTTGATCCTTGATCAGAATCAGGCCAGTGAGAGAACCTTTCTTTAAGACAAAACAAAACAAAACAAAACAAAACAAAACAAAACAAAACAAAACACCCAAACCCAAACCAAACCAAACCAGACCAGACCAAACCAAACCAAACCAAACCAAACCAAACCAAACCAAACCAAACCAAACCAAACCAAACCAAACCAAAAAATAAAACAAAACCCCAAAACATGGAAGGCATCCCGAGGGACTGCACAGGAGACTGAACCTCAGCTTCCACACAGACACAAACATGCACATGCACACCCACACAGTCACATACATATGAGCTCACACATATCTATATACAAACTGAAGGTACACGCAGCACATAACCTATGCACACAGGAGTGAAAAAATAAAATCACGTCATGTTTCAGTGAGAGTCTTTGAGAGTCAGGGACTCCAGATACGATACTGGATGAAAAGTAGTCCCCACTCAAGTTGACTCTCTGAGAAGGGCTCACTCCCCCCAGAACTTGTGACTGATGGCCCTCGGGGAACAACACTCATATTTTGCTTGGTTGCATAACTGATGCGTGTATTGGCTGATGGGTCATATTTAATGAGGTCAAAAATGTCACTACTTCCTGCTACTTTTTGAGGAAAACAAACCCAACAATAATCTAATGAAAAGCTGTGAGGAATGGGAAAAAAGTATCTGGGATGGCTGCACGGAGCCCTCTATAAACAAGGACACTCATTGATACAGCAGCCTCAGCTTCTTCAGAAAGTACTGCAGTAGGTGTCTGTAGTAAGCCACAGATTATAGTGGGGGGGAGGGGAGGCATGTAACAGCAAGAGAAATGAGTTCTATTATCTCAATGGAAAAAAATGGGATCTTGGAGATGTAGAAATGGATGAACATCGACATTCAGAGTGAATGCAATTTCCCTGAAAACCTGCAGGGACCAGGGTAAGCAGAGGCTTTTGACACTGAGCGAGTTATAACAGTAGCTAATTCATCACTGATCCCCTAGGAGCGCAGGGGAGGTGCAGGCTACAGAAAGTGATGGAAAACATCTTTAGAACCGCAGGCGGAGGCCTAATATGAATCCCTGTCAGAAGGTTCAGAATCTCACCACTTCTTAGATAATCCAAGGTTTAAACATTTAATTGAAGCAGAGACAAAACTTTGTAAGTTCATTAGTATGTTCCATTAATTCCATCCCAAGAGCCTCTTAAGTGACCTATGGCCATTAACTAGAGGGAAATGTCCGTAGCTTGCAGGAATCACTTGACACTAATTCCCAATGGATGTTGCTCATTGGGGATTCATCATGGCACATGTGTCTGTTAAGAGTGGGGACCAGATCAAATGAAATAGATGAGTCTGAGCGAAGTCGATCACACGATTGGCCCAGTGAGACTGCAGACATACCTAGAACCAAAAAGATTAGGTGAAAATATGACCAGTGAGGATAGAAGCTCCAGGGGAATTGTTTGGGGCATCATAGGAAGGAGGTTGTATGGCTCACAGTACCAAATGGAAGAATCCCACAAGCCATCCCTCCTCTAACCCTCCTTGGCTATCCAGAAGCCACAAACATGGCTGCCCTTTTATCTGGTACAGAGACCCATGCTCACACTAGAAGACTTGACATTTCTGGGGGTCAGTTCTGACTAAGTAACCTGACACTGCACAGTGGAGAAAGGGCTAGTTAGTACCTTCTACCATTGACTTTCTTTCTTCTAACACAGGTATTCTCTTTTTTTGTTTGTTACATTGTCTACTCTTTATTCACTTTTTAGTAGAAGTTCTGTTCTCTGCAGGCCAATAGAAGACTCAAGCGCAGTGGGAAGGAAGGTGTTTACCTTTCCGTGCCCCTTTGTGAAAAGTGTCTCTTCATGACTGGTGAGCTCACTGGTCAGAATACCGACCCACTACAGCCATAACACTGACATAACACTAAGGTTCTGTACCAGGACTTCTTGTTGGGCAGAGCTTCCTAGCAGCTAGATCAGGAATAACTTTAACTTGTGTGCATGGTGTAATAGTCTTAAAGTGACTTGAAAGAACAGCAGGCAGAAACATTTTAAGAAATAAAAAAAAAAAAAAAACAACAACAAAAAAACAAACAAACAAACAAAAAAAAACCAAAAAACAAAAAAACCGGAGATTCATGTCAATCACAAACACTCGGCTAAGTAACAAGAGTAGTCCAAGTGAGAGAAAATGCAAGGTAACGCCAGCAAATCCAGGGGCTTTAAACCACCCGATCGAGATATTGTCTGGGAAAGACCCATTGAGGCAGGTAGCTGGGGTTCCCTTCAGAGAGTGAGTGGAGAGAAGAGTTGTCCTTGATTGGGACATCCAAATGAAGGAAAAGATAACAGCAGAAAGGTAACCATCAAATCAGGCAGCTAACAGTCATTCAGCAGGAAGAAGTCGGCAAGCGGAAGCAGTGAGCTGGAGTTCCGGGTCAGGGTCCTCAGCGGAAGTTCCTCTGTTGTGAGGACTTCTCTGTCACACCGAGGACATAGTTACCAAGTCACAGGGGGAACAGTAGCGATATCTGTTGGAAACAATTTACTTTACAGCTCTTCTCAAGGATATAGCTTCTCTGTTGTTTCTCCCTCTCCCATTAGCCATGGGGGCCAGCCTGATCCCTGAGGATTTTTAGTCTAAGTATCAATATTACTTCCTGCGGCAGTTTGTCAGTGAGTTCAAAAAGCACATGCCATTTTACCAATATAAATACACTCTAAGGGGTTATGGTATATCATCAACAGAAGCTGGAATCCAATCTGATATCCTATCTGGAATGCTGCAGAAATTGTTTCACTGACTGTTCAATATACTCATTTATATTTGAAGGAGACACAGGAGTCCATTTTTACTTATTTCAAAAAGTTGTATGCGTGTAATGCTTTGAGTGAGAAATATCCCTCACATATTTGAACACTGGTCCACAGCTGGAGGTGGTGTTTGGGGAGGGGGTACTTCCTTGTTGGAGGAGGCACACTGAGAGTGGGACTTGAAAGCTTACAGATGCTGCTTGTTTTCAGTTCATTCTCTCTGCTTTGTGCTTTCCAGTGAAGATGAAATAGCTCAGCACCCTTCTCCTGTCTCCATGCCTGCTGCTTCCCTTCGTACCTTCCTTATCGTGATGGACACGCATCCCTCTGAAACTGTAAGCTGCATATACTCTTTCTTCATGCTCTAAGCCAAATATCTCCTACAGGTTGATTCTGTCATGGTATCTCATCAGACAGGAGACAGAAAAGGGAACTAATACAATGTGCTTTCAGTTTAACCACCATCGATTCTTTGGAATTCTTTTCAGGATTTAGAAACATTTCACATAAAACAGAGGTGCCAATGTGTTTTAAATGATCTCTGATACTATGTGAGAATAAATATAAATGAACAAGCCTTTCTCTTTGAAGTGAATAAATTATCACATTCTCAGAAAGATCTAGTGACAAAAAGTCCCCTAGAGTAAAAAATGTGTAGTTATGTGGATCAGATAAAAAAAGACATTTTATTTCTAAATGCATAGAATTAAATCACATATAGATTTATATGTCTTTGTGTGAAAAGACCAAAATATACTTCCTGTTTTTCTGTCTTTTCTATGTTAAATGAGTGGAGACATCTTCCTGTTTCAATATAAATGTCAAATTCTCTTATAGATATTATAATTGGTGTTACTTCCTAATGAAATTCACAATCCTTAGGGAAACTTTCACTCAAGGAAGATTTTTTTCCCCACTCATTGTGGAATTCTAAAAATAGTCTAATACTGACATAATTAATAAGATTGTGTGAGAAGAAAAATATTGTGTCAAAGGTCTAGCAAATAATTCAGGGTACTAGGAATTCCATCAAATATCATTTCTAACCTGTCACTAATGTAATGTGTCACAGGCATAGTGATTGGATGGGGAGGGGCAGACTGGAAAGAGCTTAGGTGAGACTTGAAAACTCATGGTTAACCTTACAATTGGATTTCATGATTTGGAGCTGCCAAAGTGAATGTTCCCCACATCATTCTTCTTACTGAGGTGACATATTTATTCTGATAAGTATATGCTATTATTATGTCTCAAATATCAAGCTCTCAATTATACCAGCAATATTTCCATAATAACCATTTTATCCATTCCTCTTAAGATTAATCTATACTCCAAATATTTGTTTTGTTGACTATAAGTTTTTCGTATGCTCCAAAGCTAGTTGGCTCATTCAGGTTTTCGAGAGCAGACCCATCCAGCTGTAGCTACTGGTGAAGCTGAGACAGGAGGATCCCTCTGTTTGGGATATAGAGTGAGTTCAAATCTAGCCTGAGCCATTTAGTGAAATCCTGTCTCAAAAGAGTGAGGGGCGGTCAGGGATAGAGCACTGAACTGGGGCAGTGTTTGCTGAGGATGTGTGAAGCATCTCCAGTGCTATGGAGGGGGCATGGGGTAAGAAGAGAAAAGCTTGTTTAAGGTAGGTTGTTCTTCCGTCATAAAACTGTGTGGCAATAACGTGAAAGACCTTTAAACTTATTTGGATTGATTTTTATTTTCATGTGTACAAATATGCACGTATGCATGTTATGACTGTGTAACACATGTGTGCAGTGCCCGTGAAGACCAGAAGAGAGCAAGTCAGCGACTAAAATGGAGTTACAGATGGCTGTGCGCTGCCATGTGACTGAGTTGTCTGGAAGAGAAGCCAGTGCTCCTACCTGAGAAGCCACCTCTCTGAGCCCCCATTGTCCTTTTGACTTCTATTACTTAAGGTTTGTGGGCACAACCATGAAGGTTGGAGAACTTTCTAGAACCAGTTCTCTTTCTACAGTGTGGATTTGGGGGCTCAAGCTCAGGTATTCAGGCTTAGCAGCAAGCATTTACCTGTGAGCCTCTTGTTCTGTGGCCTTTACCACCCTCTTTAGAAAGAATGACCCCGAGCAATGTTGTTCATCTGCTCGGACGCTGTTGTTCATGCAGGCTTGTGAGGGTTAGTAGCACCTCAGCAGATATAATTTTCCTCAAAGACTTCTTTAATAACACATTGGGTGTCTTTACATTCCTGCACACCTATGAGTGCCTTTCCAGGAATTGCAAGGTGGACTATTGTGTGCAACAGTAGTCATTTTCCTTGGATGAACCTTAGGTTGCTTTCCACAATCTATTGTTCTGAGCACCACTCATTAGAACACTCCAGAACTCTAGTGTGCCTTATAAACATGTACCAGATGTGTGGGGTGGCATCATAGATGTAAATGATCTGGGAATAACTGGGTAGCTACTTTGTATTTTTATTAATTGTGTGATCATCCATACTTATGTTTAATGGGCAATCACAAAGTTTTTAAATGAAAACTTTTTTTTCATCTATGGGGAAGAACAGAAAAATGTATATTATTGACAGCAATGTAACTTGTATATACAAATATATAAATATATGTCCATATATATATATGTATATATACATATACATATATATATATATATATTACATAAATATTGATGAGTATCACTTTTTGAAGAGGAGAATACTTTATAACATTTGTAATTCAAAAAATCTTGTTAAAGTTTTAGACATACGGGAAACTTTAAAAAAATTCATGAGACATCACCTATATACACAGGATAGTTTTTTTCATGCTTACAGAAGATATTAACATCTAATTTTAAATTCTGCTTTGTGAATTTCCTATTTATAGAATATTTCCATTTTTTCTCTGCCTATTCTCTGTTTTTGATTTTAGGAACTTTATATATCCTCATAACTTAATCATTTGCTCTTTGAATGGCATATGTACCCTTCCAGACTGCAATTTGCTATAGAGTAAGTTTGTGAACTTTTTTTTCCAGGGCAGTTGAAAGATGCATAGGATTAATACAGCTATAATCCATAGCTAGTCAGTCTTAGAGGGCAGCATTGCTGCCTTCCAAGCCCTCTGTGCACAGACAGAAACACTGCTCTGTGTGTAGGGATGTGCCCTCTGATCTATGTTGATTGGTTCCTTGACTGTGGCCATGGTTGACAAATGCATTCCTATTTTTGTGGTTGTTTTTGTTTTATTTATTTTTCAATGTGCACGAGGTAGTATTGGTATATTTATCTAGAGCATGCCATTTCTTACTTCAATATTTTGTTGCTTAGATGCAGCAAAGTTGCTATTATTGACTGGTTCTTGCTGCAATATAGCAATTAGTTTAGGATATGAATAGACACAATTACACTGTAATTTATTGATCTATGATGTAATTAGAAAACAACTGGTCCATTAACAGGTTTCTAACTTGTACCAATAGGGTTGTGGTAAGCATTTTTAACACATCTAATGATATTTATGTTCAGTGTTTTTTCTTATAAAGTGATTGTCACACTTTTGGGTGTCAGGTCATTTTATATCACAGCAATTCATGACCAGGTACTGTTTTTTAAAAGGTTATTTGTGGGCTGTGGAGATGGCTCGTGAGAACAGAAGCCACACAAATACTGGGTGTCTGTGCCAGCCCATCCGCAATTCCTGTCTCAGAAAGTTTAGATTAGGGCAACTAACTAAATCCAGAAGCTGCTGGTTTGATTGAGAGATCTTGCCTCAATAAATAATGTAGAGGAACAACTGAGGTGATTCCTGAGGTCAGCCAGTCAGACGCTGCATACTTGTGCACAAATAGGCATGTGCACCCCATATGTATCTGCACATGTATCCTTAGAAATGCGTGCACAGCATACACGCACACATTCATGAAAAACAGAAAACAACAACAACAACAATAACAAAAAAGGTTAATTGAAATGCAGGGCCTAACTCTACAAATGAATTTCACACCTTCGAGTTTAAGTGAAAGTACATTTCTCCTCCTTAAATTCCACCTGGGACTTTGGTGTACTGTTTGTTCACTGGTCACTTGGAGCATAATGGCTCACTGAGACACAGGGTTCTTCCATAGACTGAACAAACCTTAGTAGCATATTAAATAAAATGAGCAGTTAAAAACTCCATTGCTTGGGGGGCTAGAGAGATGGCTCAGTGGTTAAGAGCACTGATTGCTCTTCCAGAGGTCCTGAGTTCGATTCTCAGCAACCACTTGGTGGCTCACAACCATCTATAATGGGATCTGATGCCCTCTTCTGGTGTGTCTGAAGACAGTGACAATGTACTCATATACATAAAGTAAATAAATAAACCTTTAAAAACATATCCATTGCTGATCTCAGAAGATGACTTTTCGCTACCAAACTCTCTCGCCTACAGGCACAGTGGTCCATTTCTATTCTACCACACTCGGTGACAGAACCCGAAGCTCTGCCTGTCTTCCCTTGTTTCATACATATGCTTTTCATTTTGGTTAGTCACTTGCAAGTTTTATATATGTTTTGATCATACTCTCTCATCTTCCCCCAACTCTTCTCAGACCCCCCTTCCCCAACCACCGGATTTTGTCCTATTTTTAATGCCTGTAAAGAACCTGTAGCTGTATGGAGTCTGGCATTTTGCTGGTCATGCTTGTGGCTTTTGCTTTTCCGTGTTCACTTTTGCGGCAGCCTGATTGATGTGTGTCCACTCTGGTCAATGTATCTGTCCCTGTATTAGTAGTATACATTGTAAGTTTTGTATCACAATGTAGCCCAGGCTAGCCTCAAACTCTTCAATCCAGCTCTTTCAACTTGTTTCTGAGTGCTAGGATTTTAGGTTTTTGGTCTAAGCTCAGCGTTATACTGTCTTCACTTTTGATATTTCTAAATATCTAACAAGAAAAAAAAATCCCATCTGGTTTCTCTTTTATTCTCTCTTCATTTGTCTTCCTCATTTTCCTTCCCTTCTTTTCCTCTTGCTCCTGTGTATTTTGACCGTTATCAGTCAGAGAAATCACGGATAAAGTTTCTGAGTTTCATAGCAAAGGTGATAAAGCATTAATAAGGAACAACACAGAAATGGTCTAAAAGAACAATGCAGATGTCTGCACAAAGGCTCTCCAGGAATCCAAAAATCAACAGCAAAATGAGTGGACTTCCTGAAATATTCTGATAAGGTGATATTTACTGACAAGAAGCATTTACTACAGAAGAATGAGCTGCCGACTGCAGCAAGACAAAGGAATTTTGATAAAAAAAAAAAAAAGCCAAGATAGAGGGAAAATATTACGAAGTCATTGTATCCCAAACAGTATGGTGCTGTCATAAAAAGCAGCCACACAGGCCAGTGGAAATGGAACGCAGAGCCCAGGAATAATTAATCCCCTGCATTTACCAGCAAGGTCTCCTGGGCATGCTTACTATACAGACAAGTTCTGTGGCCGTGGTCCAGACAAAGGTGCTTTTTGCATTCGACACCTAGACTACCAACAACTGAAGAAAAGTTATAGATATAGAAGTATATCAAACCACAAAGCTTCCTCACAGATAGAGGGGTATCTTTAAGGAATAAAGAGATAATCTATAGATAGGGAAAATCTATAGTTGCCAACTATGTATCTGTCGGTGAGTTCATATTCAACATACATGACGGACTCAAAAAAAATACGTGGAAGAAAACAACCCAATTAAAGAATGAGCAGAGGGCCCAGATAGACAAATCCCTAAAAATTGATCAGGAGATATTTTTAAACATTTAAAGGTGCTATTGGAAGAATAAATTGAAACATTGTCTGTTGGTACTTCGAATCCATCCTACTTGCTGTTATCAAAACAAAGACAGCAATGTCAAGAGGACACAGAACAAAGAACAGTCCTTGTGTACTAATAGGAAAGTAAGTTAGTAGAGTCACCGTGGCAAACAGTATGGAGGGTCCTGAAAGAAACTTAAAAGAAACTGTCACGTGACAACAAAATCACAAGTTGGTCATAAATTCAAAGGAAATGAAACCACTCTGTCAAGACCTCCCCCGTTCTCTGCAGCACTAGCCACAGTCAGAGCAATAGAGTGAGCACTAGTACCCATCAATAGACAGATTAAATGGGTGAAGCAAGCGTCACACAGACACGCATACCATGACGTTCCAGCCAGCAATAAAAATGGATGAGGTTCGGTCATCTGCAGCATAGTGACTAAACCTGGAAGCCACAGTACAAGTATATAGAGGGTAAGGGCTGGGGTAGGACTGAGGATATTCTGGTTTAGGGATACCTTTATGTCCTGACCAGCAGGGCATTAAACAGGGGTCCCGAGAGGTCACCTGGAAGAGAAGATGGGGACAGGCGAACGCAAAGAAAGATGGCTTGTCTATAGGCTGATTAAACCGCCATTTTTACTTTTTCACACAGGGGTTATATACACAAAAAGGCAGAATGTGGGGAAGGGGATGACTCAAGAGCGTAGGTATTCAGGGAGAGTACAGATATCTTCCAGAACAGAGTGTCAGCTGGTGAAGGTTCAGGGGACAGGACACTATGACTCCGCCTATGATTCACTTGTTCTAATCTAAGTTGGTACTATCCACCAAGGTCTCCTATCTACAAGGTCTATGTCTAGAGCCTGGCAACTATCTACCAAAGCTGTTTGTCTACAATAGCTTCTAGCCACCTGTTCTAGTGTTTTTCCACAGAGACCCAAGTCTTTGTGCTAGCAGGCATGCATGTTAAGCCTACCACTGTCTTCAGGCCTATGACTGATTTCAGGCCTTCAGTGTATAGACAGAGATGCCCCTGACACCTTTAGAAGGTCTATGCTACAACATTGTGACCATATTACTAACAATGTCACACGATTAAAAAAGATTCAATTTCAAGTGTGTCCAGCATACAGGCAATGGAAACAGTGTTAAGCAACAGGTGGAGGAGATGGGCTCAAACAGAGAGGCCTACTTTTGATCTTTAGCACCACATACCATTGGCTTGATGGCGGTGTATATAATCCCAAAGTCGAAGGCAGAGACAGGAGGATGGGATTCCAGCAAGAAAACCTGTCCAGATTAGTAAACTCTAGGTTCAGAGAGAAACTGTCTCAAAAAATAGGGTGAAGGGACTAGAGAGATGGCTCAGTGGCTAACAGCACTTGCTGCTTTGAAGATCTGCATTTGAATCCCAGCACTCACACCAGGTAGCCCTTCATCTACAGGGCATCTGACTCTGGCTCGGAAGGCACTACTTACACACACACATAATTTTCTGCTTTTAAGGTGGAGAGTAATTGAGGAAGCCATCTGGTATCAACTTCTGGTCTGCATGCATGCATGCATACTTAAACAACATAAATAAATAAGTAAAGAAATTGCTGTGCATGTATGTGAGGAATGGTATGTTCTTTAACTCAATTTAGCTATCCTCTGTAATACCATAAACACATCACATTTTAAAGTAAAAAGAGAAATCTCTAAATAAATTTAGAAAAAATTATAGTCTGGTACTATATAAACAAGTCTAAAAGTGTTAATGGGAATTAAGAATGGTGTGAATTTAATGACAATGAACAGGTCATTAGACACATCTAAATTAGAGGAAGATTTACAATATAGACAAATGTGCAGGGAAACTAAAAGGCAGAAAATTAAACGCTGAATCTGTTTTCAAAAATGATAGTTCTTTATGAGTTTCTTTCTATGCGTTTTAAAAAACAGGATCAAGAACTATGTGTAATTTTTTCTTTTAAATATTTTGGTTTTTATGAATCTTCTCTATGCACTTTCCTTTAAAATTTTTTTTTTTTTTTGCTTTTGAAAGAACTTTTGAAACAACTCAACTTGAGTTTCTGTTTTCTTGGGTTAGTTATGTTCTATTGATATGTTAGCATTTAAAGTTACACACGGCCCTTCCATGCTTTCTATTACTGTACAAGACAGAAGTTGAGATTGTGGTCACTTCTCATAGTTTAGTGAGTAGTTGAAAAATTCAAACAATGCACCCAGTGTGAGATTTGACCACAGACTACTCAGCATCCCTAAGCATGACTTTTTGATTCACTGCAAGCGATGACATTTGAAGGTTTTAAGTCTGGGCTTAACTTGCATTCTCTGTAGCAGAAACCTAGCATCAGTCTGCTGTCTACTCAAACATCAGGCTACACTTTCTCAGTAGAAAACTCTGCTCTGGATATCTGGATGTAGACAGTGTTCCCCGCCATATTGGTACAGGTCTTTCTTTCAACTCCCTTCTCTAGTTCTTTTCCATCATTTGGTAAGTGGATGCGTCTCACACTTCATGGGGAACTTTGAAATGGTTAGAAGTACTTTGTTGTTTTCATTTGTGGTCGTGCACATGCATGTGTGTCTGAGTATGGGTTTGTGGGTGTGAGTACAGTGCCTGACAAGGCCAGAGGTTTCCAATCTCCTGGAACTGGAGTTCCAGGCGGTTCATAAAACAAACCTGGGTCTTCTGCAAGAGCAGTCTATGCTCCTAGCCACTGAGCCATCTCTTCAGCACCAAAGTGCTTGTTTTTAAGGCACAGAAATGCAGATGGCTGAGCTGTAATGTTTTTCGATTATAGAACATGCTGATTCAAATTCAACTTAATTTTTCTACGCTTTGAAGTCCAAAGGTTACAAGATTAATAAGTGATGTTGGTTACAATGAATATGAATCAGTAGACATATGTTTAGGCTCTTTGCCCATATTTTAATTGAGTTGTTTTCTTGCTCCCGAGTTGTTGGAGCTCTTTATATGTTTTCAGCATGACGTCACTAATAGACACATAGCTAGCAAACATGTTTTCTTATTCCATAGGGTGTCTCATTACTCAGTGCACAGTGGACATGGTCTACTGTGGAATCCTGGACTCTAGAAATAAACATTCTGCCTTAAAAATAAAATGTAACTTCCTTTGCTGTTATCGCCTGGAAATGACAAAGTAACATTAGGGTTTTATGTTAGGCTAATGAAGGCAACCAGAGTCCTTGCTGTCAAGGGCCAGTTAGTGTTTTCAGTTCCTATGAACAGCCCAGAAGTGGTCGATAGGGATCAGAGGAGACCTTCAGGAGTTCTCAACCTCAAAGTCAAGCAATGGGATTCCCAGAACATCCTTCAAGATCCAAGGTTACCGTGAAGGAGTGCTTGACTCCAAGGCTTAATGAGCTTTTTGCTTTACAAATCCTTGGAATTCCCAGAAGTGAGATATTTTTAGAGATCAGTGTTATTACTCTCTGAACACAAAATCCTGCTGACGCTATTGAGATTATAAAGCAGTAAAGGTACATGTATTTAATTTTTGCATAGCCAATTTCAATTCTAAAAATGAAAATATTTATGTATGATCCCCACTAAAACTGATCCAAAGAAGTTTTGTTTCAAATCACAAGAAACAGGAAAATAAAAAAAAATTATTAAAGCCACAGGACCTAGTACAGAATGCTCAACACATTAAAAACTCAAATATCTGATGTATAAAAGAATGAATTAATATGTGAGATATTTTGCTTAAGGATTAGGTGATGATAAAAGAAACATTAAGAGGAAATTTAAACACCACTGATAAAATTTATAATAGGTCATTTACTTATGTGCGAAGTTTGAATTTCGTATTTACTTCTATTTGTCTATTCACATTGGCCTCTTAAATTGGATTATGATATTTAGAGAAGCCCTCCACAGACTTATGTACAAGCGAAAAATGAGTCTTCATCCAATCGGCTGGAAGAAGGAAGACTTTCCCCTCTATCTGTCTTTTTACATTTTAACTTTTAAAATACATTTATGTGAGTACATATCCCCCCTCTGTGTGTGTGTGTGTGTGTGTGTGTGTGTGTGTGTGTGTGTGTGTATGCACACATGAGTACACAGAGACCAGAAAAGGGCACTGGATCTCCTGGAGCTGCATTATACACAGTTGTAAGCTCTCTGATACATTTACTGGAAACTGAACTCTGGTCCCCAAAAGAGTAGAACTGTTTAATCTCTGAGTCATCTCTCCAGCCACACCTGTTTCTAAAGAGCTCACTGTTGCATAAACAAACCCAGAAAATGAACATTAGACCAATTCTCGGTCTTCGAATTTCTTCTTTGTCATCTTTAAGATCTTCCTTATAGACCGTATAGATCAGTTTCACAGACTATCTTCTACCATGAATATACTTCTGTGTTACTCCTGTCTATACTAAAATCCTCATTTCCAGAGTAGCTTGCTCAACATTTATCCACCCTTTATTTCTGCTTAGGTATCTGATAAACACCTGGAAGCTAACATGCAGAACTGACGTCATCAACCCCGCCCCTCTTCCTTTTTCTCTTTCAAGGAATGCCCAGGCCTTTTTTTTCTAGTCAGGCTAAACCCTTGGGAGATAATACTTTCCTGTCTTTGTGATACATGAGCAAATCTTGTTTTCTGTGTTTAAGAAGACTTCTGTATTTATTGCTGCACGCAGAATTTCTTGATACATTATTTCTTACCAGCATTACTCCATAGCCCTCTAGCTGGGCTTTTAAAATTTTATCTTTATTTCTATTTGTATGAGTGAGTTTTATGCATGTATATATGTGCACCACATGTGTGCAGCGCCCATAGAGGCTGGCAGAGGGCAACATATGTCCTGGAACTGGAATGACAGATGGTTTTTGAGGAACCAGGGTCCTCTAGAAGAGCAGGCAGTGCTCTTAACTACTGAGCCATCTCTCCAGCACCCTAACTGGTTTTCTTTCTTTCTTTTTCTTTTTTATTAATCATTTCATTCATTTACATCTCAAATGATATTCCCCTGTTAACCCTCCACAACCCTCCATCCCACATCTGCCCTCTTCTCCCTCCCCTTTGCCTCTATAAGGTGCTCCACCACCTACCCACTCAATCCCACCCCATCACTCCAGCATCCCCCTGTGCTGGGGCATCAAACCACCACAGGACCCTCCCATTGATTTCAAGACAAGGCCATCCTCAGCTACATAAGTATCTGGAGCCATGGATTCCTCTCTGTAAACTCCTTGGTTGGTGGTCTAGTCCCTGAAAGCATACCTAAACATAATAAAAACAATATAAACAAACCAATAGCCAACACCAAACTTAATGGAGAGAAACTCAAAGCAATCCCATGAAAATCAGGGACAAGACAAAGCTGTTCACTCGCCCCCTATCTATTCAATATAGTGTTCGAAGTTCTAGCCAGAGCAATTAGACAACAAAAGGAGATCAAAGGAATATGAATTGAGAAGGGGGAAGTCAAGATATCACTATTCACATATGATATGATAGTATACATAAGTAACCCCAGAAATTCTACCAGAGAACGCCTATAGCTGGTTTTCTTAAACTTGCTTCTCCAGGAGCATGCCTTCTACAAAAATCCAAGTGAACTTACCATTTGGCACAACCATCCCATTCCTATGCCTGGACTCATTTCTGCCTTCTCAGATTAGAAGCCAAGGCCTTGCGCCATGTTCAGTGTTCTGTCAGACTTTTTCCTAGCAATGCTCCTGCTGAACTATCCCATGGGTTGTGACCCCTTTGGCAAATCTCCATCACCCAAAATATTTACATTATGATTCATAACACTAGCAAAATTACAGTTGTGAAGTAGAAACAAAAATAATTTTATGGTTGGGGGTCATCACAACGTGAGGGACTATACTAAAGGGTCGCACGCAGCATTAGGAAGGTTGAGAACCACTGCAGTAGACGCACCCTTGTCTCCTTGTCATCCTCATGTACCCACCACACATGGCTGCCTGAGGGCACTTCTAGGTTGGATCTCTCTGCTGACATAGCTTCTGTATTCTGAGGGCTGGACACAAATGGAACATAGTAGGAGCACAGTACCTGTCACATAAACTAATGGATTATTTTTGAAACGTCTCCTAACTTAATTTGTTTTGCTGCAAGGATAGATTTCCACATTGTCCTTTTAGAGCAGAAGCTGAGGCTATGCTTCGTGATCAATGTCTAGTGCAAATATGATCTAGACACAGAGCTGAGTGATCAATATGATTTGAGCTGCAACTGTTGGGCCATCCTAAAGGATGATAAGTAATAAAATGTTGGATGAAAAAACATCTAGGAGGTGTGTGTGTGTGTGTGTGTGTGTGTGTGTGTGTGTGTGTGTGTTGGGTTTTTAGGCAAAACACTTAAAGCATAATCCATGAGAGGAAAAAATATGGTAAGTTGGATCACACTAAAATTAGAAACACACTGTTGAGAGGATATAGTGATGAGCCAAAGACTGAGAGAAAATAATTTCACAGCAACATGCTTATAAAAGAAACCTTGCTTCTAAAATACACAAAGAATTTTTAAAACTTAACGCTATGAAAGCAAATAACCCAATTTCAAAACTGGGGAAAAAACCTTGAATAGGCAGGAAGGTAAAGAAGAAACTGATGGATCATATATGCATATTAAAGGATGCTTGCATCATGCATATCATGAAAGAAACACTAGTCAAAGCAACAGATACCACCTACTCCTTACCCACTAGAATACCCTAAATCCTTTAGGCTACAAGGACATGAAAAATCTGGAGCAACAAGAATCCTCCCACTTGCTGGTGGGAGTGGCAATGCTCTGGCCACTTTGTAAGAGCCTTTGACAGTTACAAAGTTACCTATCTTACTGTTAGCAGTCAGTAGGGTTAGAGTCAACAGGGTTAGTTATTGTTCAGTGCTGCAAGCCAATCAATAAATATGCTATAGTGTATCCTACAATAGAGTACTGTCCAATGACTTTAAAGCTATTTATTAAAACACACATGGAGAGAGAGAGAGAGAGAGAGAGAGAGAGAGAGAGAGAGAGAGAGATTAACATTAAATGCTAAGTAGAACAAGTTAGTATGAGAAGGTTATACTTACACTTTCTAATTCACATGCTATACACTGGGAAAATACAGAGCTGTACAAAGTTAAAAGATCAGTAGCTACCAAGGCTTCAGATGAGTGTGAGGATTGAGCAGGAAGAAATTTTAGGGTAGCGAAATACAAGACATTTTGCTAAGATGATTCTAATTCTAGGAAGGGATTTCTTTCCCTAGAAAAAAAGTGTCATTTTGCTTTTAGCCTCCCTTTCAGAGGCACCCTGTCATTGCCACAGTGGGTATGGGAGTCTGGAGAGTCACCAGGCATCATCTTTCAACTTCAGAATGAAAAGACTAAGAATACAAAGCTACCACACTGACACTGGGGATTGGCGATCCTCACTGTGGTGATCAGCAAATGTTGGGAGCTCCACACACTTTAAAACCAACATTAGAATTGGAGAAACTAAAAACTAGAAAGAGGTGAAGAAAAATCTTCTTTAGGAAGGATGTTAATTAATATGAGGGGAGAGAGGTTCAGATATGAAACTTTCATTTGTGTCTACAAATGTATCTCGATCATGTCCACCCCCCACTCCCTCCCTCCAGCTTTCTTCATCCTTCCTACATTTTTGCTATCTCCCTCCCAACCTCACACAGTTTTGTTTCTTTTTTATAGCACACTAAGCTCAGTTGGTGGGACCCATATGCTCACATGTGGGAAGCTATCCACTGGATCATGGGCAAACTCCTAATGGCTGCCCTCACTTCAAAGAAAAGCAGTCCCCCTTCCTTAACAGCTATCAGCTGCTGTTAGCTCCTCAGCTGGAGCTGGTGCATCCAGAGGCCTCGTGGAATCTTGAACTCTGACTTTTGGAGGTTGTATGTGGGTATCATATCCTATGTTGCTATATTAACATATCTCATATTAACATATTCACACAGCCATGGCTGTTGTGAACTCATGTGTTTCACACACAAGTCCTTTCTAGAGGCCAGCCTCTCAGCACCCCTCTTTATCTGCTGGTGTTTACATTTTCAGTCATTTGCCATTGGGCTTAATTGCTCATCAAAGCAAGATTGTAAGACCCTACTGCTGAAGACTCTACATGCTTTGGTTACAGAATGTTGAGAAATCTGTCTTGAACTGAGCAGAAAATTCTCCTTGCTGGCTAGCTTTCATGGGGACAAAAAGTGGTATGTTGGCTTCTGGAGAAGAAAAGACACTGACAGTCTTACCCAGAGATAAGTATGACCTGTCTGTCACTCTGTGTATACCCACTGACACAGTAGTACAAAGACTATTCTGTTCATGGGGCTAGCAAGTCACTCTCTTGATTGGATTTGAAGCTTGCTCCATTGGAAAACAGTCATGCCTGGTACTGTACACATGACCGAAGTCCATGGTTGGAAAAGCTATAGGCTATAAGACTAGAGAATCTGTTGGTGTTTTGTTACATGACAATGTTACACACTGTCAGTCTCCATTTTAAGTCTTTATGTTTGTATACACAAATTGGCACTGCCCTCAACTTTGGTCAGAGCAGCTTCTTGTTGTGCAGTGAAGTAGTTAATAAAGAGACTCCTACCTGTTAAAAATGTCAAGAATAAGGGCCTATGGATGTTCAGGCCTCTACAGAATGGGCCTATCGACCCTCTCCCCCCTAGTAAAGCTCAAACAACATCTCCAGAATAAGAACTGAAAAAGAGTATCACCTTGAAAAACCCAGTGTAACAGTGGACACAAGCGAGGTTTGCATGCATCCTGAAGTCATTAACTAAAGATATAACCAATGGGACAGGCCACAGCTCTAGAGCATGAACCTGAACTCAGCTCCTGTTATCAGAAAGGAGCAAGGAGGCCTTTCCCTTGGGGAGGTTTCCCATCACTATCTCATTCATATAATAAATTCAAGCCTTGCTCTCCATGACATAGCTTGGAAGTATGTATTCCATAGCATGAAGGTCAAAAAATGTCCCCAGAGCTGCAAGGTATCGTTGCCAAAAATGTTTAGCACAAGTGCACAAAATGTCCAGTAGTTTTCAGCTTCCAGGCTGCAGCAAACCTGGCATCTACTGAACTAAGTGGGTGGACTGCGTGGAAACAATAGATGCTGTAGGGGTGGGATACTCTGTAGAATCTGGTTAGGATGCTGTGAAAGAGCCAATGTTATAGATTTAAAAGAAAAGGTAAAGAGGGCTGAAGAGATGGCTCATTCAGGAGAGGTGCTTATTACCAAGCCCAAGGACATGAGTTTAATCTCTGGGACCCAAATTATGCAGGGGGACAACTTACTTCTATACACACACACACACACACACACACACACACACACACATACAAATAATAATAATAATAATAATAATAATAATAATAATAATTAAAAAAAATATTTTTAAAGGGGTTGAAGACAGTTTGGTTAAGAGCACTTACTGCTCTTCATCTCATTCCAGCTCCAGGGACTCTGATGCCCTCTCTGGTCTCCATGGGGCACAAATGTGATGCTCAAAAATATACACAGGGAAAATTCATATATGCATAAATAATTTTAAAGTGGATTTAGAAAAAAATGAAAAAAAGTATGTGATGGTTATGTTTAAAGACTAAAGAAACACCCAGCGCTTGTAGCAAGTGATTAGATTCCTGGACGGGAATTAAGCAGGTAAGAACCATTTTGTGGCTAGTTGGGACAGTTTGAGTGACAGCTGTTCAATGAGACTGTGGAGTCCCTTTTCTGTCTTTGGTGCCACAATGATATTGAGGCTCGTGAAATATTTAGGAGTCAAGAGTGTCATTGATAGACACCACTCAGCTCCTGTGCTTCAGAAAAACTACACAAAGAGAACAGATCCATGATTCAAGTGCACACATATATGCACTAGACTATGGGTAAAGCAAATTATACAAGCAAGTGGTGAAGTAACTGAAGGCACACAGTCGATCATTTTCTCCCTTAAACGATGGATGCCTGGTACAGAATACACACAAGAATTATACAAAGAACCTGTGCCTGCAGACTAAATGCTATTATCCACAATGGTTTGCTAAAGTTGTTTTAGAATCACCCCACACACACCTCTCAATCTGTTATCTTTTGGTGCAGCTCAAAATTATAGACATGAGGACAGCTCATCTCTAAACACAGCTGCGTTCTGCACTTCCGTCAGTAGAGCAGCGATCGCTGGTTGTATTATCTTTACATCTACTATCGCTTAAGAATGCCTTCAAAGCCTGAGAGGCTTCACACAATGATGTTCTGAAATGCACTGCTCTACATTGGATGTGTTTGTCCATGACTCTTATTGTCATAATGGTGTGTGTGCGCGCGTGTGCGCATGTGCGTGTGTGTGTGTGTGTGTGTATGTGTGTGTGTGTGTGTGTGTTTGTGTGTGTTCAAGAGATATGTAAGAGAGACAACGTATATGTGTGAGAGACAGACAGGCAGTGTGTGTGTGTGCGTGTGAATGTATCTGTATATCTTTGTGTGTCTGTGTGTGTGTGTGTTTGTGTCTGTGTTGAGACACTCTCATTATACATCCCAGGCTGGCTTCAAACCCTTGGCAACCACACCACCTTAGTACCTAGAATACTAGAATGACATAGACAAGCACTCTATCTACTCTCCCCTAGACACACCCCCGCTCCTGAGGCTGATCCCTACCTTCACCACTGTATTCCCACTGGACTCTGGGCTGTTGGCAGGGGCATTGGATTTGGCTTCAGGGCATGGAGTTGAGGGATACCAGCTGCATGCATAGGCTTGGCACGTCAGTGTAGGGCAAGACCATGTGGAGAAGCAAGCAAGCAATCATGTAGAGAGAGTGAGCCTAAAATAGAAATCACATGTGTCTTGAAATGTCAGGAGAGCAGGTGGGTTCCACAGGTGTGGTTGGAGCCCTAAAAGCTGCCATTGTTGCCACATGTGGACAATTGCACTGGCCTTGGATGGGGAGCCACCTGCAGAGGGGGCTCAAAGCAAGTTTAAAGGTTTGTCTTCACAGATGTTCTCTTCTGCCTTCACTGGCTCTCTCCCCCACCTGGAATTTAGAGAGAAACATTTAATTGTATAATCCCTATAACTTGGGAAGACTCGTTCCTTCTTCCCAGCCTCCTTATGAAAACATGGATTCACCCCAGCTTTCTGAAGTGTTTTGCTCATATCACTCCTGTTTTAAAAACTTTCTGTCAGTTTCACCCCCTCTGCCTGGCACCTGGTAAACTCCAGAGTAAAACTACTCTCTGCAACTTTAAAGGCAAGTCCATGGAGGATAAACAGGGGTGAGGGCAGTAAGGGGGGTTAGCAGGGTGGGAGGATGGGGGGATGGGGGTTTCTCTTCTGTCAGCAGGATAGAGGTTTTTTTAGCTCTATTTCTTATGACTCTAGGGCTGTGCATGGAGGTTTGACTAGGCCTAGCAATGCATAACACTTCTGACCCATTCCACGGGCTCAGACTTATTCCAATGTTTACCTGCACAAAAAACCTTTGAAACCATACTAAATTGCATGCTCATGGAAGAAGTTGCAGTTATGGGTAGTTACTGAACAAAGATTCTGTGAAGGGTCTTGTGTTGTGAGAATGTCCTGCAACTCCTGGTCCTCCTGATTCTATGTGGACTCCCTGGGACAATGGCATGGCAGACTTGCACCACATTGTTGGCAGCAAAGGGCTTTTTGCACCTCAGTCCTAATAAGCTTGACCGTACTCCTTTATTTGAGAAGGAATCCTGGATTTCTGGCTTTTGGATCTGTCAATTACCTCTGCCTCCCCTTAATGCTGCTAGTATCTGTCTCTATCTTTGCACCTAACTTGTGACATCTTTCCTGCTAGACTGTCAGCTCCCAGAAATCAACAACTGTATCTTCATCTTCCTATTATGCTTGTGATGGCAGGAGTTGAAAAATATATGCTTCTTAAGTGGCTTAGTAATTAATTGATCAGTAATACAAAAGGGAAGAGAAAGAATTCATTCTATAAGCTGGATTCTGAGGTTGCATCTAAATAGATTGCGAGGGAACCAGACACGTAATCAACAAATTGAATTTGATCTAGAATTCTGATTGTTAATTATTTATAAATGATGTTTAAAATGCTGATACATAGATAAGCGCTAAGTCTTTTGAAATTAGTCTATCCAGGTATAAACAGACATGCAAATAGGTTTTGAAGGGGGATTGTGGATCTAACTCAGTCAGTGAAGTGTTTGCCATGTAATCATCAGGGCCTTAGTTCAACTCCCAGCACCTATGTAAAAAGGGAGAAGAAGGGGGAGGATGGGGAAGAAAAGAAGGAAGGGAAGGAGGAGGAGGGAGGAGGAGGAAGAGAAGAAGAAAGAGGGAGAAAAGTTTGGTGGAGCACATATGCTTTAGAGGCAGAGACAAGGAGATCTTTGGAACTTTCTGATTATTCAACATGGCCTAATTGGCAAGCCCCAGGTTCAATGAGAGATTCTGCATAAAAAACGAGATGGAAGCTTTTGAGGGACAATAACTCAGGTTGACCTCTGGTCCCCACATGTACCTGTACCAGCATCTGAGAAAACACACACACACACACACACACACACACACACGCACACGCACACGCACACGGGGCAGGGGATACAGACCAAGACACACAGATAGAGACAAAATGCATTTTAAATACATTCTATGCACAACTTAATGAGTTTGAAGACAAGCTGAGATCCATCTGCGTCAGTGATTCTCTACCTTCCTGGTGCTGAAACCTTTTCATACGATTCCTCAGGTTGTAGTGAACCTCAACCATATCTCAACCACAAAATTATTTTCATTGCTACTTCTTAACTGTAATTTGACTACTGTTATGATTTGTAATATAAATATCTGATATACCAAATATCCGATGTGAAACCCCTGTCAAAGAGTCATTTGAACCCCAAAGGGGTCACGACCGTCAGGTTGAGATCCACTATCTAAATGACTCTTGGTTAACGCAACTACATCAAAATCCATATAGCAAAAGTTTGTTGAGCTTTGGTAAGTGCCAAGATATGACAGGCAGCAAAATAAACATTTAGGACATCTCCTCTGTCCAAGAGTTTCTGTGGTTCCTTTCTGGCTGACTTCATCCACGACTTCCAAGCCTTGGAAAACACTGACCCACTTTTTGATGTGTGGATTTGTAGTTTCCAAAAACTCACATAAATAGAACAATACAGTTTGTGGCTTTTCCCGTCTAATTTCTCTTCAGTTAGCACAATGTCTTTCTCAAATGGTTTTCTTCTCCATCTTTCTTCAGTCCATCAGTAGTATGGCCCACTCCACCCCTAGTCAACTTCTCATCTTCTCTCACAATTAGACTTTGGAATATTACCAGCTTTATAATTTTAGCATGAAAATAGGTTTACTGTGATTGACCTCCAGTATAGATGTCAATGAAATGTGATTATGCTCTTGATAGATTTGGACAGTGCATTCTCCAAACCTATGATTAATGGTTTCATGATCTGTATACAGCTTCTGGAGTCATCATCACCAGATTCTCTGTAATTGCCCATTTATAGCCATTTGTAAGGTGATGTGTATTTGGATGGTCTTATATGTTAGAAACGCAGAAGACAGGAAGTGTTAAGTTGTGCTTTTAATTTGAAGAGAAATAAAGAAGGAAGAGAGGGAGGGAGGAGGAGACGCCATTTCTACTTACCCCATGCTATGTCTTGCTTCAGCTACAAATCATAGTTAGGTTCTAACCTTCCTTCCTGACAAGCTAATGTCAACCCTCCTACACAGGCTGTTAGAACTTTAGAGTAGAATTAACCATAAAAGCTGGAGATGAGGAGGAGCTAAGTAGTTGACAGCAATGTCTAGAATGACCAGGAAAATATTTTAGGAATGTATTGTTAACATTACTTTTTAGAAAAAAAGATCACCTGTAAAAATATAAGATAAATCACTTAACCCTGTTTGAGGGTAATCTAAATGTTAGAAATAACCAGTAATCCTAGCATGGGCCCCAAACAAGGAACACCATTTAAACAATAGCGCTCTGCCTTCCTAATGTAAGACAGTTGACATCTGTGTCCAGCAATAAATATCTACTTATATTTTCTACAACACATGTTTTCTTGTTTTTAAAGTAGATATTTATGAGTTTTAAAGATATCTCATGATGTATTATTTCCTTTTGGCTCTCTCTCTCTTTTTTTTTTTTTTTTTTTTTTTTTTTAAAAAAAAAACTATGTAAGGTATAAAGTAAAAAAGATGTCTTAGAAATTATTGATGGAAAAAAAGAGCTAACAAGTGATGCATCTCCATGTGAAGGGGAAAACAAGCCTTGGTAGCGGTAGCGTGTTCCTCTGCTTTCCCAGCAGGGCAAGTGGAAGGAGTCTTGGTAGTTCTGCCCTGCTGTTCACCTGAGAGCTGTCAATCATGTGCACTTTGAAAGACATGGAGCTTATGAGTTGTCAACACAGTTCTTAGGTGAGAGGTCAGGCCTCACAGAGGAGGGGGGGGAGAGGAAGAGCTAAACAAATATCCAAATAGACGCAAAACCAAAGCGTTGCGGTTGTCCTTATCTTGAGAACTCATTCCGTGTAATCTTCAGTTCACAAGCGGTAAACATTCTAATTCGAAGAACATGGCTGGCAATCTTAATACCTATGGTGAATGTTTCAAGTGGGGGAATGTTTGATGATTCCTGACTTAAGCTTTCCTTCTCCCTGTAATTTACAAAAAGCAAATTATTTGTCAATGAGAAGCCCCTATATGAACAACTGTTTAATACTGAAACTGCTGACAGCCTTGCCAGCTATTTCAGTCCAAGAAGCTGGGACTCCACACGTGAAACTGCATCAGAGCCATCTCTGGGGGACACAGTTGAGCTTCATTGCCCAGGGCAGTGCAGGAGTCCCACGTGACTGGTCATTAGGGTTCTCAGAGGGATTCTAGCTGTGTTCTCTGGCTGCGATTACCCCTGTTTGTATGTGAAAGATAGATGTGACCCACAAAGGCAAGGGCAGAGCTTTACATATTTAGAAAAAGACTGTTTCTTCCGATCAAATAAATAAATAGATAAGTCTGCATCTTTCAGACTTAACAAATCACTAGCTACTAATTATTATCATTTCCCAAGTAAACAGCTTTGTTTCATTCTTGGAACCTTTTCATCTTAAATTCAGTATACAACAGGGTTCGTTTTGTTCATGTTTATCTTTCTTCAGACAGAGTGACATCTAGAGAATACAATGATCTGGGCTCTCTTGAGGAAGCAGCATGGTTGAGATGCAAAAACCTAATGGATACTTTCAGGCAACTGGTGACCAAAATGACAGAACACACTAATGCTACCTGTGGCCATTCCTGTTGGGACTCTCGAAACCATTGTAGTAAGATTTAACATATTTTAGAGACACTACAATGAAAAACAGCTATTGGCCTGAAGACGTATACCATGGACAATGCTACATACACATTCCTAGTGGGAATCTCCAGTAAGAATCTTCAGTCCTGTTGTTGGTTTAGATATAATATCAAACGAGACTATTTTTTTCCCCTGTGATCACTGTGTAAAATGTTTATCTCTTCTATGATTACCAAATAAAACTTCCAGTCTTCAGGCTGTGGAGTCACATGCCGCTAATGGAATATTAATCATGCTAATTACTAATGCTTTCCTGGGTCATGATGCACTAACCACTTGATATTGCTGCTGCTCTAAAGTGGTCCACGCACACGTCTGTGCGAGAGCCAAAGGGGTCAGCAATATGTGATTGAACTGAGCAGAGAGAAAGTAAAAGCTCGCAACCAGGTAGGAGGATTTAAAATCACGCATTATTTTGAAAGCGCCTTTTGCATTTATAAGATTAATATTTGAGAAAATTGCTTCCTAATGCCTAAAATAGATCACACACACACATACACACACACACACACACACACACACACACGTATATGGGACAACCTTACACATGTGTTTAATTCACATATTGACACTACAATAAAACTCTATTTAAAAGAACAATTGCTGGCATCTTGTGAGCACCACTCAGGCTCCAACCTAAGCACCTCTGTCTGGAAATTAGATCACCGTGGAGCCTCTTTGATGAAGCTGGAAAAAGAAAGCCAATTTCAAAAGCTTCACAACAAAAGAAAAAAGAAAAAAAAAAACAAAAAAAAAAACAACCACGTCAAACCAAAGGCTCTGCAAGTGCAGCTCTAAGGAACCGTTTCTTAGAAAGCCCTCGAGTCTGGGCCAGAAGTATGAAGCTTCGAAAACCGAGAGAGAGAGAGAGAGAGAGAGAGAGAGAGAGAGAGAGAGAGAGAGGAGCACATGAGAGTCAGGGCAACAAAGGGCAGGCACAGGGCACTGAACAGAAGCACATCGAGGAGAACGGGCTGTGTACCCCGATAGCTTCCTCCCCTGATAGCTTCCTCGACAGCCAGGGAAACGGTCACACACAAGCCCAGACTACTCTTCTGCATTTTTTTTTTCCTTGAAGGACCATTAGAACCTCTACCTACTCATGCAAAAATCCCCAGTCCGAACCTTTAGCTTCCCGTCCTCTTGTAAAAAGAGATGACTCGGGTCCCATGGCAGGCCACCATTCCTCAGCTGTGCCCCAGAGAACTGGTGTTGTGTCCTAAGTGCACCACCAAAGTGCCCTTTGCTATCACCTGGTACCACATTTTGAAGGATAAAAATAAAGTTCTGTTACCTCAGGACACACCCAGGACATACATATACATGATAAAAAGAAAAGACTTAACATAGCATCCTTTTTTTTTTTTTTTAAATAGAGTTCTCTTTCAAAAACTACACAAAACCTCTAGGAATAGTTTAATAGACATGAGACACACTGCACGAAAGTCGTTGTTGCTTGTGATTCTAAAGTCTTAGATTAGTTATTCATGGATAATTCAGAGTACTTAGAGTATTCACACACAGAGAGGATATATTACACACATATTCTAAATATGTGTAAAATACTGTGAGCTAGGTGTGGGTAACAGGACAAGCGGGGAAACTCACAGAATTGCTCACAGTTTTCCTGGGTGATTAATGCGATGCTATGGGGGAATTGAACTGAAGTCGTGAGTTTATGAGTTTATATTCACCCCTCTTTTCGAAAACATTTAAGTGTCACTTGTCACTAGTGACCATAAGTAGAAGGGCAAAGGAACAGAGGTTGAGAAGGACCTGGGATAAGAGGCATCAAAGAGGAAAACCTGCAAACAACTCCTCCTAGGAGACTCTGGAAAGGCTGAGGCGGAGCCTGGTCTGGGGGCTGCCTAGCAATGGGAAGCGGGCAGGCCCTGGTGGGAGGACCCGAGATCTGCACTTGAGGAGTTCCTTGCTCTGAGAGAGAACATCCCTGTTGCTAGGGGGCCGCTGAGGGCTGCCTGCCTGCGGAGCGCGGGCAGCTCCCTCCGCACGCCCGACCCCTGCCTCCCGTGGCAACCGCTGTAGCTGTGGCGCAGAGCCTCGCCCACTGCCATCCCCACCCTCTCCATCCTTAGCCATTAAGCAACGCCGGCTCCTGGCACGTTCTAGCAGGACTCGGGCACAGAAGAGGAGAGCGATCCATCCGGAGGCATAGGAGGACCTGCCAGGCGACATGCGGCCGCCTGGAGCCGCCCGGGCGCCCGAGGTCTAAGGCTGCCAGCCGGGACTGGTCATTGTAAGCGCCACAGGGACCCGCTGGCGCTGCCCTCCCTCCCGGGTTCCTGGTCGCGCCACGATGGGGCACCTGCCTAGGGGAACGCGCGGGGGCCACCGCCTGCTACCTCTGCTCGGGCTCTTTGTGCTGCTCAAGGTAGGGACCCCCAGTCCTCGGAGATGGGGGATCCATCCCGCCGTGGGAAGCTATTCGCTCAGGGTGCGGTGGCCAGGCGGGGAGCGCCAGCCGCGCACGCTTTGTCCTCAGCGCTGTGCCGGGTGGGCTGCGTAGCTGCGGGTGGAAAGATCTGGAAGTTTGAGCCTTCCAGTTGTCGCCCTTTGTACTCTGCTACCTCAGCGAAAGGCTTGCGGGATAGGGCTTTCACAGGCAAAATGAAGGCACTTTTTCTTAGTGGTCCCCACTGCACTCCAATGCCCCTTCACCTTCGCGCCCTCCCCCAGCTGCTTTGTCTCAGTCAATTCGCCTTCTGCAGGAATTACTCGCAGGGCGCTGAGCTCTGGATCAGACGCACCGGCCAGGAGGGGCGAGAGAGGGTTCCATTGAATAAGGAATCAGCTCAACTCCAGGGGAGGTCTCTCCCTGTCTTACCCTCCATCCACCTGGGGATGCCTGGTAAAAACTCTACACAGTTCCATCCTCTCGTTAACAGGATGCTGCCACTGATTTTAATGGTGGAATATATAATTTATAAAATCCATCTTTTCCTATCCTCTTTGGAACGTGTGGCTCAAAATGGTACTTTGAGGGAAAAAAAGTGAAAAGGGAGATAACTGTTTAAAAAACACAATCTTGACACTTAAAGCGTGTAGGTTTTTTTTTTTTTTTTTTTAAAGCTGGGGTTTTTTTGGCTTATGAAGGGAAGTTAGGAATTGGTACTCCCTTATCCCTGGTTCCTAGGGTCTGTTTTCCTTCCGTTCCGTTCCAAGTCCTTTCTCCTTTCTTGCCCCAGCAACTCAAGAATGGCCACAGGTGATCCGGAGCTATCCTTTCAGCACCACGAGGGTACCTAGTGAGGGAAGGTCAGCAGTTAATGACTGCAAATGTTTCCGCATTAAGGAGTCACTTCTTGCTTATATGCCCATTAATTATGAATGCCCCCCCCCAAGGTTATGGTGAACAGGACTCATGAATCCCCGGTAGCATGAATGCAAAACTACTCTATATTTTCTTCTTGTCTTCCTGGATCACAGGAAAAGGTAGTCTCTGGGTAAACAGCAAGTGAGTACACGAGTGAAGTTGTGAGCTGTATTCCATATGTGCTCAATTCTTAAGTTGTTAGTCATTATTTTATTTTAAAATCTCGTAAATACTAAATTCAGCTGCATGTTTCATCTGCTTCTCTGTAGTACATACCAAAATATAATATGCATACTGAGTTTTTTGTAATTAATTTTTCTGACCGTTTGTCAGACTTTGCAACAACTGAGATATCTAGGTAACACTCTTTGTGAAGTTAAGATGAAAAATAGAGGTACATGTTTTCCTGATAAGAGCAGAGAAGTGAGTGTGTGTGTGTGTGTGTGTGTGTGTGTGTGTGCGCGCGCGCGCATGAGAGAGAGAGAGAGAGAGAGAGAGAGAGAGAGAGAGAGAGAGAGATCTGATATATATGTAGCCTTCAGAATAACTTCAGGTTTTTGTTTCATAGTGGATGGTCTCATAGTAGAAATGAGACTATTTAGTATGAGAGAAAAAAGAATGTTAAAGTTAAAATGCAAAGAAAAATGTGTCAGAAGTTTGAACTCAAAACATGTTAACAGACTAAGAAAATTCATCAGGGATAGCATATCAGGAATAGCATGGTGGTATCTTAGTGACTGTAACAGATTTTCACTCTCTTTTACATAATATGTGTATTTCTCAACATTTTCTAGTAAATCTCTATTATGATAAGCTGCACACCATACCCCATACATTGATAAATCTTATTTAAAGAAGTATTACACTAATGAAAAAAATAATGTTGCAAGAGAAGTTATTAATATTTATTTTTGGAAGGATAACATTGTTTCACTTTAGTATAAAGTATACCAGAAAAAGGAATATCTACAAATTGAAAAGCCACTGTCTCAAAGCATTTTCACACATGTTCTTTGATTGAATCACACTTCCTTACAGTTAAGAAGAGATGTTCAAAGTGCTAAATTAGGCATACAGCAAAATATCATACATTTTTGTGGTTAATGTATTATATGGCACTTCAGGCATATAGGATAATTTCTTTATAATTTTGAGGTTTTTAATTCAAACTACTAAACAAGAAATCAACAAAAATAGATATAACCATGCATATGGTGGCATGAACCTCAAAACTATCCTTTATTAATTGTCAAATAGTCTATCAGATCTCAATGGTACAACCTAAAATGATCCTTGGGCATGAGACTAACCATTCTCCCATCTCCTATAAAATATCCATATCCTTAATTATGACAAGCATTTATTAATGTTCATATTTATACCCTCCATATGAGCAAGAATTTCTCAAGAACATAAGTCAAATATTCCAACTGTGTAGCTTGATTTACAATTTCATAATTGAAAATTTACAATTTTCTATAATTTAGGTGGATATATGCTGTGGGGAAATGGGGATGTGTATGCTATTCAGGTTATAATCAGTTTCTCTGAGGGAACTTGGAAGGGGCAGAATGTTCAAGGCTTTGTGCATCATGGCTTGTGCATGCTTCAGTCATGGATCTGTTTAACAAGGTAGGTCAGGATGTCTGAGTCAGCCACTGCACTGCATGGGGTGATATCTGCATGAGGTGATGTGACCTACACACAGTACTGGTCAGGGAACACTTAGAACTGTATATTGATGTTTATAGTAAGCAAGTATGTACAACTAGATACAAAGGCAATCAAAGCTCTGTTATCAATCAAAAGCCTTCTGGTCCTAAGTCTTCTGTCTATGAATCAAATGGAAGGCATATCTAGTATCTCCCTCTTGTAAGTCTTCCCATAATTCCTGCTGCAAATAACACAACATCACATTTTTACTGCCTTTCCTGAAAATGGCTTCCTATATCATCCACCCAGTCAATACCAGTGCTTTCTCAACTAAGATGCAAGCTGCAGACTATGACCTCATCAGAATTTGAAGTCTGTCTTCCCTGAAGTGTGGCTTATTAATGGTCAACTGGAAGCTCCCTATTTCACTAGTAGACTTGGCATGAGTCTTTTATTCCTTTGTTATTCTGCCTATATTTCTATATATCTGTTCTTACATTAGACATCATCAAAGATCATTCACTTTGAAAGGGGCTTTAATACTTTATTTTTTTAATACTTTATTTTAATACGTTAATATTTTAATATTTTAATACTTTATTTTTTAATACTTTATTTTTTAAACTTCTGTGTTTAATATTTTGAATGTTATGATATTGGCCACTTAACTCTTAGATAAATACCTGTGGTTCATGGTCTTTCTGACTTTCTCTGATATCTCTCTCTGTCTCTGTCTCTGTCTCTCTATCTCTCTCATGCACAGTCTGCACGTCTCATTTTCCTTTTTTTTTTTTTTTTTTGGCTTTTTTGTTTTTTTGTTTTTTTTGTTTGTTTTTTTCAAGACAGGGTTTCTCTGTATAGCCCTGGCTGCCCTGGAATTCACTCTGTAGACCAGGCTGGCGTCAAACTCAGAAATCCGCCTGCCTCTGCCTCCCAAATGCTGGGATTAAAGGCGTGCGCCACCACCGCCCGGCTATGTCTCATTTTCCAATGGAAATTTTATCTTGAGTGTTCTGTGGATGGAGGTTTACTGACTCTGTGTTTGCAAGTGATGGGTGTTGAGCCTTCCCACTGTGAGCACATTTCTGCTTTAGATCCTTGTAACGCAAATGACTACTGTTGTACGGCAGAGAGAATGGAATATTCCTCTGCCTAAGCTGTAGACTAGCTGCGGAGTTGCTGTGTGTTATGTATGCTTCTGTGCAGTATGTGCGTATGTGACAGATGCAGGGACAAGAGGTTGATATCAGGTGCCTTCTGCTGTCACCCTCTATCCATCTTCTTCATGTTTTCAAAACAGGATCTCTCCAAGAAACTTGAGCTCAGCTCACTGTCAAGATAGACCACTGGCCAGAGAGCTTTGGGGACCACTTGTGGGGTTACAGACATATTTCCACTGCTGGCTTTTTACATAGGTAGTGGGGATCTAAACTCAGGTCTTCATGTTTGCATAGTAAGCACTTTTGCCACTGTGCCACCTGCCCCGACCTTAACCAACTTGAGTCTTGAGCAAACGTTTGGAAAGGATATTTGTGTTGGTCAGTGGTGGTGGGACAAAATAGGGAGCTTAAGAGCAATGGCCACAGAAATCTATTCTCTTCTACTCTAGTTTAATGAGTCCAGATGCATGGACCCACCGATGCTCCATTCTCATATGCATAGCCCAGTGCAAAAATGAGCTCTACCACACAGTGTTTAATGGTCCTCATCTAATGAATCCAAGTAGGGTATAAATACTTTTGAAATAAAGTTTTGTCTCATAACCGTTGTCTTTCCCTGTGTGCTAGCATCTGGCATTAGAAGTGTGACAACAACTTAATAAACTGGATAACAGTTTTCTTCACTATATAAATAGCTTCTAAGCATTCTGAGATATTCTAATAACTGACTTGTGAACATGTCTATATAAGGAAAAACTGAAGAACTATCATTATGACAGTTAAATAATCATAATTATAATGATTTTAATAATATATCAGTATGCGATTGATAAAGGTTTACTATTT
>JANHMN010000008.1:73807689-73926163 GCA_030674055.1 Rhabdomys pumilio | reverse complement strand
GTGTGTGTGTGTGTGTGTGTGTGTGTGTGTGTGTGTGTGTGTGTTACAGCCAATATAGGGTATATCAAAAGTATTTTTGGCTTCCATTTCATATCACCACTCCACATGAACTCTACCATCCCTACTGGGTCAATATTTCTGTATTATTGGCCTTAGGACACCCTCTAATGTTTGTTGAGCACAGTGCCTCTAAAGGGTCCTTTTCAACCTACTCTCGGTAGCTCCCGTGGAAGGATTTAATCCTGAGTCATTGCCCACACTTACACAACTCTTCTCTGGTACCCACTGGTCTCAGTTTTGTCTGCTTAAATAAGTGAATGAAAGCTTCGTAGCACGTCAATAGATTGGAGAAGCCAAAGCCGGGAGAATCAGGTGCCCTGTGGTTTAAATGTAAACTATGTCTCATTGGATTGTGTTTTTGAACACTTGGCTTCCAGCTGTTAACACTGTTCTGAAAAGCAGAGGAACCTTAGGAGGTGGAGTCTCACCTGAAGAAGTGGGTTCCCGGAATTTAATAGGCTGGTCCCACTTCCGGCTGCTTCTCAGCTGCTTCCTGAATGTAGTGTGAATGGCTGCCTTGTGATTCCCGCTGTCTCTGCCATGAAGGGACTGAAGCTCTTCTTAAAACTGTCATTCAAAATACACACTTCCTCACTTGAGGTGCTTCTTGATTGCACCCTGGTATAAGTAGAGGAAATAAAAATGTGAACAGGTTCAGAGACTAGCTAGCATAACAAAGACTCTCCTCTGTTCTCTGGTGCTATTGATTCCAGAAGGTTCCATATGGTTTCTATGAGCCATTGAGGAAGGTATGTGAAAACACAAACTCTAATTACAGCAACAACAAAAAACAACTTTATAAAAACCTCTCGTGCAATCTACAGCAAGACAACTTGCTGGCAAAAGTTTGTTCCTTCACTATGTGGGTCCCAGGGATGGAATTCAGACAGTCAGGCTTGGTGGCAAGTGCCTTTGCTCACTGAGCCATTCACAGACCACGTGCTACTCTTAGAATGCTTTTTTTCCAAAGAAGAACGAAGCACCATTCTCTTTCTGAGAAAACTGTTCCTATCTTAAAGTAAATGATACGTCAAAGAAATATATTTTGCAGTAGTAATTCGTGAACCTTTATTAATAAATCTAAAAAGAAAGAATACTCATATATTTAGCAATATATGATTCAATCACAAATACCAATGTATTGATTCAAATAATAAATATTTTCTTTTGTGTGTGTGTGTGCTATTTCATTCAGCTCTCTTAAGATAACTGAGACATTCATTTTGTTCTATTTTTTTTCCCGAAATACAGATCAGTTGGCTTGTTTATGGATGAGAATATGGTAAACACACATGCTCCTGTTTCTGATTTTTCACTATCAATCCCCCTGTCAACTTAGCTCATTTTCTTTACCTTTTAGTTTTCCTGACAGAACAGCCTATGCATTTTGTTGTTGGGTCTTTTTCCAAAACCAAATAGGAGCATTGGGAAGTTACATTTCTTCTTCAGTATGAAGTCTGTCATTTGGATTACAGGATGGTAATTTATTATTGTCCGGTTACATTCAGTCAATCGCTTACTGATCATCTATTAGGGGCCAAGAATTGACAAATGCTGCAGGGAATGAGTGGCTAACAGTCACTTGTGCCTTTGCAATGGCATAATGAGGACGTAGACATAGAAGCAGAAAGATGTCACACAATGTAGTTAGATGTGTGTTCCCAGAGAGGACATGTAAGATAGTAATGACATGTAAGCATCTAGTGGTTGAAGGTTAAACATGAGTCACATCCTGAAGCATAGGCATTTTTCTTAATGTGAACAGCAGGCACAAGATGCCAATTGAATTAATGTTGTGATCATTAAAATGTTAGCATATAGCTTAACAAACAGATGATTAAAATTTCAAGCAGCTGAAATACAAAAACAAATTTAAAGAATATACTCACCTGTGTATGCTCACTTTAAATAATCCTCTAGCAGATTGGTTTATATGAATGGTGTATTAATGCATTGCTATTGTGCTAAACTCAGGTTAGCTCTAATGGTTTTCTATAACTTTAATTTCATTTTTGTTTGTTGCCCAAGCATAACCAGAATTAAGGAGAAACTGTAATTAAATTATTTATGCTTTCAGAATCATGGCTGAAAGCAATGCTTCCCATCACTCCATGAATTTATGATAAGAAATTCCATCTAAAGGCTTGGCCACAGAACTTAGCAGGTAAAGGCACTTGCTGTCCACCACAATGGTCCGAGTTTAATCCAAGAACCCACAAGGCAGAAGGAAAGGATTCTGGGAAGTTGCCCTCCAAGAAACATACATGTTTCATGCTATTCATACACTCTCACATACACACAAACATAAATGAATGTAAAACAGTTTTTAAATTGCATCTACAGAATTAAAAAAATAATATTAGAAATTCTTGTTTTAAATAAATTTAGACTTAATTTATATATTAATTCACAATGAATTAATAAAATTTAAAATTTTAATAAATTTTTTATTAAGTTTAATAGTATTTACTCACAACCAAGTCAATATTTCTAGATATTTCTAAGAAGGTATTTCTATAAGCCTTGTATGTCCCTGAAGCGGCATCATTGGGATAAGGCTTCTTGACATATGCCATCTTTCTAGCCAGGAGTTTTCAACTTAGGTCAATTTGTTGGTTCCTAAAAAACTGATGTTGAAGTATGTTGCTCAGGGATATCCACTTAATTAGACAATATTGAAATCTGAAGTGTGTAGGAATAAAAACATTGAGAACGTGATGGTGAACTGGAGATGAGACACACATCTGCACATCCTATAACCATGTTCCCTGGAGGATAACTGAGAAAGGAGAAGCTGCCCTTAGTGTCCATAGCTCCATCCCGTGGCCTGAAGTCCTAGACAGAATAAAAAGTCATAAAAGATACAGTGAGCTGGGTGCTAGCATTTTTTGTTTCCGACTTTTTAGACTCAGAGAAATTGAGTGCCTCACACTTTTGCCATGGTGATTTCCCGGCAACTGTGGACTATAACATCAAACTGGGAACCAAAGGAAACTCTCCCTTCTGGTTGGCTCAGTCGTTAACAGCACTTGCTGCGCTTGCAGAGGACCCAGGTTCGGTTCCCAGCACCCACTTACTACTGTCTGATACTCTGGTTCAGGGGATACAGTGCCCTTCTCTGTCCTCTAAGGGAAATGCATGCACTTGGTTCAAATACATGCAGGCAAAATATTAATACATGTAAAAAGGATTCCTAAAGAAAAAAAGAAAAGAAAAGAAGGAAGGAAGAAAAAGAACTCTTCCTTGTGAGTTCCTTTTTTTCAAGTATTCTGTCACAGTGAAAACAATTTGTGTAAGGTGTGTTCTTGCCCCAAACCACTAAGGATAAGCATGACATTTACAATTGTTATGAGAATAATATGCCTATTATTTGGCTGTATTCAAAATTCTGAATATTTATTTAAGACAGAGCCTTTTAGTCAAATTTGATCTGTAATTGAGGATGACCTTAAACTCTTGATTCTCCTGCCTCTTCAGGGAAACACACCATCACAAATGGCTTCAAATTCCTAGCTCCTAAGTTTACAATCAAGGAAGACTAGGTGTGGTATCATGTCCCTGTGATCCAGCACTGGGCTGAGGTCTGGATGCAAAGCAGAAAGATTACAATGTCCAGAATACATCATGAGGGGCTTTAAAAAACCAACAACAAAACCACAAATAGAAACAAAAATTAAGTGTGTGCTGTCTGTGATGTGTCTTTAAATATTGAGTTATGTGGTTCTTCCCTTAAAGATATATAAAAATAAAAAAACAGGCATTTTGGATTAAAATGCACTGATACAAACCATTATTTACACTTAAATATAGTGGCAAGATGTGACCAAACTTATTGTGCACTGTGCTGGGGAATTTCCATCTGCAGTCTTCCTTAACCGAATTATACTTTTTAATTAGTCTCTCGAAAACAGCTACAGGCTTCTCTTAAAGTGGTTAGACTCCAGGGATTTGCAATATGGAAATGCTGGTATGCGGAAAGCTTCTCACTAAAGTGATTGCAAGAGTTTAGAATGAAATGCTTTGGACTTTAAACCCTGAGCTTATGCACGTGTGAAGTCCTTGTTACCCTTGTTGCTTTCAATTATCAAAATCTGCTAAAACTCAGCTACCATTCGGGTTATCTGGGGCAGAATTCTTGGATTTATATTTTGTGCATTAGAAACTCAAAAAGACTACAGGGTCTTTAAAGCTGTGATCACCTGTGTACTGTTACCTGCATTATTTCAGCTCCTTGACCTATAGAACGTCTTTCCTTTTTGAAGGTGAGTGGAGAACATAGGAAGACTCTTCCTGTTGAAATACTTGTCGCTATGCTGAAGTCTCCAATCAGCTTTCTTAACGGCCTTTCACAGATCCGAAGTGGGGAACTCCTCATTTCTAATATTCAAGGACACCCGAATCAGTTGTGTATCAATAGTCACAACAATTTTATATTAATATATTAAGAACTCAAAGTAGACACTATAACAAACACTTAAAAGCAACAGACAGAAAAAGATTCTTCTTTCTAAACAGTACACGTCAAAGTCACGACCCTCTGGAGATATGTATTCCAAACTCGTTGCCTACACCTATGTAATATAATATACATTTATGTATGTGTGTGTGTGTTCATATATATAGTCAAAAATCATTAAACTGCCCTAACATGCATGTTCTTCTCACTAAAATGTATTATATTTTTTCAAGGCCTTTGTAGTTTTCAACCTTCTGAAATTTGTTACATTAAGCCATAAGCCCAAGGGTCAAGTATATAAGGTTTACATATGCACTTACATTAATTAAGGGCATATATTATCATAGATATTGATCACAAGCATGAAATTTGGACCAGGGATTTGGAGAGAAAGGGCATTATTGCTTCTGTGAGTGCTGTCTGTGAGTGTGAGCCATCAAAAACCAAATCACTAGCAAAGTTTTCCAATGTTATACTGACAGGATTTTATTTCCCATTTCTCTATACCAAATCTCATCACAAGAAACTAAGGAGCATAGACTGTCTACTTGGGGATGGGGAGAGTAAAGATTTTGACTGGAATTCTGGCTCTGTTCTGTGCTAGCTGTATGCCATTTATCAGTGCACTGCCCTCTTCATGGAAGAAAGGCTGAGTTGTCTGTGTGTTACTGTCCCTTCAATTCCTCCAGTAGCCTAGCCTGTATCCCCTGACTTATAGTTTTCTACCCTCTGGGCAGACTGAGTGGCCTAGATCTGAACAACTGGTCCCAGCTAAGCTCACTGTAGGTCTGTAGCTTTTGGGATGGGCCAAAGCTAGAGTACTCAGGACCTAGTCTTATTACAGACTGGAAAGTAGCCATGGGCATGCCTCTTCGGCATGAGTTCAGTTCCTACCCTCAACCATAAAACTGACAGGGAGAATCATTTTATATGAGAGAAGAGGCAGGTAGGGCCAGAAGAGACTTGAGTAAGACTGTTCTTCATTACAAGGAGATGGATCTAAGCTCTCAGATTCTACAGGGTCACTCCACAGGTGTAGAGAATAGCCTCAAACCCGCTGAAATCCAGCCCCATCGTAGCTGAGCAGGCACAGTATTGATGCTCTCAGGGTCATGGAGTAATCGGAACCATGATGATTGTATAATTTGTCATACCAACTGGGGCACTTCTGTGAGCAAAGAGATCATTATGCTGGGACAACCAGCACAAATTGAAGTGTTCTGGGAAAACCAGGGCAGACAGATCTTTCCCTGAGCATACCGACAGACATCATTTTACACATTATGTTGTCATCATCTCCTGACCTTTCTCACCCAATTCTGAAACCTTTATCCTAAACAACAACTAATATATTAGAGGCTTCCGAGTTACCCAAATAAACTAAAACCTTCCCCCCGGGGGGGTGTTGTACTAGCCAGACATGGACGTCAATCACAATGTCCTCCGGTATGGGAATGGTTAGAACCTGAGGCACATCCATGCATGGCAATGAGGACATAATGACTTCACCTCAGTAAGAGTATGCTGAGTGAAGAAATCTTAAAATCTGGCATTCTGTATGGTTATACTTATGTAATATTCTTGAAAGATCAAAGTCACTGAGCTGTGGAATTGATTCTTGTTTACTAAGGGTTGGCAGGGGCGGGGGCGGGGGAGGGGTTTAACGGGAAGAGAGTGTTCTGTATCTGTAAAGGGGCAGCCCAAGAAAGCCTTGTGATATGGATGGAGTTTTCTTTTTATTGCAGTGGTAGTTTCCTTGAGCCATACGTAGTTGTAAGATCTAGATGTCTCAGCACGCCCACCCTCCAGCATGTACATTTGCACAAGTGTTTCCCTGAGCCCCGACATGTACATACATTCACACGAGTTCATGTGTGCAACTGGTGAAGTCAGAATGATTGTTACCAGTGACGGTTCCATAGTTTGGGTGTTTTCTTATTTTGATAGGCAACGTTGTTACCGCTGGAGGAGGTGAACTGAAGGCTGTGTGGCCCTTCTCCGTACATTTATTTGCAACTTGTGTGTGCACAGAGGGGAATATGTATTTGTGTGTACATGTGAGCATGCAAGTATTCTCACCTGTGTGTAGTGGCATGGTATCTTTCTCTACAACACTCTCCTTTATTTTTTGAGACAGGGTCTCTCGCTGAACCTGGAACTTACCATTTAGGCTGGGCTAGCGCACCATATCAGCTCACATACCTCTGCTCCCTGCCCTGCAATGCTAGAGTTACAGTGGTAACTTTCACACTGCTCAGTTTTTACTCACTGAGCCATTGCCCCAGCCATTGCTTTCAACTTTGTATAAGTCCATGATTGTTTCCAAGATACACTTTAGCGCTTTCGCTGTTTAGCTTGCTGAGTTTTTATTGTGCCTGTCAGTCTGCTAAATATTGTAACTTACTAGCTGACAGATGTAGCCTCTTGTCTATAGCAACTCAGAAATAAAATAATGACATTCATAGGGAAAGTGAGTATATCTGAATAAAAGCATACTATTTTAGGAAAATATATGCAGAATAGGAAGGGACTATAACAAAAAATTCTATTAGCCTACAGACTCAGATTTATTCTGAAGTAGGTTGCACACTTGACTGGACTTGGTAAGACTTGACTCGCAAATCCTTAAAACATCCGAGTTATATCATTCATAAGACTCATATCAACAGTGAGGACACACCTCAGTGACTTCAGAGGATCAGATGAAAGGGATGTAATGGAGTCACCCTGGTGGGGTGGAACCAGAATAGATAATTGATTGATAAAGAATGCTCTGGTCCTCTAGGGGATTACTTTAGGGCATATCACGAATTGTGTAAAATAAATTTGAATGAAACAGATTGTGTAAGCTGAGTTTCCAAAATTCGAGTAAAATGTGGGGTGGTCGGAAGAGTTTTGAAGAATACATGTTTACGTCAACAGCTCATCCTTCTACGTATTCAAGGTCTCCTGTGAGGATGAGACTGTGCTCATTCTTTTTTTTTTTTTTTTTTTTTTTTTTTTTTTTTTTTTTTTTTTTTTTTGGTACAGGGTTTCTCTGTGTAGGCCTGGCTGTCCTGGAACTCACTCTGCAGACCAGGCTGGCCTTGAACTCAGAAATCCGCCTGCCTTTGCCTCCCTAGTGCTAGGATTAAAGGCGTGCGCCACCACCGCCCAGTGACTGTGCTCATTCTTAAGGTCATGAGTTGTGTTGTCAGAAAAGCTGTAACATAAATGAAAGTAACGTGGACACAGGGAACCTTAAGGGACAGTGCATGAGAATACACAGTAGCCAATCAGCCTGCAGATGGAGGAGTCAAGAATACACAGTAATGAAGACCAGGGCTTAGGGGTTGAAGGAGTGTTTGTTTTGATAAGGAAATAAAAGCTCAGGTGAGTCCTGTTCAATAGATTTGATAGGGATTAAGTCAAGGAAGATCTTTCAGATCGGAGGAACAGAGGAGAATCAATAGGTGCATCTGTAGGGAAAGAAAGGTCTTAACGTAAAGGCGGAATAATGTAGGGAATTCACAAAACACCAGGGGCCTTAATACAACATTATCAGTGACAAATTCGAGTCTATTATGAGGCCAGTTGTAGAGTGAACTGAACTCTCACTAGATTAACCCGGGGTGAGAAGACTGAACTAGGTTTAAGAGGTTTGAACAAGACGTGGATGGATTCAAGTCCTGAACAGGGAGTGAAGAGTCGGTGCCCCCCCCACCCCCCCACCGCGCCATAGCTACACACGCACACATTAAGATGCACTTTGGCTCCTCAGTGGCAAGCACGAAAAATTATCATACCTCATTTTAGCTTTAATTGCTTTTATAATTCTGAATTTGCTGTTAAATGCAAATGCTTAATTCTAAATACGCACTCTCTGCCTTAATTAGATAAAATAATCCTCCGTTGCTTGGGTAGTTCAGTAAATTAGTCCCTAGACTTAAACTCTCCTGGATCCTGTTGTTTATGCGTTCAACTGTAGCCACTTGTACAGACAAATGGGAAATAAATGTATTTTTTTTCAGACTTATGTTGTAACTGTTGGCATGCTTTCAAATTTGTTTCCTTTGGATGTGACTAAAAATTACTCTTGTGACCATAATAATTATAATTTGTGTTAATGTAGTCTTATGATTGTGGAATTTCCTCTCCAGGTTTTTTCTTTATTTAAAGCTATGAGTTAAAATTACATGCTGGTAGCCCCCAAACAAAGAGAAAATACAAGCAGTGCTATTGTACAGCTAACCCTCTCTGTCTGTGGGTTTCCACATCTGTGGGTTTGTCCAACCTCAAGCTGGAAGTATCCAGAACATTTTGTCTCTACTTTTTTATTACTAATCCAGAAGAAATTCAGTACAGCAACTATGTAGTATTTATAGCACAGTAGCTGTTATACTTAAAACATATAGAATGTTGTACCTAGATTATACCACTTAGAGATTCTACCATTTACAGATTCTGACACCACTAGGGGTTCATGGACCAATCAGTGGGAAATCAAGAGCCGGCTGTAGATACAAAAACTAACTCAAAAATCAAGGTTCTGCAAACGGGGTCATATCAACTGGTCCCGAAGAAACTGAGCAAGGTAACTAGCAGAGCTGAGGTCTATCCTTCCCAACTTCCCGGCCTTACTCACAATGACGGAGATGGGGGACCTGTGACACCACTGCCTAGTACGAAGGACTTTCATCATACTTTCCACAAATTATTTCATCTCATCTCTGCATAACTTTCTACATCATTATCACTGTTTCAGGAATGGAGAAACTGAGTGACAGAGATGTTCCGAAGGAACAAGAAAGAGTGCCTGCTCTATGCGTGGCACAGCTAGAGGTGCAGTACCTCACATATGTTATACTTTGTCTGATGTGGTCCTCGTTTCCCATTCACTAGCTTACCACCTCTCCCTCCCTCTCTCCCTTCTCCTCTCCCTCTCCCTCTCCCTCTCCCTCTCCCTCTCCCTCTCCCTCTCCCTCCCCCTCCCACTCTCCTTCTCCCTCCCTTCCACTACAGAAGTATCTTGAGACTCCTGTGACAGAATCTACTCTTAAGTCCTTTTGTGAGGACTGTCATTTGGATAGAAATCTGACAAGGGTTCTTCCTGGTAACAGTTCTCTCGATCATCCAGAAATCTTTCCTGTGTTTTTTAACCTAATTTTTGCCCACCAGTCTGTCAGTCACGGGCTTCCAGACCAAAGCCTGCTCACAAACAAGCTCATAAATAGCAGGTTCATGCTTCTATTTATCATGTCCTGCCGATTGGTGCAGGTGATGCTTCTCCATTTTGTTGGATAATCACACAGACCCGAACCAAAGTGTTCTGGGAAGGAAGATGCCTGTTCTCAATGTATGTACAATTCACAGCCCAAGACGTAGCATGCAGGTAGATTCGAGGTGCTGTGGCTTCCCGATTTTGTGTGACTCTTACCCTTAAAACATGCCTATCCCTTTAAGAAAGGACAACAACAGTTTTTACACTAATGTCTTCCCTTTGATTGCATTAGGTTTGCAAATTAAACCGATTAATGGTGGCATTCGGTGAAGCTCTCAGCTCTTCTGTTTAATACTCTTATCTGACAACGTGTAAATAGAAGACATAATTAATTACTCACGACTTGCATGTCAAGTTGGATAAAAAATCACGTCCCTGGGAGGCCCGTTATTACATATCTGACTGTTCTGTGAAATTGGTTTCGAGAAGAGAAGGCATACCTGGAGATAAGGGTTTTGTTTGTTTTCCTATCCATTTTATTTAATTTATTAGAGTGTCTTTAAAAAGATGTGGAAGAAAAACATGACCTGCCAACACAGTTTGGAAAAGCTTATTGCATTTGCCCTGAAATGTTTTTTTTCTTTTGTTTAAAAACATTATGTTTTTCAGTTTTTATCAGTGGGATCATGAACTGTATCTGAGAATTTTTTTAAGTGATGATGACTTTTTACAAAATAGAGCCCCTAGAAAATGACTGCTCCCTCTTTAGAATTTGCCCAGGTACCGATATCATCAGCCAATCATGTTACACCATACCATCTCCATAAATTGTCTTAGCCTTGAACTGGAGAGTGTTTGAGAGTCTACAAAGGCGAAGGGGGAGGGGTCACTGTCTTCATCACGTCATCCATCTTATTTGTCTAGAGTTGAGCTGAATGAAATGAGGTCCCTGCTTTAACTGGAACATTCCACAGTTCATATTTAGCTCCCAATCTGTTCTATGGTAATTTTTGAGGGAGCGGACTGTGTCTGACAGAACGCTGTGCCACCGTGAGAGGTGGCTCTGCTTTTGTCTGTCCTGATCACTCTGAAGGCTTGTCTAGGAAGACTTTTTGAATGGTCCTTCCTTGTGCTAGAGACTTAATAAAATTAGTATTATTTGCCTCAGGTCAGGTAAGCTGACAGAGTTGTCAAAGCATGGCCACCAGGGAAAGCTCACCTGCCTCCCGTCACTCAGCCACATCACCTCTCTGGGGGAAAGAAGACTCTTCATCACTTCCATCTCACGGGAGCACTGTGAAGTCTAAATGAGGTAACCCGTGAATGTGCTTTGTAAACTGTAAAGCACCATTTAAGGACGTTACCCTATTAAAGATGATGACACAGTCCTCTTCACTTACCTTATTAGAGCTTTTCTTTCTTTCCCTGACTCTCAGGGTGTATTTGCATGTGTGTTCTAGAAGTCTTCCATTAAAACTCAAATACCTTCCTTTTATAAAGTAAAGTTGGCCAGACCTGAGTTAACTGTTGGTCACATGTACTCACATTTTAATTATATAAGTGAAATTCCCTGTTGCATAAATGTCCTGAGAAGTTTCTAGAAATTGGCAAATACCTTCATGTCAGCTCCATCATTTATCTGTTGATCAAACTCCTAATAAATATGAATGTGCATTCTAGTACACATGGTACTACCAGTGTCACCTCTGGGTCTACGCTGATGGTCTCTAGTATCTGCCTTATTTATAGACAACTATCATTCATTCATTCTTCCTATAAATACATATTTAGGACCAATTATAAGACCAACACAGTTCTTATCACTGTTTTCTAGGCTTTGTAAGAGAATGTGTGTTTATAACACTAACCCCACTACAGAGCAGCTGGTCTCTCAGCATATCCAATGCCTTGCTCTATTTCCTACAAAGAGTCCTGTTATGGGATTCTGAATGTTCCATGGGACCTTGTTCTGAAATCCTGTTTCTCTTGGGTACCACTTCTGCCCATCCATGCTCTACATTTTGGATATTAATTTTACCCTCTTCAGCATCTTTGCCTATGCTCTCAAAAATTTATCCTCCTCTTGAGAAATGAAGACTCTTTTTTTTTTTCTGGGCCAAGCCTGTGCCTTGTGTTTTGATTCTCTCCTTGGAACTTGTCAGTTTTAAGTCAATCAATGTCATTTCTGTCATAGCTATTTTTCAGGCATGTCTGAACTCCCGGTAGACATGAGCTAGGCTCTCCTTCCCCAACCCCACCCTAACACATTAACAGTTGAAAAATTACTTGTCTAACTGTATTTCCTCTCATCTTCCTTGGCCATTTCCCAGTAGACCTGAATAAACCGGCAGACTAACCATAGGCCTGGCAGCATGCAGACAGATGTGTGAGAGGGTGTTGGGTTGAAATGATTATCCAACAATACAATCACAACAAAGACAACAGAATGCCTCTACCAAATACATTATTTTCTGGCTTTTGTGAAAGCATGTCAACTTAATTCAACATGAATCTGAATGCAAGGTCAAAATTGTATTTATCCTGTGCCCCAACCCTTCCATTCCAGAACAATTCAGCTATTACATAGTTCTGAAAACCATACATTCATTTATATTTGGGCATCAAAATTGGAACTGATGGAGGAACAAAAAGATTGCTGGAGGACACAAAGTTGAATGGGTAGGAAAAGAGGGGCTCTGGGAGGAGCATTGAATGTGATCCAAACAAACTGTAGAAACTTTTCTTGAAGAATTAGCAAAAGACACAGAATTGGGATGGGGAAGAGTGGATCTTTGAGAAATTAGGGAAAAGAGTGAGGGTTAGATATGATTAAAAATACATTGCATATGTGTATGGAATTGTTAAGACACTAATAAAAGTATTATATGAGGAACAAAGGGAATGCTGGATTAGAGAAAAGCTATTTACTGCAAGAGGGGGCCACTGAATATGAAATAAAATGTAAATGTTTTAAAAATGAGCTTCACTGTTCATGTGAACACATCCCGAGTCTAGGGGGATTTATATATGAGACTATATAAATCATTACCAGAATGGAAGATATACTGTTTTTCCAATTGAAAGGAGCACATTTCTGGAGTCAGGTAGAAATCTAGTGCAATGGAAACTCCGTAAATCCATGAAGATGATGCTAGCAAAGCCTGCTTGCTAGCCATGAGGGACACTAAGTCTGAACAGACTATCTCCTATAACCAGGTATGACCTCAAGTGGAGGGACTGGTACACCAACACAGCCACAAAACCTCGGACCTAGTTTGTCATGCCTTTGGGATGTGCTGGGACCAGAGCCTAGCATAATCATCATCAGAGACACCAGGGAGTCTTCATCCAGTAACTGATGTGAGCACTGCATCGTCCCACAACCAAATATTAGGCAGAGCTTGGAGTCCTGTGGAGGAGATGAAGGGAGGATTGAAGGAGCCAGAGGGATGGAGGACATCACAAAACCACAGCCCGAAGAAGCAACTGACTAGGACTCAAGAGGGCTCTCAGAGACCAGGGAGGCTGTGTGGGTCTGACCAGGGTCCTCTGTATACATATTATATATGTAGTTTCGTGTTCTTGGGGAACTCCTAACAGCAGGAGCATGGGCTGTCCCTGACTCTTTTGTCTGCCTTTGGGACCCTTTTGCTCCTATTGGGTTGCCTCTTCCAACCTTGACCTGAGAATATGTGTCTGGTCTTACGGTAGCTTGCTATGCTGTATTTTGTTGATGTCCTTGGAAGGCCTGCTCTTTTCTGCGGGGAGATGAAGTGGTGGGGGGAGGTGTGGAAAAAGACTGGAGGGAGGAAGCAGGGGAGTGAAGAGAAACTGTAGTCAGGATGTAATACATGAGAGAAGAATAAATAAAAAGGAAAATATTAGACTATTAATCAAGTAAAGCAAAAAATGTTAATAAAGATATTGATAGTAGTTAGTCTTACAAGCATTCAAAATCTAATTACGATCTATGAGAATATATTATATTAACATGTATTATTTTTGGAAATTTTATTAAAGAAATTTGCATAAAATAGAAAAAAATACATCTGTCTTTTAAAAAAAATGAATAAGAAGAAATGTGTAGCTGGGCAGTGGTGGCGCGCGCCTTTAATCCCAGCACTTGGGAGGCAGAGGCAGGTGGATTTCTGAGTTCGAGGCCAGCCTGGTCTACAGAGTTCCAGGACAGCCAGGGCTACACAGAGAAACCCTGTCTCGAAAAAACCAAAAAAACAAAAAGAAATGTGTACCACTCTGACTTTCTTGTTTTTGAACATTCTTTCTGTTGCCATCCCAGAATTATGTGAACATGGGAAATCTGTCGTATGATATTTAGAATCAATAGTGAATAGCATCCACATGGTTGTGAAGATGTGTTTATTTAGAAATTTGACTCCATGAGCCGATCATCTCCAAGCCATACGGTGTATCTCACAAAGGTCGTGTGGACCACTGAGAACACTGAATCGGGGCTTTCATGGTCTACTAGCTCTCCCTGCATAAAACTCCCATAAAACCTGAACAAATCCAAATAAATCAATGAAAAAGATAATACTGTCTCCTTCCCGATACCACCATTTCTAGTTAGAAGAAGCAGGTATGGTGTACATCGCGTAAGAACAGCGCGGAGAGAGAGCACTTTGCCAAGTTTTCAGACGACTCCACAGAAGAACAGGCTCCCACATTTGTGATTCCACGGCTCTTTTCATAAGCTGATCTCCATTCTGCATCAAGTCTTTCTCTTTTCACAAACCATCTGGGAGATTGACACGTTGCCTCTCACCAGATGGCCTAACATGCCGATCTCTCACTTCCGTGGCACGGTACTTCCATGATAAAGCCTGAATACTTTAGCACAGTGCCGTTGCTCAAGAATTCCTCTGCTTACAGTGCTGAGAACCACCTGGTTGTTGGCCATTTCATTTCCCCGGGGTCCAAACCCTATATAATTTTTATCATGTACAAAACTGTTCTAGGGATCCAAGGAGCTGAGCAATTCAACTGAGAACCATCTTGTCTTCATTCCCCTTGTCTTCACACCCCATCTTTCCCTCTCTCATCCCTGGTCTCTACGTTTCTGGTCCATGCTCTATCTCTGGAGCCCATCCTTTCTCCACCTTACCTCCTTACTTGCACTGCTTCGGATTGATTCTTGAAAGCAGCAGAACACTGCCACAGTGTGCGCTCTGGCAGGAGGCACGCATACTCCTGAATCTATACCGCAGGCAACTTACACTATTCCACACACGATCTGGAGATCTGCTTTCAGTGACTGTGTTACAATGTGAGTACATCTTCTGGGGCTGTTGTCTGTGAAGATGTTTCTGAAGCCCTGCCTTCTTCTCATGGTCTTGAGAAACAGGGCGAGAATCACTGAAGGACAAAGACATGGAAAAAGCCTTTCCACAGCTCAGACATGCATCCTCCATAATGTCCCACACTCTTTTAATGTCCCCCTACTGCTTTTAAGTTTTGTGAATTCTTCTAAACATCCCTGACACGCAGACTAACTTCACAGGGGATGAGTTTCAGGTTTGAACATCAACCTTGAGTGACTGCTACATTTCTCCCCACTGTTCCAGAGGAAAATCCCATCACTACAAGAGAGAGGGTACAGAATCCTGCCTCTGAGTACCTTATTTCAAATTTCCTTCCCATAGATCTCCCCACCCAATTTTCAGAACGCCTCCGTGTGCGTCATTCTGTCACTCCTAATGTGTGCTATCTCTGAGATGACAACAGCCACCTGGGTCTTCTGATATCTCCTTTCCCATCCTGCTCTCAGTGTAGAATCAGGAGAAGCTGTGTGCTGCTTGCCAGGAACAGGAGAAGACCCAAGGAGCAGTTCTGTTCCATGTCATCTAACACTGAGCTCAGGCAAGTTTGATGTTCCCCTCGGGTGGGATTTTGTGGAGTAGAGCACCAACAAGTCTTCCCAAGAAACCTCTGTATCTGCTTGGAGGGGCTAAGAGGAGAAGTAGAGTCCTCAATGAAGGAAGAAATATGAGATGTCTCCTGCAGGTGCCATTCTCTCTGCCTGACAATTGCCTTCCATCATTCTCTCTGCTTGCTCCTGTCAATTTTCCAGTCCTCAGCTAAAGACATTACCCATAAAGTTCTCAGAGGTTCCTCCCCTTTGCAACTGTGAGTCGCATCTGAGTTTTCCTCTTTCCTCTCGAACTGATCTCTGTCCCATCTGGACAGTTCTGTCTGTTCACAAGACACAGCCCAGACACCTTCTCTTCTTTGCATCCACTGCAGCCTCAGTCTAAGTGAAGCAGACACTGCTCCTTAGTGAATCATGAACGCAAAGCTATGGCTGTTGTTGCTTTTTCAACAGCGGTGGCAATATTTATCTATATATTCTCTTTCCTGACCAGGCTCTAATATTAACTTCCTATTAAATGTTAAAAGATGTTTATCAACATAAATATCTTTATTATATTTGATCCCATTTGTGCTCTTTCCTCACCTGCTCATTCTTCAGATATATTTAAGTTTTTGTTCTCTGGTTCTCTATTGCTCTGTAAGCATGGGATAAAGTGTTAATTCCTCTTTACCTGATATATTTCTTAAATCCTGACATGCACAAATGTTTTAATATTTTTTAAAATTAATCAATGAGTTCACGTGAACATCTTACAAAGTAAGTTTTTCTGTAAGTGGATAGGGCAAAGTATTTGGGGTAGCTTTAGTCTTGTTTAGATCTCATTTCCAATTAGAAAGCTACGTTTTGTCTATCATTCCACTATAGCTCATTGGTATGGCCATATAAAGAAGAAAGATATAGAAAACGTAACATGTCATAGTCTTACCAACAAAGAAGGTGGGCATGGGGACATTGGCCTGGAATCTGAGCATTTGAGATACTGACACAGCAGAATCTCCAGTTCGAGGGCAGCTTTAATTATAGATTAAAATTCTGTTTCAAAAACTACACACACACACACACACACACACACACACACACACACCCCTACACACATAATGCCAGATTATCTGATTTATTTATGATCTTAAAATAGATTTAGTTCATTCAACATACCAACATGCTTAAACATCCTTGGTACCCCTTTTTAGCCACTCAGTGAGAGCTGCCTGCTAATCACCTGATATCTGCAAGGCCTTTTTAATGGGAATAATAATAAATGTCCAAGAATAGGTGTGGAATCTATAAATGTGTTTAAAGTGGTTAAGGGATTTCATAGTGGTGAGATTATCCTGAAGTTTTCAGTTGGGATCAGTCTAATCACACAGATTCTTAGACATGGAAGGAGAAGGCAGGAGAGTAACTCATGGCTATATGCAGAGTCTGGACCTGCTATGGAAATGACAGGAAGGGGTCATAACCCCCAAGGAAGTGGGCAGCCTTTAGAGTCTAGATACTCCCTATGAGAAATGGGGTTCTTGGTCTTACAAGTACTAAGGCCTGGACTCTGCCAACACCCTGGATGAGCAAAAGGATACTTCCCTTGAGCTGTGGAAAGCAACACAGTCCTGTGGCATCTTTCTTCTATCCCAGTGAGAACCACATCCAACTTTGGATGACGACAACTGCAAGATAACAAACTTGTGCTGTTAAAGTCACTACATCTATAGAGATTTGTTTTAGGAAAACAATAGGAAACTGATACAGAACTTGGGTAAATGCATGGGAGAGAGTGTTATTAATAACAGCATAGGCAGCTTTCAGAGTTTTGTCACCTGGATTATCTAAGATGTAACTTGAAGAAATCCCTCCCTCCCTCCCTCCTTCCCATCCTCCCATCCTTTCTCATTCTCTCCCTTTTATCCTTCCTTCCCAACAGAGTCTTATTGTGCATCTCAGGCTGGACCCAAATTCTCAATACTCATGCTTTACCCTCTTCATACAAGGCTTATTCACATGTACCACCATGCCTGACTTGACGCCTCCTGTTCTAGTGGATAGCAAGAGTTCACCCTAACCTATGATTTGAAGGAATGCCTCATGTGAGGCTACATAAGAAGATGACATAACCTGATGCTAGTGTGTTAGCTGAAAGACCAGGGAGGCTGGCAGAATGCCAAGCATAGTCCCTGCACCCTTGTGGGTGGGGTCAGAGCTCACAGAGAGCCCACCATGTCAGGTAGCTCCACTGGGTGAGCAGCCAGCTGGAATATAAACTCTTTGTTTAAGTCATACTTGTCAACCCCCAAATTAGCATATTGACTTTCCACCCTACCAGCTAGCTGCTTATCACTCAAGTCAAGCAGCAGATGGGCAGTTCAGCCAATGGAATGGAAGGCTGGTACCGGGAGGCATTGTTAAATCTGCCTTGGATTTGCTTTTGGAAAATGAGAGGAGTTTAGCCAAATACTGTTTCTGGTCTCCTCAATTGAAATCTTTTAGCTGGATCTAATCGCCACCAAATATCCTAATACAAGATTTCTTGCAACTGCCTGTCTACGTTTTACTAGAGGGAGAAGCAGCCACCAGCCGCACAAGACTACCTCTGTTGTCCCTAACACACAAGAAGAGACTTGCACGATTGCAGAGCTATTTATACACAGCCAACTTTTGTCTTCAGTGCACATGCACACACAAGTCCCATTGATAGCAATGGAAGCCACAGACATGTGGCTGAGGGCAGAATTGGCCTGGCGAGCCTGGAAGCTTGGCATTCCGTTCTCTCTATGACGATTTCAGAGTCTCATCCTCCTTTAGAGGAAGAGTGTTTGGTTTTACATCTTCCTCCTCCACCCTCTCTGACTTGGCCTTAAAATGCAAAACAGAAACTAGAGAAAGTCCTGGAAGGATCAGGCTCCTCACATAAAATCAACTGTGTGAGGGACTCAGAGAAGCTGAGAACTTGGCAATTTCTAGATTTAAAAAATGTGGCAAAATACTTTTCTGCCAGGGTCCCACGGTCTCTGAGGTCTAACAGCTTGACTTCACAACTATCCTGGGAAGGAAAGCAAATGATGCCTTTCAAACAATGTGACAAAGCACAAAGTTCTTAAGTCCAAGACTTAATTTCCAAAAGGCACATACATCCTGGCAATATTTTATACCCACACCTTCTATTCTTTTAGAGGAATTCCGCCTCTCTTTTCCCTTCTCACAGGGTTTCCTGGCAGGCTGACTCATCAGCATATTAAATCTAGGACACAGAAACCAGTCCAGAAGCAGGCAGACAAAACCAGAGACAGAAAATGTTGCATTCTGTTTCTGAGATTAATGGGGTCAGAGACTCATCCTTAAGAAAAGGAGATAAAATGTTAGTTGTTCACATCATCCTCATACTGTGTGGAAAAATGTAAAATATAATGAAGCTAAGAGAAAGGAGAAAAGAGATATTTGAAAAACAAAAAAAGATTCTCTGTGTGTGTGAGAGAGAGAGAGAGAGAAGAGAGAGAGAAACAGACAGACAAAGAGACAGAGAAAGAGAGAGACAGAGAGAGACAGAGAGGGAGAGAAATGGAGAAGAGATTTATGAACTTGGACCCAGTCATCCTTAGTAGCTTTTCCCTGTATGGGAGAAAATTAATTATTTTCATTCCTAAATTGGTTTTGGTTTGGATTGGAGCTCTAATGATGTATAACCTTTCCAGAGATTTAACAGCAAAATAAAATCATTTTTTCATTCAGTGTGAAGATACACCCCTTCTGCCCAGTTTTTATAACACATGCAGATGTTCACATTTCCTCTCATGTATGCATACTGCAGTTTTACAAAATAAGTAACCTTCAAGGAGATACATTGTCTGTAAATGACTGTGGTGCTCTGTGCCTGAGAGAGATGGGCAGGAGGATTAGAGTTCAATGCATGCATCTCCCATCGCTCCTGCATATAGCAAAAGTAGAAGCCAGTGGGGACCCTCTTTGTGGATGTGCTTTGATGCATTTTGAGAAGGAATCCAATTATCTTGGCCCTTGGCTCTTGTCCAGTGAGGCATCCTGATGGCGTCTGACCCAGCGTGCAACCCTGGTAATGGATCAGGTGACAGCTTGAGTGGGTCATAGCACTTGCTCCCCAGCCTGAGGCCAGCAGCACATCACTGCCCCCCAAATCTCAGCATAAGAGGAAGTTACAAACTGTACACAGCTGGAGGCTATAGAAACTACCTTCACAGAGGTTCACACTAAGAACAGTGGCATGGGGGGTGTGATTTTTCTGAGGTGTGAAGGCCCAGGATAGATTGTGACAATGTACTTCTCTGTCCACCCTAAAGATAAGGGATGTGGCGGCTCAGTCTTGATGAATTAGAAAGGTGACTTTATCCGCTCAGGTTTAGTTGCTTTTATTAAGCCCATGGAGGAGTCCACACTGTACCTAAATAGTTTCTCTGTAGGACATATTTTCATCAGCTGCATCTAGAAAACACATATGTGTGAGAGATAAATGGCCACTATTTACTTTCTACATTGTGTGTGTGTGTGTAGAAATTATTGCCTTTCAGCATAGTGTCTTGGTAATATAAGTAACATGTGTCTTCTCACAATAACTTGTCTTTTAGACATTATTTTATTACTGCCATTCTCATACAACAATGTATCATGCAGTGGAAGTCCACTCCCACACCCCGACTCCCCACACATATCCTCATAAGGTTGAGGATTGATTGTGACTGCACTCATCTACGAGAACCACTAATCATCTATTTGACAGTTGGGGTGGTAGGAAAGATTTCTCTTCTTCTCTCTGAAGGGGCATATTTATCACATGCTGAGTTTTATGAGAGGAACCATTTAAACAGGGCTTGATGCTGTAATAAGCACCTGGTGAGCATTGTCTTACAACATCTCTGCGAGAAGACATGGCCCTAGTTTTACATGTGAGACATACAGGAACCCTCCTCATTACTATGAACAAGAAAGCCAGGTCTCCTAACCACGGAGGAAATTTCAGTACTTTGATGTTTATTTTAAAGGAATTTAATAAAGGGGTCTCCCCAAACCACAGTGTCTCTCCATTGACTTGTAGGCTCGGCAGTCCCAGCATTCCGCATGCCAGGTCCAGTTCTCCCTCCGTCTGTGCTGATTTGTATTGTTGTTGAGATTCTGAGCAGTGGTATACTAGAGGAGAAAGAGAGGAGGAGAAAGGGAAGAACCGGAGGAGAATGCCAAGGATGAAGATGGAGTTAGTAATTAAGGGAGCTGGGGTGCCCATGGGTGATATCCCCCCGGTTTCTCTCAGGCTCTCCTTTGAGAGCTTGTGCTTGAGTCTCCAGCCCATAGTTACTGCTTCAGCCCACTTCTCTTCTACAAAGCACTGAGCACAGTGAGCAGAGATGACCTTTGTCCTTAGTCACAGATTGGTTCAGGCTTCAGGTTAAGATGTACTCTGGCCTCTCTGGCTCTCTTACTTCCATGGTCATGGTCATCTTGTATACTGAGTTAACACCTCAGCTCCAACCTCACCCCCTTGTCTAGCATGTAAATTCAATGATCAGTGAAACCCTGACCCCGGAAAACATGGCTTTTACTCACAAAACAAGAGATGTAGAAATCTAGTTGTAGTTTCTAATGTCTCGTGAAGATGAACCTGGATTCTGTCCCCCTTTTCCTTCTTTAGTGGCAATTTTAAAAAATGATTGAAGGGTTGGGGATTTAGCTCAGTGGTAGGGTGCTTGCCTAGCAAGTGCAAGACCCTGGGTTCTGGCCTCAGCTCGGGGGAAAAAAAAAAAGACAAAATAAAAAATGATTGAAACTTTGCTCTCCCAATCAAAGCATTTTCCCTCCCTCATATCTTGACAACATGATACACATACCTTTACAAAGTTACTGTATGTATTTAGCTTTTATTAAGCTAGGGTTTGGGGGTGCCAATTTCTTGTAGGTGTAAAACAAAGCTCTTTGTGGCCACTCAGAAGATAGTGTGGAGGTAAAAATAACAGAAAACAGCGCTCCACAGGCAGGGAGGTAGCTGGTATTTGCTCGCACAGGAGAACTGCCGTATAATTAACTGTGTCAAAATGTTTTCTTTGTTCACAGTTAATCTCACTGCAGCTGCTAGGAGGCAGAATGCATAAATATGACTGTGTACTTTTAATTACAGAAAATGACAGGCGTAAGTTGTGACTGGAGCCTTGCCTAAGACCATTGGCGGGCAGGGGGGGGGGGAGTAAATGTGGCTCTGAGGTTCTCTGAATTAATAAATAGCCTTTTACTTTACTTTATTATTTTTTTTTACAGTGTCAGAATTTTATAGATGTTAATAGCAACCAAAATAAAATTAAAATTCAGAATTTCAGTTAGCCAAGAGAAAACCCGAAGACAGTCTCGGTTGATATCTGATGATATCATAGTACATGGTAAATGTTTATTGGCCACTGAATGAGGTCATATTTTACCCATTCGACTTTAGTGAATTTTTCAGAGATACTTTCATCAGTCAGGTTCTTTTGGAGTGAGGGGAAATGGCTCAGAGGGTAAAGGCCTTTGCTTGACTGAAGCCCTGGCACTCACTTAAAGAGCCAGATCTGGCTAAGCCTGCCTGTGGCAGCAGCGTTGCTTGGGAGAAGGTAGAGACAAACAGATCTCGAGAGCTTGCTGGCCAGCAACTTGGCGTGAACTTCTAGTTGAGTGAGAAACCCTGTCTCCTAGACTGAAGTTCTGTTCTGACCTCCACATGCTCAGGCAGTCACACACATGTGTGGTACACACACAGCCACCCTCACGCAGTCACACACATGTACACACAGCCATCCCATGCCATACACAAAGGATTCAGTCCCTTCTCATAGTTTACCTCTCTATTCTACTCAAAATCATCTCTATCATAATCTTATTCCAAGTGCACTACTAAGAATGAAAGGAAATGTTGTGTGTGATGGTTTGTGGTTTTAATCCCATCATTCAGGAGGCAGAGACAGGGGGATCTCTAGGAGTCTGAAGCCAGCCTGGTCTACACAGAAAATTACAGAGTGACCGTGTAACAACAACAACAACAACAACAACAACAACAGTTCTTGCCAGTGACAAGAATTAAAGGAAACAACTTGGTAGGTTTTGGGTTTGCTAATATGCAGTGAGGAATGGTAGCTCTGGCCCCTCCAGTCTGCTCCTCAGAGAGTTTATCCCATAAACTATTCCAGATAGTGGGAGTGCAAGAAGAGGACGAGGGGGAAAGAAGAGGAGAAGGGAGAGGAGTAAGAGGAGGAAGAAGAGGAGCAGAAGGAGAAGAAAGATGAGGAGGAAGAAGAGGAGGAGGAGAAAGAGAAGGAGGAGAAAAAGGAGGAGGAGGAAGAAGAGCAGAAGGAGGAGAAAGAGGAGGAGGAAGAGGAACATAAGGAGGAGAAAGAGAAGGAAGAGGAGGAGGAAGAGGAGGAAGAAGAGGAGGAGGAAGAGGAGGAGGAAGCTACAAGTGGGTATTTGGACCTACTCACTTCCTCTTCCCCTTTGTTTTTGACCGTTTAAGTGGTTCAGATAATGTTTTCTAATGAAACAAGTTCATATTGATTGACACCACAAAAAGCCCTTAAACCCCCTGAACATCAGTCCATTTCTCTATGAGGCAGAAACAGGGGAATCATCGTTTGAAGCTTACATAGGGGTACTTACTAAAAACTGTTTATGTCTGGTTTTGTTTATTACCTTGGTGATTGCATTTCAATTAACTCGTTAGTTCTCATGTATCCCTCTCTGTGAGATCTTAGGCAGGTAATAAGGGGGCCTTGGTTATGGGTGTCTAGGTGTCAGGTCAGTGCTGAAGGTGAGCATGGTCCTCGGCCTCCTGGCCTCATTGCCTTAATCCTGCCATTTATCCATCTGCACCTGTGACTGTGAGAGCAGCTGTCACCTTGGTGACAGTTGTGTGCAGTGCCTGGGATGTGAACACTGGCTTGTACAGACTATAGCAAGGTTCTGCTGCCTCGAGTTGTTCACAGTATGCACACAGGGTATAGCACGCATTCACTGAGCAGCTCTGTTGAGGAAATTCACTAGTCATAGAATGGCTGGTTGAATCTGTGTCTTTCCATCTCTAATGACTGTGTGCCAAAGTACCTTGTCACTGTCACTCTCTGTCACTCTCCAGCAACTGATGGCTGTGGGTGATTGTGTGTTAGAATGTGCTCCAGGGATTTTTGTTTCCACTCTTCCTGCCTCGGTTCCCCCTGCACAATGTGTTCAGAAATTTGACTGACTCCTTTCAGTCTGAGGGGTAGTTTAAACCCAACAGATATGAACATTAACATAATATTTTAGAAACAGCATATGTTTGCTGTGGGTGTGCTTTGCACAAAGAAAGATGAGCTGGCCATCCATTTCTACATCCATGGTCCCTGCTCTGGGTGAGACGACTAAGTAACTCCATCCATGTTGCCATGTATGTCCTTCAATTGTGTGCAATTTAGGCAGACCTCATAGGTATTCTTTCCCACTGCAGCTCTGCAGTCGGCCCCTGGGTCCTAGAGACATTCTATTCTAGCTTCAAACCACAAAAATGAAGAAACTCAAGGCTAAGTGAATTGCCCAAAATTTCACAGCATAAAAGCAAGCAAAGAACACAAATCAAGATCTCATGACATACAAGCCAGCACAGAACACAAATCCACCACGGCCATCTGGATGTTGTAGGCTTTCTGTTACCTATCTTCCTGTAACAGATGTTGCTGATCAAACGTGAACAGAAGTTGCAAGTGCCAGGTACAGATATGAAGCCTGTGTGGTACGTTCTTCACAGCCAGAGCTTCTGGTGGCTTTTAGTTACATCTGCCAGGGACACTAAACTCAGAGTTCATAAATCTGCACCTTCCCCCCAAATCCCACAGTATTTTCATCTTGCTGTTGTTTCCTCTTGTTTGGTATGTTTGACAGAGTGAGATACAAACAGCCACGGTATATAGACTTTACAGATTTGTGCACTCAGAGTTGAATTTTTGCTGCATGCACAATTTGATCTAATTCTGTGATATGAACCCACAGTTGGAACTGGGCTGTCTCTCCAAGGGAAGTTTGCTATAAGGGGGTATAAATCACCCTGTGGTTTTTCAGACCATCCAACCTGTGTATATATATATATATATATATATATATATATATATATATATATATATCAGAGACCATGAAAAGTCAGTTGTATTTTATTGCAAGAGTTGAAAGAGGAAGAATAATTAATATGTATATCAATATTGATCTTCATTTATGCATTAATATGGAAATATATATTTCTATTTTTATTCAGGCATGTTTTAAATCCTTATTACCTTTCTAATTTGTAACATCCTTTCTATATTTACTCCCAGAATATCTTGACTGCTTTGCAAATAAATCTGTTCTTCTCCTTTGATACGTCGACTTTCTGGAACAGAAATGAATTTCATTTTACTATTTATTTATTTATTTATTTTTTTGTATAGTGTTGAGTTCATACTCAGCATAACTGAAGACCTTTCTTTTTTTATTTCAGAAAGTTTACATAGCTACCTTTTAAATCTTATCTCCTGCAGGCCCCTCCACCATTGTGCCAATCACACCAAGTTTCAAATAGTTTCTAAAACTTGTTACATATTTTTATTTAGATGTTCCCTGATGTTCTTCTTGCCTATGTCTTGAATGTTCTTCCCCCTTTTAAATGTTTGGTTCTTGTTTCTTTATAATTTAAGATTCTCTTTAAAAGATAGCACAGGCGTGGGTTTGCCCCAGGTTCTCTGTGTATATGTTATGTGTGTATGTGTCAAGTTGGTGTTTTTGTGGCACTCCTACAAGTGGGAGTGAGTGCACCTCTGACTCTTTTGCCTGCCTGCTCTTGGGATGCTTTCCCTCCTGTTGGATTGCCTTTTTCAGTCTCAATATGAAGGCTTCTGCCTTGTCTTATTGTATCTTGTCTTTTCCTGTTTGGGTGTCATCGCTTGGAGGCTTGCTGTTTTCTGAAGAGAAAATGGAGGGGAAGTGGATCTGGGGGAGGGGGGAGGTACAGGGGAGCTGGGAGAAGTGGAAGGAGGAGAAACCCTGGTCAAGATGTACTGTATTAGAAAAGAAACCATTCCTTTGTAAAGTCAACCCATGTAAAGAAACTGTTCATAGCTATACCATCAGATGTGAGTTTTCTGTGTCTGTTTCACTTTTCCCCCAAATCCTCATCACAACTGTCAGGTACTAACAATGGTACAGGATGGAAGGAGGAGGGAGATCCTGTGGACAGGAAAACGAACAGAGTCCCTTGTGTGGGAGATTGGTTGGGTCCTCTTGCAAGATGAATTTCAGCACAATAACAATGGCTTAAAGATTTTCATCCGTTTTAGCAATAAACCTGAAAATTTTCTAAGAACCTCATCAGAAACCCCACTTAGAAAAGACATGTATTAAACTCCTTGTGTGATCCTACTGGCTCCTAGTTTTACCTTATCAGAGTTATCAGAGTAAAATCCCGTCCAACTCACCTCCAGAGCCATACTACTGTCTTCTACAATGGGGGGGGGGGGGAGCAAGGAGGAAGAGGGGGCGGAGAAGGAGGTGGATTTTATTTCTTAGAAAATTTTTGACATGGCCTGAGAGCCACCCAAATGCTGTTTATGACTAATGTGAACCCACCCTGCCCCTGAATAGCGTATGCTCACACTTGGGTTTGCCTCTCTCTCTCTCTCTCTCTCTCTCTCTCTCTCTCTCTCTCTCTCTCCCTCTCTCTCTCTTTTAATTATTTTATTCATTTACAATTCAAATGATATTCCACTTTCCAGTTACTCCTCCTCAACCCCCCCCATCCCATACCCACTCTCTCCCGTCTCCTTTGCCTCTGTGAGAGTGCTCCTCCACCCACTCCCCCAGCTCCCATCTCACTGCTCTAGCATCCCCCTATGCTGGGGCATTAAGTCTCCAGAGGACCAAGGGCCTCCTCTCTCATAGATGTCAGATGAAGCCATCCTCTGCTACATATATATCTGGAGCCATGGGTTCCTCCATGAATACTCTTTGGTTGGTGGTTTAGTCCCTGGGAGCTCTGGGGGTGGGAGAGTCCAGTTAGTTGATATTGTTCTTCCTATGGGGTTGCAATTCCCTTCAGAGTTTGCCTTTCTTGCTGAGCACCCACTTCTCCTTCTGCCCTCAACAAAATCTCCAACTCTGCTTCATCCTGCCTAGTTCTAAAATTCTTTATTGAATCTATGAATCACAGTTTAGCCTCAGGACTCTCAAGGGCCCTTAAAGATTAAATGAACTCTTCAAGCTGCTGATTTCCAAGGGTGATAGCACAGAGCTGTGTCTCTGTCCCCTCTTACCACAGAATAGAACATGCTTCTTGATTTTAGATGAGATCTTATTAGAATGAGATTCTGATCTTTAGTGAAAGATTTGAATATCCCCATTGTAGCAGGAGATACATTTTAAATATATAATATCACACACTGCATGTCCATTCTAAAAGAACACACACAAGTGAAATACAATTATACTGAAGACCATGGCAAAGAAAAATGCAAACATTTATGCTTCAAGTACTGTCTTCTAAATATTATGAAAGATTGCCAGTCGGAGGTAAGTTTGGAGGTGGACAGGTGGCTCAGCAGTTTAAAGCACGTGCTGTTCTTTCAGAGGACCCAAGTTTGTTCCCCAAACGTACACTGGGCAGCTCACACAATCTATAAGCCCAGCTCTAGGGAAGCTGATACTGTCATGGCCTCTGTAGCGACCACACATATGTGGCATTCACTCACACAGAACTGCACATACACACGTAAATAAAAATAATAAATACGGGCTGGAGAGATGGCTCAGTGGTTAAGAACACTGACTGCTCTTCCAGAGGTCCTGAGTTCAATTCCCAGCAACCACATGGTAGCTCACAACCATCTGTAATGGGACCTGATGCCCTCTTCTGGTGTGTGTCTGAAGACAGCTACAGGGTGCTCATATAAGTAAAAATAAATAAATCTTTTAAAAATAATAATAAATACAAATCCTTTCAAAGAAGCCTTTATAAACCACCCAAACTTTAGTAGTAACTTGCCATATATATATATATATATATATATATATACACATATATATATATTACATAAACAATTTATATATGTTTATTAACCTATACACGTATGTCCAAAATGCATACCAATGTGAGAAAGTTGTGACCCAACACTCAACCAGCAGTTCAGGAATCATATGTTTTAGAGACCCAGAACATACTCCTAGCAGCTAACATAACAGTAGCACAGTGGGGTTTACTTGGTCAAAGGTCATTAGCATATAGTCTGCTCATTAATCTTGAGTTTGCCGCTGGAAAAAAAAATCTGATCTGTCAAAGAAATATTACCAAGTACTTAGTGTATCTAGCAGAATATTTGCTTTTGTTGAATAGAGCAAACAATGAATGGATGGATGTGTTTTTTTTTTAAGATCTCTTCATGCTTTGTCATTAGACGGATGCTCTACTCCGATGCTGGCCGTACAATGGTCCTTATTCTTTACTGGTGAGCCTGGAGAGGTGATCTGGTTGACGAGAGTAATTGTATTACAAGGGCTTGAATTTTGCCTCCAGGATCCACAATTTCTTAAAAAGCTAGATTGGGAAGCTCAGCTACAGTCCCAGCAGTGAGAAAATAGAGACAAGCAGGATTTCTGCAGCTTGCTAGACAGGTAGCCCAGCCAACATGTGCAGTTTCAGGCCAATGAAAAGCACAGTCAGGAGTATAATATGAGACCTGAGAGATGGCCCTGGCACTCATTGCTACCCGTGTACAAACAAGCATGTGCATGCATAGCCACATATATGTGTTCTCTGTCTCTGTCTCTGTCTCTGTCTCTGTCTCTGTCTCTGTCTCTCTCTCTCTCTCAAACTAATGAAACAAGGACTTTAATTTTAATCTAATGTAATTTTCAGATTGATACTTTATAAACTATTCTATTCAAAACAGATGTAGAGAGATCTCCTGTGGCGTAGGTACAAACAGGCAGTTTGGACAGCACACTGCAGATGGAGCACATGTCAAAATCACGAATTAGAGGATAGAAGTGCAAAAAGGCCAGCTCTGTACTAAGCCACGGAAGATAACAACATTCCCTTCCCTGTCTCCATTCCCATTCTGAGCTTCTGTGGAACAAAAGCCTGTTGGTACGAAATACCCTTCAGTCTCACAGGGGCATTTTCATGAGAATTACTGTTCCTGAAGTCCACACTGGCGTGCACCCACTGTGGGGGCTTTTGAAGCATCCTCAGCTTGTCGTCTGGGGCTCTGGACTTAGGGTCAACTAAGACAGCCACCAACACATCTGCAGAAGGGGATGGAATGATACCTGGTTAGAAATTCTTTAGGGAATTGGACATTGAATTCGTCCCGTATCCATCCTCCTGGCCAAATATGTCAGAGATGGATGCTGACATTGGCTTTAGTTTTGCTTTTATGTTTTATTAATTAAAACTTTACTATAAATAACTATCAAATAAAAAACATCATACAGCGAGGCCAGCTCAATAGAGTCTACAATCTTAATGAATCTCTATGCAATTACAATGAATGTCCTGAAGCTGTGGAACTTCACATTGGGTTCTATACTCTTACTGACGGCTATATTTTTAAGCACTTATCTGCCATTACTTCTAATTTTATGAATGCAATGTAACTAGTTTAACAAGCTCATTTGCTCCTAGATATTTTCAAATATTCCTTATATGACTATTGTTTTATGTTAGATTTATTGTTTCTTTCAGGCCTTTTATAGATATTGCCAGTAAACAGGAAACATTTGATGTTTACACAGCACTAACTTAGGTTGTTTTATTATTTTCCCTTTATTCTATGGGATAGTGAATAAGAGTTCATTTAAAAAGATGGAAGGATTATAAACTAGGTACTGTAAGCCAGCACACCAGAGAGAACAGCCCAACCCAGAAGTAACTTAAACTGAAATATGATATTCATCTTTTAAAAAAATACATCTGAGTTACATGTTGTCAATCAACATTACAAGATAAATCACACAAAGTCCTCCTTTCTGACAAAGAAAAGTTGACCTGAAGGCTAAGATGTTTTCATCTGAGACATTTTAATGCATTATATTTTTTCCATTATAAGCTGAACTTTTGAAAGTTAATGATTCACACCAATCTTGGAACACTTGCAAAAGTCGACTGGAATGAAATTGAGAAGAAACAAGCTTTCCATTCAAGATGGCTGGAATCTAGTATCTGCATTGACCTTGGTTATCTAGTGAGGACAAAAGCAACCGGAGCTTTACTTCTGTATGCAACAAAGTTGAAAACTAATATGGGATGAAAATAAATATTTGGAGATTAATTCCGTGAGCTTCCTCAGTATCTTAGTTTTGCAAGACTTTGGGTCTCTCCTCTCTAGGGACAAAGGAAAGTAATTACTTCTCCTCCGCATGGTGTTTAATCACATGCTATTTTTCCAGGAACAGCTGTGTGACACTGGCTGGGCTACAAATTAAACACACCTCCTTCACTTGCCTAGATTTAAAAGATAATGAATGTGTTGGGGGACAGAATATGAATTCACAACAAGTTTAGTAGGCTGGAGCTATGGGCAGAAGACAGTAAAGACAGCCAAAGACAACTGTAAAGTCTCCTTACACTGAGCCTGTGGAAACCAAATCTGTAAACACAGGGTGGGGACGTTAAGATGACAGCGACACAGGGTGGTTAGCACTACACAATCAAGAAGGCTTGTTGGGCACAAGGCTAAATGTGGCTCAGTGGTCTGTTCAATAATCATTAAGGGGAGAGTGTCTGAGGTACACTGTGTACACACAGTTCAGGGCCTGGTTAACACATTGTGAATCGATTACAGTGAAACTGGCAAACACATGTGGTCTCTGTGAGTTTAGCATTTGTTCAGGTGGAGATCAAAGGCTCTACACTGAATAACATCCACTCCAGTAGTTTCCCTAAAACCTCAGGAGTGCCCGTTATGACCCAGTTTGCAAATGCTGGAAGGTATCACAATATTGCATATGCTAATGCTATCAATATATGTATAAGCCTTTGAAGCAAGAGACCAACAACTGAGATCCCTCTCATTAAACCTAGGTTATTTTCATGATTCTGATTAATAATGACAATTGACTGTCTAGTGCAGAAGGAGGAAAGAGACTCTTCGAGATGACCACAGAGAAGCCAGGAGCCCCCTGCCGAATAAGACACTTCATATGATAAGAGTGTATCGTGACACATTTACTACAAAACAAAAGTCTCTAAAAATATGCAAAAGAGAAAGGGCATTATTAGCTCTGCACATGTTCATTGTTTTAGAATTGATACATTTCCCAGGAAGGGAAACCAGCAGTTCATTTCCTTACTTCCATCTCTCCAAGTAAAAATCATGGCAGCAAAGACCTTCTCAAGGGAATGTCAGGTGAGCTTTCGGAAATGTTTATCATAATTGATTTCTGTGGGTTTCTGAAGGTTCTGGTCACAAACCTCAGTTATCAACCATCTGCCTCTTTCATTTTAATAGAAGGGGATTTCCTGTGGCATACATGTCAGGCCAAAGAGTGTAGCTCTTATATTGGTAAACATGTGAGTTCTGCACTTTCTGCCCAGCAACCCACAATCCTGAGCTCCTGAGGAGTTATCCTTTGTTTGTCGGAGGACGGAAGCAACATGATTTACAGGCACATTAACTCTTAGGAATAACATTGGACACTTGTCCCAGAAGTGTTCTCTGAATTCTTCTTCAGTACTAGGGAGTAAAGCATGCCGGGCAGTGCTCTGCCACTTAGCTCCCTTGGAGTTCCTGCCTCAGTTAAAAAGTATTTATTTTTGACACTAACTTTTCCAGGCTTCCTTTGAACTCGCTGTGAAGCCTAGGCTGGCCCTTGAATTTGTCATCCTTCTGTTTCGGCTTCCTAAGTGGCTGATGTTACAGGCTTGTGCCCCATCCCTGGCTACTTTCCCTGAAGCTTTTCATTGTTTGCACACGTGTGGCTAAAAATACAAATATGCAGATCAGGAGACAGGGACTTGACGCTAGAGCTGACTCATGGCTGAGCTGCACCGTGGAAACACTGGTCTCTTAACTGCACACTACAAATAAGCTTCTTGAGAAATCGAAATATCAAATTTAGCACTCTGTGTTGTAAGACAAACACTGGGAAGGTTGAGCAGACTCAAGAACCACAGTACTCTCATATCTGAGAACCATAGGCGCTTCATCTGCTCCTGACCTGGTTCCTGTCCTGGATCATGTGACCATGACACCTTACATGACGATCTTGACAGCTAGTCACCTAACACAGAGCACAGAGTTCTCCATGTTAATGAGGTATCTAGATGGGCCTTGAGGGTTTAGCCAATAAGCTTCCCTTTCCCCGATATTCCTTCCTGCAAAAGGTATTTAAACTCTGGTCCACCCTGAGTAAGATGCATGCACCCATTTTCCATGACGAACAATGAGTAAACAGTTTGGGTAAGCAAGAACTGTCTCTTTCATCAAGAACTGTCACGGAAAGCCTCCTTCATATAGAGCTGTGCCACTTAAGTCTCCTGCAGAAGGCCTCTCTGCCCTCTGGACATGGTTGGAGTTCCCCTTCCCAAATTCATCTCCAGCCTGTGTGGCCCCCTCCTTCTTGACGCCATTAGATTCCCAGCAGAACCCGTCTCCTCGGCCTTAGCCTGTCTCCTTTCTCACCCGGGCTGGGACCCCCATTTTAGGCTATGTTTGTCCTAACACTTCCCGTTTCTTCTGCCTGAGGAGCGTTCACAGACACCGGCAGCAAGATGGAATGTGGAATGACAGCACACTAATACCAGTTCTCAGAGTCAGGACCACAGGGCAGGAACACAGAAACAGCCATTCTAGGAGAGTTGACCACCATCCTGTCTTTACATTTTGACTCGTTCTTTGGTTGCTCGCCATCAATTTCTCTTCTGAATTTGACTCAATTTCCTATTGTCAACTAATTTTGACCCTATTTGACACCATGTCAACATCTTTCAACAGTTAAAAAGCTAGTTTAAGTGAATGTTCTACATAAAGTTTCCCTGTAGGCGAACAGGAGGAAATTGTGTTCTATTTGGATAATACGTTTACATTTCACATCACAAAGAAAGAAGGTTTGAGGACAGTTCTTTAAGATAGACACAAGACTATGGTCTTAGGTGTGTATGTGGTGTGTGTGTGTGTGTGTGTGTGTGTGTGTGTGTGTGTGTGTGTGTGATGTAGTCCCAGCATCTACTTCCTGGATGTTTGCATGGCTATGGCAACTTTGCTTCAGAGTCTTGTTCTAGGCACATAAACACCATTTTACTCATGTGGCCAACTCTGAAGATCAGTAGAATGGGACACTTCCTTTTCAGCCATAATTATTCCACTTGCAGCTAAACGCCTGTAGCAACGGAAAAGCAGATCCAATTCATCTGGAACTGGGTCACTGTAGCTCTGTCCCTGCCACCAGACACATCTGAAGGTCAGTGACCAGAGAGGCCAGCTCACTTTAGAGCCCGACTCATTGAAATCTGAATGACAGTTACTAACATGCAGTTCCTACCTTTAGTAGCTCCTGGTCAATTGACTTGGGATGTGAGACGACACCGAACAAGCCTAAAGACGGACTTGCTAACTTTACGGTTATTCAAGGCACTAGAGAACACGATGTATTAATGAGATGTCTGCGCTTCTCCTCAAAGAAAAAGTCACAGTGCTTTTGTGGTAAACAGCAAACACACTATACACATGTGATTTTGCTTACTGAGGTATTTCCACATGATGTCCTTTAGAGGTGACATCATACCTTACTGAAGCACAGAAATACTGCGGATGACTGCTTCTCCCTTCAATGTTTTTTTTATGAAAATGGAGGATCATCTTTTCTTGAGATATTTTAGAATGACATTTCACTGAGATTGGGAGTCGTAGCATCTTCATGATCTCAAAGCCAGGACAACGAGGCTTCACGAACAATGTGGAAGTCTTACGATGACGTGCTAACTGAAGAAAATAGACCCGATGTATAAAATACCTATTACAATTTGGAAAGAGCTTCACTAGCACTAGTTGCCCCATCATTGTGTCAAATAACTGAGACAAACAATTTAGAGAGAGAAGACTCATCTTGTTTGGTTTTAGTCCATGGTTTGACTGCTCTCTCTCTCTCTCTCTCTCTCTCTCTCTCTCTCTCTCTCTCACACACACACACACACACACACACACACACATGTATGCATATATCTATGTGTATATAAACATATATATGTATTTAAGTACATACACTCTTTGACTGTTTCTATCATAATCACTCCACTTTATGTTCCAACTCCTTCAAGATCTATCCCCATGTCATCTAAGCAAATTCATGCCCTCTTTTCTTTTTCTCTTTACATAACCTACTGAGCCCAATATGTGAAGTCTATATATTCGTGGGCTTATCAACTGGAGAATGGTTAACCCATCAAGGACTATACCCCAAAAGAAAAGTGACCCATCCTCCTCTAAAAAGCAGAAACTGTCCCTCAGTTAAGGATGTTCAGGTGCCCCCTTTCTTCCTTCATGCTAGAATGGTTTGACCTCCTACAGGTCTTGTGTAGTGTCCAAGCTGCTGTGAGCTCTTGAGTGCAAGGGCCTGTCATATCCCGATGACACTGCTTTGCCACACTCTTCCCCTAAATTCTGCAACTTTTAGAACCGAGGTGAGGGAGAGCTCCATAGCAGAAAGTAAAGGTGTTCACCTCAAAGTGGCCGTAAAGCAGAAAGGAGAAAGACATGGGGAAAAGGGCCAAGGACAAAATAAAATCTCCAGTGGCCTTATCTATTAAAGGTCCTCCACTCTCCAAAGTAGCCCCACAAGGTGGGGACCAAGACATCAACACTGTGATGTCATATCAAACCATGACATCACCCAATAAAAGCACTTTGTAGTTGACAAAATGGTGGTTTTACATTGTTTAGTACAATGAGAATGTGTATTTGCAATTTGAAAAAGAATACATTGTAACATTTATAGAAAAAGAATACATTGCAACATTCCCAGCCAGCAAGAATATGTTAATATTAAATAAGCAAAATAATGTCAAACTCACATTTTAAATTTGGTCACTCACTGAGTGCAGGAAATGGACAATCCCCAGGTGCTTACTAAACACCCTTTGTCTCTCCCTCTGTGTGTGTCTGTCTCTGTCTCTGTCCCTCTCTTCTCTCTGTATGTATGTTTTCATGACTGTGCTGTGTATACATACATTTGTATACTTTACAAGTTAAGATTGTCATTTAAAACACTTGTTTGTTTGATACAGGCTCTGGTCTTCACATAGCCTCTGTTGATGTCAAATTCTCTGTCTGTACAGGATGACCTCATACTCTTCATCCTCCTGCCTCCACCTCCCCAGGGCTGAGGTCACAGGCAAAACCCAGAACATTTATTTCTTTTAAGGCAATTTTTTTTTTATTTCCCTGTATTTTGAGTTCTTTGAAAAGAATTCTGTTCAGTAAATATCAATCTACAATCCTTTTAAGTGGTCACTATCCATGGTGCATACCTATGTGTGTTTTGGCGACATATACATATTTACTCATACTTTTAGCATTCAGATCTTCAGCATTACAACTGTGGTACTTGTATTTACATTCCACAGAGACCTTGGTGGCCCAGGAGAATAAATTAGGAAACACATCTCCTCATACTGTCACCAAGAGGAAATATCTGTGCAATACCTGTCAGTCTTTATTTCTGTGATGTCTTTTATCAAGAGTTCACTAATGCATGCTATTGAACCAACTGGGAAACCCTTCCCCGTTTCTAAAGCCCAGGCTTTCTGGCTTGAGGGCAGCTCTGATGTGGCTGTGGAAATGTGATTTGGTCATTTCCTGGTTTGCTCACAAGGGGAGTGAAAGCCCAACTCTAATTAGAAACACTGAGATTTGGTGGGATTGTATTTTTCTTTACAGGGGAGGACAAGGTAATTACTCCGATTGGAATGCAGCCAAACAGCCAAGAAGCTCTAAGTGCCTGGTAGTGAAGTAGCATGCCAGACCTCCCTCCATTAACCAGCCTTTTGGGGCCAACTGGGGCAGATGAGAAAGACATACAGAACACTCCCTATTTGCTCCTGAATTGAACCTTCCACCAGCAATATTCTAGGAGATATCATCACTGAATATGACCTTACTATTTAGTTTTCCTCTGTAATTTAGCTCAAGACCTACACAGTCTTCCTCAGCACCCAGGATGTTCAGAGGGTCATGGCTCACAGGCTATTATTGTATGCCAGAGTCAGACTGAAACTTGTGCTGGTGCCGGCAGGTGGACCATCTATATTTGTCAGCTGATTAATTAGAAGTTGGTTCTGAGTCAGTTAATGACATGACTGTCACAAGGGCAAATTGGAGTGTAAGTTTATAGGACAGGCAGTAATTAGTGCCTCCAGATGTTTTACATGGAACCTAGTTAGAATACATGGAAAATTGAAAGCAGGAGTAATTACCGCACATATCTGTGCGGTTCTGTTATCATACTCAGATACATATCTAAAATGCTAATTTAAAACAAGCACTGGAGTTACATGGAAACCACAGTAATTATAAAGTCAGAAAGTTGAAGGCAGGCAGGCCCTGCTGTCTTGAACTGATAATGCCAGCTGATGATGAATCAGCTCACAAGAAGCACACAAAAGAACAGGAAAAGGAACAATTTGGGACCTAAGATGGGTATCTCAGTTAAGGGGCCTAAGAATGAATCTTCAGTGGTGGTTTTTATGTGATTTCTTCCTGAAGGATCTTTGGGAGAACTGGTGGAAACTGAAAGCCTTGTCTTTTTCTGACTTCAAGACTATTTTCTAAATCCTCATCTCAAACCATTCTAATCAGCCTTTTCTGAATTTTAGAGAGAAAGATGTTTAACACTCAAAAGTTGACTGACAGCTTAAAGGTCCTGTCTCTAGGTGTTTGTTGCAATCAGCGGTAAATGTTTAGCGCCACAGATAATTAAATGCCATCTGAGTATTGTTTGATTAAGAAGAACCCGAATCAGAACAAAATGAAGACATTGTCATTGATATGTCAATCAAAGCGCGTCTTTGAAAAGTTCTGGCAGATTGTTAGGGGTTTAAAGGCTACCTAAATAAACAAGGCTGTGTGTGCCTGGAAAAGGCCAAATAATGCTCAACCTGTCATTTCTCACCAATCTTGGGACCCATCATAGAATAAAATGAAGGTAAAGGCAACGGTATCAGCTGTTGAAAGCATATGCAGAACACAGACAAACGCAGAAGGTAGAAGGCAGAAGAATAGTTTGTTCAAAATGCTTGAGAAAACCTCAGGGCTGGAAACAAGCTCCGTCAGTGGGCTATGTGCTGGCATGCACGAAGTCCATAGTCAGATCACCAGATACAACCATGATGGCGGCAAATTCCTGTAATCCCAGTGATAGGGAGGCGGGAAGGATCAGATATTACACTGAGCTCTATGAGATTAAGTTCCTTGGCAGTTTTAACTGCTAGTTTGATGCCATCCAGAATCACTCAGGAAGACAGTCTTAAAGAGAAATCAGTTACCTAGGTTGGCCTGTGGGTGAGTCTTTGGGGGATTGTTTTGATTCTGATAGTTGACATAAGAAGACTAAGCCCACTGTGGGCAGCACCATTCCCTAAGTGTGGGGCGTGTACTTTGTAAGTGTTACAAGGACACCAGGCACATATGCATTTGCTCCCTGTTTGCTCCTGACTGTGGATGTGATGAACTGCTTCACATTCCTGCCTTGATTTCTCTGATGGGCTGTGATATGAAATTTTAAGCTGAATAAATCCTTTCTACCTTAAAGTTGCTTTCATCAAGGTGTTTTATCACAGCAACAGGAAACTGAACTGAAATGAGGGCAAGCTGGACTACAAAAAACTCTGCCTAAATAAAGAAATAAACATAAAACAGAACTAATGAAACAAAACCAAATGAACCCAGTTTTTAGGTGACCACTTAGCTTATCAAACAGCAACTTCAGATATAACAGGAGTTATTGACTTTTTAGAGTCCCAGAGCTATGCTGGTGATAGCAAAAATCAGCAGCAAGACCTTCCAGAGAAAGGGATCTACAGCCTGGAAGGTTCAGTTTTTAACAGATAAGCTATGGTTTATACACAGAAAAGCAGGCGGATAGGCTCCCTACATAAAAACTTCAAGCTATTTTAAATGTGGTGAGATAGCTGAAAGGAATTCTATTCAAGAGTTACAGGAAGACATGGCACTTATCCATCACACAATAAGGAAACAGCAAAGATACAGAAAATAGTCATAAAACAGGTATTGTGGAATTGTGAGGGTACGGTAAGGAAACACACAAAGAGCCACAGAGCACTGGGGGATACCGTCTAAAAGACTACGCCATCACCAAGCAAGCAAGGACTTGAATCACATATGAAGTTTAAATAGAAGCAGAATTAAATTAAAGATTTTTTTAACAAAGATTATTTTTAAAAAACCCCTAGCCATTTATTTTTGAGAAAATACACAAAAGTAATAATGCTTATGTCTAAGAAAATTTTAATAAATACAGTTTAAGGGGTAGATAACTAACAGAATACACTGAATGGTAAGGTTACAAAGTAGAGCAAATGAACTACCGAAAACGGACGGTGAAACAGTCCTAGAAGTATGCTGGGAAAGAGCGAGGTGGCCCAAGCATATCTAACTTCTTCACACAGGAAGCCATCCCCACTTCTCTGTTGCAGGCAGAGGCCTACTATGTAGCCCAGTCTATCTCCAGATTCTTCACCCTCTTATTAACTGGGTTACAGGCATGTGCCACCATCCCCAACTCAGGAGTCAGTCTGAGCAGGTTTTATTGCATATACGCAACAAGTTTATTATTAAGATATAATTGTTTACTAGAAGTTGGAAAAACTAATAGCTATTATTTCTGAACCTACTCTTACAAAACAATTTTTAAAACTAAAATGAATTTAAATTTTTTAATTAAAAAAAAAAGGCAACCAAACATTCAATTTGGCTCTGGCTCTTTGATGTTTGATATGTCACTGTCTCCAAGATCTGGTGATATAAACTCAAATATATATATATATATGTGTGTGTGTGTGTGTGTGTGTGTGTGTGTGTGTGTGTGTGTGTTTGATGTTTGATATGTCACTGTCTCCAAGATCTGGTGATATAAACTCAAATATATATATATATATATATATATATATATATATATATATATATGTCACTACCCACATCCGACCAGCGTAAGGCAACGGCAACCATGTTCTTCTAACGGTTTATTCAGCTATCCCTGTACAGCGATCTTCCTCTTCTCCCTCTTCTCTGCTCCCGCAGCCCCTTATAAGCATTGCCTTAAACCTATCAGCAGCTGCCACGATGTCACTATTAATTGGTCACACTCAATGATGCAAGGTTAGGCGATTGGGTAGCCACACCTCTCAGCGCGGGCATGCCATATATGGTCTCAAGCAATGTCTATGCCAAGTGTCATCTTTTAACGGTGAAAGCTGAGCCGTAACGGCGAGAGCGGAGCCACTTCACACACACACACACACACACACACACATATATATATACACACGTATACATATATACACACGTATATATATATATGTATATATATACATATATGTGTGTGTGTGTGTGTGTATGTGTGTGTGTACACACCACATGGTGCTTTGGAGTTTCCGGGTTGTGTGTTAAAAACAGTCATCACAGATAGGCAGGCTCACACAACACTCTATATATGATACATTCCGAGTTGAAGACACACTGCAAATTAAAGGATATGTGGACCTATATACAGCTTCCTTTGCTAGAACAATTCCATGACTATGTCTCAAGCTAAGTGAGTATTCTTAGAACCCGCACAGTAATGTCTGTCTGATAAGGTGATGGTATGGAAGCTCGCCATCTCACTGGTTTTGTCAGACATTTGCTTTTACAAACTCTAGGGCTTCATGCTCCTTCAAATAGGTAACCACAGTCTGATGTACTATTTCTCCAGAAATTACTTGCAGAAGTAGCTATGACTTCCTTGCCACTTATTTTGGGTCACAACTTACTAGTAACACTTGACTTAGATTCTTCTATGATTGAGAATAAAGACTGGCTTGAAGCAGGTGTGAGGAACCTAGGTTTTCAACTCACAAAGCAGAGAACTTGTTCAGGTGGATGTCTCCGAATGAGAGCCACCGTGCACGCTTCTTCCAGCAGCACGTCTACTAAAATCATGAGCTAATACCACTTGTGCAATTGAAGCAAAATCATCCCAGGTATGAGTGCCTTGCAAGGCAAGCCCAGGCATTCCAGCATGGCCACCACTCACTCCCCTCCTAGACACTCATTACCTGCACGACACAGTTCAAATTCTCTTCCTGGTGGTTCAGAATCTTCCCAAATCTGTGATCAGCAATAACTGTTTACAACCTATTAACCTTACCTCTCAATCAAATCTAGTCCTTATTCTCCTCCAGTAAAAGACAATCATATTTAGCCCCAGGCAAAAATTCTAACTCTCAATATAATGTTTCAAAAAGCAGGGGTGTTGGATGGGAGAGGAGGTGGGGACAGACCACTGTCCTTTGCCTTATAACTCATCATCTGGATCTGTTTGGCCACCTGGGAATCCCACACCTATCTTCTAACCGTCTACTAGTCTTTAGGCAAATTCTTAAAACCCAGTTCTCTCTACATCTTAACTCCTCAGAGAAGCCTCTGTGTTGATACTTGAGCTGCTGTAACAACACACCACAGGCAATCAGTTTATAAGGAGTGAAGGTTTACCTTGGCTTACAGTTTCAGTGGCTTCAGTCTGTGTGCATTTGGCTTTGATGCTGTAAGGAAGCAGAGCATCATGGGAGGAACAGGGTGGCCAGATCACAAAGAAGGTGGATATAGTCTTAGAGTCTTATGGGACCACCCCAGTGATATCTATGACCAAGGTAAGTACGTGAGCTTTATGGGACATTGATGCAGAAACTGCAGAGGCAGCTTCTGACACAAACAGGATGCCCCATGGTTTTCCCTTTGTATATTCTTAGGATACTGTTGTTAGTCTCTGTCCATCAAAGGGACAGTGAAGTTTCCCTATGAGGCCCATGACACCTGTGAGGATTCATGTCAGAATGTAGTTTGGTCATATGCATGACTGCTGAATGAATAAGAGAATGAATGAATGAATGAATGAATGAATGAATGAATGAATGAACTAAAAAGCGAAAGACCAGTCATAAAAGAGAAATAATGAGAGCTCATGGATATTTTATTGCACAACAGCTTATAAATATCAGGTTTTAAGCTCCAACATGTATTTTTCTGATGATTCTAGCCTTTAGGATAGTTCTCACTGTGATGCAGAATTTAAAAGATTCTTCTCAGTGTCCACTGAGACCACAGCTAAGCATCTCAAGGCTAATTACTCTGATCTCAGAGGATGGTTTTTGTGAGTGCTGATGTTCTGTAGGAAGGCACAAATGTACCCACTTAGCTGTAAACAATATCTGCTACAGAAAAGCCTATAGCCAAGCCAGTGAAGAAGGCCCTTGGGGATCCTAAAAGAGACAGCGGATTATTTTTCTTTGAAAGTAGAAATTATTTTACTGTCAAGAGCAGCATGTGGGTTTGTTTTCCTCGTGAAAGTATGATTAATGTCTACCCTGTTAGAACAATATATATGGATTATCCAAGAATGTTTTATATGTTAAAACACACTCAAAGAAAAATTATGTAAATTCAAGAATAAATATGGCATATAAATCTCATATACTCCCTTTAAATAATATAGAAGCGACAGCCACCCACTTCCATTTTTATTGTAAAACTTGGATTTCTTAACTAAAATCCTATGAAGGTTTCCCCCCCTCTTTTCATGTTTTAAATTGTTCAGGAGTTCTAAGATTTAAAAGGTCTTTGTTAATAGGCGCAGAGCCCCACCATTACCAAATGTCAAAGGAACAATGATGTACCTAAAATGATAAGATGCCCGTGTCTGGAATGAATAGACCTTTAATTGGAAAAAGTTCATGGATTAATATTCAATGCGAAGCAGTGATTAGTAGACACGCCATGTGTTTCCTCAATGGGGTAGATAACAGCATATCCAATTTTGATGTAAATTTAGTGGCAATTTTAGTATGTTATTCTAAAGTGTTCTCTCTGATTAACTTCTGAGGAGGAAAGAGCCAGTCCCCCACCCCCACCCCCAGTAAGTACATTTGTAAGTATTAGAGGAAAACCTTCCAAAAACCAGTTTAGCATATGAAACCGTGGCCACAGCGGGCTGGGAGATTTTCACATTCAATCCCACATTATTTCTGTTTGATTTGATTTCACTGATTAATAAAGTCCCAAATAAAATTCTTGTTCCTATTGCTGAAGGTTTGAGCCACAGGGATTGGAGAGATGAAGCTGACGCTGAGCAGAAATTACCAGAAGGTGCTGTGCATGCGATCGGCGCTGCCCACCCAAATCTGAGCTCCGTGAGCCACAATAATGAACCTGTCAAGATGAATACATCACTGCAATAGTCACACAAATGTCGTGGGAATAACCAACTGCTTGATGGTTGGATTTAAGGTCCACTTCACAAGACAGAGCTCACGCCTGGCGCTGTTAACAGCACCAAGAGCCCATGGCTGGCTAGGCCACAGGCTCTAAGTGAGAATCTAATACTACTATTTTACTATAAGAAGACATTGTCTTAAACTGCCTGGTAACTATATATCCTTATTCCCATAGGTTGATACAGCTTTTAACCCTCCCCATCAGAAAATCCCCTTTTCAGTAGAGGATGATTAATTTCCTTATTCTAGAGAAGCACCTACTGTTACCAGCTTCTTTTTTTTTCCTCATTGGTTAATCAAAGGAAAAAAATTATTTTTTTTCAGTCTTCTTAAAGGAAGGCTTGTTCTGAAAGTGATTTTCCCTTCAGCGAATCTCCAAACAGCCAGGTATCAGGGATGCTCAGAGTGACTGGCTCACTGAATGTGAGCCTGGAGGGTGACATTAAGATAACATTTACCTCTAGTTCAGTCAGGGGACACAGCTTCTTAATTAATAGATTTTATCTATACATGTTCCCCAAATTTGCTGTCACTTCTGGTTAGTTGCTAATGTCTGTCTAATATGATAAGATAAGATAAGATCTTATCATATCATATTATCATATGATAATATGATCGCCCGCTGCCTCAGCTTGCTGATCAATTTCACCCTTCCACCTTAAACCCAGCCTTTCAGTACCACCAAGATTCTGGATAAACTTTGTGTTCACCTTCACCCTGAAGTTTTATTCTTGCCCTTCTGACTAATTCCCCTGCTAATGTTGACTGTTTTCACTGCACGGCCAGTGACTCATGCAAGTCCATGACACTGACCTGAAACGTGAAGATGTCCTCAGCTTCACTTCCTGTTTCTAGAAAGCCTTCAGTGAAAGGCTCCCTTACAGGCCAGATGTGGTGGTGCACTCAAGGGGCTGAGGCCCAGGGTTCATGAGTCTGGGCTACATACTTTAACCTGAAGCCACATTGACCATTGGGTCACTTTGTGTTGCACACACCGCTGTAGTAGACAAGGTTAGAACTCACTGTACTGGTATATGTAAGGAGCCTATCTTAGTTTGGGTCTCATTGCTGTGAAGAGACACCATCACCAAGGCAACATTTAATTGGAGGTGGCTTACAGTTTCAGAGGTTTAGTCTATTATCATCATAGCAGGGAGCATGGCAGCATGAAGGCAGACATGGGGCTGGAGAAGGACCTGAGAGTTCTGCATCTTGATCCATCCACAGGTAGCAGGAGACTGTGTGCCCACATTCAGTGTAGATTAAGCTTAGGAGAGCTCAAAGCTCACCTCTTCAGTGACACACTTTCTTCAACAAGGCCACACCTACTCCAACAAGGTCACACCTCCTAATAGTGCCACTTTCTATGGGCTGAGAGGGGACAATTACATTCAAACCACCACATTCCACTCCCTGGTCCCTATAGGCTTGTAATTATATCATAATACAAAATGAATTTAGTCCAACTTCAAAAGTCTCCATTATCTATAAAAGTCCTCAACTTAAAAGTTCCAAATCCAAATATCTTCTGAGACTCAAACAATCTCTTAACTATAATACCCTGTAAATCAAAATCAAAAAGCAAATTATATACTTGTGATATATAATAGCATAGTATAGACATTACCGTTGCAAAGTGAAAGAAAGGAAGCATAGTCAGAAAGTGCTGGACCAAAGCAGGACTGGAAAACATCTGGGCAAACTTCCAACATGCATCTCCATGTCTAATATCAAAGCACTCTTCAGATCTACCAATTCTTTCAACTCTGTTGACTGCCACACATTTCTTTCTCTTGGGTTGTTTCCATACCCTGTTAGCAGCTTGCGTTGGCAGATACTCCATGGCTCTGGAATCTCTATCCTCTTGGGATCTCCAAGGCAATCCAGGCTTTACCTTCAAAGCTTTACACAATGACCTCTCTGGGCTTCCATGCAGGGACACCTCTGCCACATTCCTGGCCTCAGTGACTTTTCTTAGTCATAAAGGGAGATCCCATAAACCCCTTTTTCTATCTTTAATTCTAAAGCCAGAACCATGTGGCCAAAGCTGCCAAGTTCTGCTGCTTGCTGGAGCTGGAACTTGTCCCCCTCATTCAACTACATCTTCACCAGCTTTCTGTCTTTCATGGTTTCCTTCACTGCCTAACTTGGCTGACCTGAAACTCAATCTCTAGATCAGGCTGAACTTGAACTCAAAGATATATATGCTTCTGTCTCCTGAGTGCTGGGATTAAAGGCATGTATCACCATGCCTGGACCTAAGCTTATCATTAATCCCTTTTTGTAAGATGGAAACTTAGCTGGGTGGGATCTTGGCCTGAGGTCACCACTCCATTTATTCTATTTCACATCTTTAATCTGTTCATCTCTTTGAATACAGGAGTTAACACCGTTTCACTTAACTTTTCTCCTTAAAGCATGCAGCTTGTATTTTTCCTTGCTCAGCTTACTCCCTCTCACCGAAAAGTCCTTGTCAAGCATGAACATTAGTAACTACATGACAGATTCTATACTAGGCTGTTTTGAGATTTCCTTTACCAATGCAATTAATCTAAATCTCTTCACTTTAGCCTCAAGCAGACTCTTCAGACACAGGCAAAAAGCATCTACATTCTTCACAAAACTATTACCAGAACAATCTCTAGGCAACATACTAAAATTCTTCTCCTCTGAAACCTCTTGAGCCAGGCCCTCGTAGTTCACATCACCCTCAGTACAACTGTCTTTCATATTCCTATTAGCATGGCTCATTAAGCCCCACCTAAAAAAAATTCCACACTTTCTTAATTTGCAGTTCCAAAATCCACATTTCTCCAAACAAACACATGGTTGAGTCTATCACAGCAAGACCCCAGTCCCTTGTATCAACTTCTGTGTTAGTTTGTGTTTCAGTGCTATGAAGAGACACCATGACCAAGGCAACCCTATAATTATAAAGGATAACATTTAGTTGGGGCTGGCTTATAGTTTCAGAGGTTTAGTTAATTATCCTCATAGCGCGAAGCATGGCAGTGTGCAGGCAGACATGATACCGGAGAAGGAGAGGAGAGTTCTACATCTTGATCTGCAGGTAACAAAAGGAGACTGTGTGCCACATTTGGTGTTCCTTGAGCCTAGAGGACCTCAAATATCACCTTCACAGTGACACGTTTTCTCCAACAAGGCCACATTGCCTAATAGTACCACTCTCTATGGACCTATGGGGGCCAATTACATTCAAGCCACCCAGAACCCAAGTTTCTACAGTGTGTTAGAGCTGATAGGATGTAATCAGATGAGGGCTGGAACTACAGCATGTCTGGGATGGAGGGTAACTGTGTTGCTAGACCTAGGAATAAATGATTAAGAAATGACAGCAAATGTCCTGTATCTAAGAGTTCAGCACTCCAAGGTATGAGAATCAGTGTCAGACTGGAAGATGAGAACACAGGCCAGCCAAAATGTTGGTGCTTATGGAGGCTATGAACAGACAATCTAGTCAACAAGGGGTGGTGGCATCATAACCATCTGTTATGACTGGATAGGTTCTTCTTATACTGAGGACTAGATGTGCTCCAGTTGTTTCCAGTATCAAATATTTCCAGAGGTTATGGCTGATCCCTACTTCAAAGGGAACTGTGCACTTGATCACCATATTGGATTGAAGTGATGCAAGAGACAGGCTGTGTTATGGATGGAGAACCGTGGGGTTTGTTGTTGTTGCTATTGTTTGTTTGATTGATTTTTACTTTCTCTTATTTAACAAATGACCTACCGGTAGGTGTTGGATTCAACCGAATCACACTGGTATCTTTAATCATAGTTAAAACTTCCTTAGAATGTAGAAAAATAAGTCAGACAAGCATGTCATCTTGCAGCTTTATGGCTGTGCAGGGACAACATGACCAAGGTAACTCTTATAATGGAAAACATGTATTTATATCTGGCTTACAGTTTCAGAGGTTCAGTCCTTTATCATCATGGTAGAAAGCAAGGCAGCATCATACAGGCAGACATGGTGCTGGGGGAGTTGAGAGTTCTACATCTTGACTCAAAGGCAGACAGTATTAGACTCACTTCTGCAGACAGCCAGGAGGAGACTCTGATTCCACACTGGGCAGAGCTTGAGCATAGAAACACAAAGCGTGCTCCTAGGGTGACATACTTCCTCCAACAAGGCCACACTTACTCCAACAAGGTCATATCTCCAAATAATGCCACTCCCCATGGGTCAGGCATTCAAGCAAGTGAGTCTATGGCAGCCAAACCCATTCAAATCACTACATTCCACTCCCTGGCCTGATCTGAAGGCATCTAGGAAGAGGCTCTGATACCATCTGAGCAAAGCTTGAGCACAGGAGACCTCAAAGCCCACCCCCACAATGACACTCTTCCTCCAATAAGGCCACACCTACTAAAACAAGGCCATACCTCCAAATAGTGCCTCTTCCCATGGGCCAAGCATTCAAACTTATAAATCTACGGGAGCCAAACCTATTCAAACCATCACACATGTATAGTTAACTTTAACAGAAGCATAGATACAGATATAAAACTGTAACTATCAATGAATTCTAATTGAAATTAAAATCCTTCAATTGAGGTTATTGGGGCAAAGAGCTTGGAAACATCACATTCTTTTTTACAGTAAAAAACTAAGCACAAGCTATAAAGATACAAAAACACAAATAGCTCTGAGGTATAAAGAAAAAGCAAGAAGAGAATTGTTTGTTGAACAAAAAATTTAGCAACAGAAGTTCATAGGGTAAGCCCAGATGAGGACTAGATGTTCTCCAGTTGTTTCCAGGATCAGGTATTTCCAGAGATCATGACTAATCGCTACATCAAAGCGGACTCTTGCACTTAAAAGAACAGCATATTGGATCCAGGTGACCCAAGAGATAGGCTGTGACACAGGGCTGTTCTCAGCCCTGTGTGGACTTCTGTGTCTCAGACAAGGAAGAGGGTGAAATTAGAGTCAAGGTCTCATTTTTATGACACCATTACTTCTCTCCACATCATTCTTCCCTGAAAATATTTACCGCAAAACAGATTCAATCCTTTGCTTTCCCAGGGGAACACTGACAATGGAAAATGCAATTACAGAAAAATCGTACGAAATATTTTTAGCAACTGCTCTCCTAGGAAGTAGATCAGTTCTGTAACTAATGGAATGAAGTTGATTTCAGGAAGATTCATCCATTTTGGGATACCCAAGGGCAGGAATTATTGGATCTTATTTTTCATTGCTTATCATGCATCACTAAATTCAATATTTGTCCTTAATAGAAAGGTACTATAATATCTCTGAAATAATATGGTGTTTTAGCTACTGCATTAAATAGAAAAGTGATTTCCTGTTTAGATTAGTATTTATTGTCCTTATATATTTATTTCCCTTAGCCCTGAGATCTAAGCAACGAATAGTATTTATATTTCTAACATGCTGTACTGGTACAAAGGATTAAAAACTATATGCCAGGAATTATGAAATCTATCTTCATGCTGACTCCTTGCACCAACCTTAAAAAATTAACACATTATTCCCATTTTTAGGAAATAAGTCTTAGAATCTGAGCCTTATGCTTGACTAAAAAGCCTTTCCTTGAACTAAAGAAAGGTAAAGCACCCTTAACATATTTCAGTTAAGTTTGCTTTGAATTGCGACTGGTATCCACTCTTCTTCAAAATGGCTGCAATTGTGGGAACATAAATCTTAAAATTTGCTTCCCCTCTGGTTAAATGAGGACATGGATATCAATACTCAGTTCTCCACTTTGGTCCTTATAATACATCCCACAGGGAATAAGACTTGTAGCTTTGGTTCTCAAGAGCCCATCATCCATCCATCCATCCATCCATCCATCCATCCATCCATCCATCCACCAACCAACTTCCCTTTATTGAGCCATCTTCTACTGTGCCATCTACTACTGTGGGAGACCAGGAACATGATCATGAAAGTTCTAGTTTTTGGAGATCTTACATCCCATCAAGTTCTGTGTGGTTAAAGGTGGGGAAAAGATGCAGATAAGAATATGGATGAAGTTCTGGATACTAGTTAACCAATACAGCACCAGCAGCAGACATTCTTGTTTCAAACCTTGAGCCTGGGGGCAGGAAAGATGATGACCTGTGGTTAATAGCAATCTCTGTTCTTTCAGAGGAGTGGGATTCAGTTCCAGCATCCATTCTGGGCACCACATAATTATCTATTGACTCCAGCACTTACAGGGGATCCAAAACTCTCTTCTGACCTCAGGTGGTGCACATACATGCACACACACATACATAAACACACATACACACACATAAAAATAAAATTCAAAAGAATATTAAACTAAAGCTAGACTTAGAGAAATTGGATGTATAGATCATTATCGTAATTGATGTTTTTCTTCCTTCAATTCCAAATATTATTACTAGCTTCATTTTGGGATCAAAGGGAAGGTACAACATATACTCCAAGTCAAAACCAATATCTGCAGGTTACGAAGAATCAGACCAGCTGTAAGAGACTGATATTTCCAACGTACCCACTTCTGTCTTTAATATAAATATATCATATAAGTACTTTTGTGTGGCCATGACTAATGCCTGAGAGAAATGACTCAAAGGGGAAAGGATTTATCTTGACTCATCCATTCAGATGGCATAGTCCACGGTTGCTTGGACGCTGTGGTGGAGTGATTGAGAATGACCCCCCATAGACTCAAGTAGTGCTCTGTGGGGAGAGGTACAGCCTTGCTGGAGGAAATACTTGCTGGTCACACCTGACTCTCTCTGCTTTATGTTTGCAGCTAAGCACGTGATCTCTCAGCTTCTAGCTCCTGCCACCATTCCTTATGCTTGCTGCGGAGCCTTCCCACCCTAATCACATCATATTCCTCTGGAACCATATGCCAGAAAGTCTTCCTTTCATAATGTTCTTTGGGCTGTGATGTTTTATCACAGTAACAGCAAAGTAACTAATACAGTCCTTATGTGCTTGGCCAGACCATCATGGTGGCAGAAATCTGGTGGAGACAAACTACTGAACCAGTCCAGCTCAAAAACAGGGCAGCTCACATCATAGTGGACAGGAAGTAGTGACTGCAAGCAGCAAAGGGTCAAAGCATGGTATAGTCCTTCAAAGACACACTCCAGAGACCTCCTTCCTCCAATCAGGAGCCACCTCATACTTTGCAGTTCTTTCCAGCTGGTAATTAAGCATTATAACACATGAGCTCCTGGGAATATTTAATATCCAAACAGAGTGTGTAGATGAAAAGGGAAACTTTAAAGTGGCCATGATGACTGACTCAAGTGAACGACGAGCCACTTTAAATACTAGCAACATCATCAGTAGCACAGGGATAGGCTATTAGTTGCGTTGGGGAAATTAGTTCTCTGTAAAAGCACAGTGCAGTTTAAATGTCTCACAATACAATGAAGACTCAACGTTTTAACATAGTGCAGGGCGTGCCCCTCTCTATTTCCCATGAACATTTTTATTTCCTCTTATTACATAGATCTGTGATTTGCTAGGTACAATGGAGAAAATGAGAGATTTTTTTTTCAATGCCAAGCTTACTATTTATACAAGGTTATCACTTTCAAAAAAAAGATACCTCTGAAGGGTGGTGTTTTTGTATTTCACCCTGACCATAGGAACAACAGCACCTGTCATCTGCTGTCCTGAGATGGAAATAAAGTTTAGATCATTGCATGAATGCTGAAGAAGGCGCTGAGTACAGTTACTGAAATCCTTAGGACATCTGGTTTGTTCCAGCATTGGATGGGTGTGCCGCTTTTACACAACCCTTTGTAAATTATGTGTCCCATTCAAAATAGGACCTCAACAAATCCTCATGAAGCTGCAGTCTGCACTTTGTATTACAAATATTTCTAGTAGAGCAAACATAATGAGAACTACTATGTCTAAGCTAGTAGTTAATGTGGCTCAGACATTGCTCTAGTTTTCATACTGGTGCTGGCTAAAACATTTCAGTCAAGAGCAGCTGGGGCAAGAAAGGGTCTGTTGGAGCTTGTAGCTGTAGTCCCTCATCTAGGGAAGCCAGGGCGGGAACCCAGAGGCAAGAACCGAAGCAGAAACATGGCGTTTCTGCTACTCGTTTGTTCCCTGTGATTTGTTCAGCCTGTTTTTGTTGTTGTTCTTGTTGTTGTTTTAGTTTGGTTGGTTGGTTGGTTGTTGTTTTTGTTTTTGTTTTATTTTGTTTTATAGAACCCAGGACCACCCACAGTGTGCTGGGGCACTATACGCCAATTATCAAATAAGAAAATGCCTCACAGACGTAGCCACAGCCGAGTGTGAGCTGGACAGTTCTTCAGCTGAGGTTCCCTTCTCCCGCTGACCCTAGGCTTCTGTCAGATCGAGAGCTAAAAGTATATATCAGGCAGATCGAACATTACCACACAGTCTATTCTTTCAGGATGGAAACCTAGAATTTTTTTTGTTTGTTTGTTTTTGTTTTTGTTCAGGTTTTTTCTCTTATACAAATTTTCTAAACCCTTGTCTTACGGTTTTTATTGCTGTGACAAAACACCATGACAACAAATAAATAAATAAATAAATAAATAAATAAATAAATAAATAAGGAAGGAAGGGAAGGGCTTATTTGGCTTCCATTCCCACATTCCAATCCATCATTGGAAGAAGTAGCAAAGCAACTCCAGCAGGACAGGAACCAGGAGGCAGGAGCTGATGCAGAGGCCATGGAGGGATGCTGCTCACTGAATTCTTTTCCATAGCTTTCTTTTTTAAAAGAATAGAACCCAGGGACACCAGCCCTGGAATGACACCTCCCACAATGGGCTGGATATTCCCCCATTGATCACTAATTGAGAAAATGCCTTACAGCTGGATCTCACAGAGGAATTTCCTCAACTGAGACTCCTTTCTCTGTGATAATTCTAGCTGTGTCATGTTGGTATGCAAAACCAGCCAGTACAACTCTGATCCAGTCACGGCAGCTATGGCTGTAATCCTAACACTTGGGAAATGGAGACAAGGGGTCAAGAGTTCAAAACCAGCCTGTTACACGAGACCTTGAATTAATAAAGCTAAAATGTTTTCAAAAGAAAAGAACAAAGGAAGAAGAGCTTGAAAGATGCTCAGTTAGAAAAGGTGCTTGCCACCCAATAATCCAGGGGCTTTATGACCCCTGGATTTGACCCCTGGGACCCATTTAAAGGCGGAGGAAGAAAATCAACTTCACAATATTGTCTTCTGATCTCCTAATACAGGCTGTGGCATGCACATAATTACAATGGTGATGACGGTGGTGGTGATGCTGATGGTGATGTTGATAAGGAGGAGGGGAAGGGAGAGAGAGAGAGAGAGAGAGAGAGAGAGAGAGAGAGAGAGAGAGAGAATTGCTTAACACTAAAAATCCACTTGGAATCTGTCTGAGATGAATGCCAAGATGTCTTCTCACTCAAGAATCTCACAAATCCTAAACTGTATGCAGACCTTATATACAGAACTTCATTCAGCACCAAATAAGAAAACGAGGCTTTTGAGTTCTTCCTAGTAGTTCAACAGGAGTACTTCGGGTACTGCTCCAGGCCAAATTCTCTTTACAGTAGTAACAATTTATAAAAATAAAATTACTCTACCAGGCACAGTTGTGAGCGTGTGTCCTTACTAATTCAAATAATGCGGCACCCCCTGCAACAGACACTGGTAGGGTTGATACCTCACACTTGAGGAAAATGAAGTTCACAGACGTCAAGAAAGAGTAGGGGCCAAACCAGTCAGCTAGAGAGCTCAAGTTACATGTGCATTTTCTCAGGGATCCGTTTATTATTCAACTGATTTATGAACTCCTCAAAGGCTGGGGCCACCTTGGCTTTTCCTCAACATGGTCCTTCCAGTACCTGACACAGACTAAGTAAGAAACCAGTGAATAATTTTTTTAAATACATGAATATCATTTGGTTTCTATATTTAATATTTCTTAAAAGTGCATCTTAGAAAAACTGTTGCTTTGACATTAAGGTGATTACTGAGCTACTTACAGGGAAGAAGTGTTTTAGATTTGTGAGCTCATTTCACACTCAGAAACAGCAGACCCATGAGACACACAACACAAACAGTAAACTTGTTAGCCTGTCTTAACTGAGAACAAAAGATAAAGCCACAACAGAAACAACTCTGGAGACACGCCCGTCTAAGTGGGCTTGCTGCCTTGTGCAGGTCCTTCAAATGGGACTTGGAGCTGCCCTGAATTTTTTAACCAGCCACAAGAGAAGAGAAGATAGGTCAATTCATGTTTTTACTCATTTATAAAGCAGAAAAGTAATGTTTCTCACCAGAAGTCAATCTATTTTTAGCATCAAGATAGAAACTTTTTTCCCAAGGAGCTTCAGGAGAGACCTCAGGAGAGATCCCAGAGAGGAAAACGAACAATGACCTCTAGAGCTTTCCGTGGGCATGGTCGTGATACTATTTCTTCTTAACAGATGAAAGCTATCACCATTCCCCCTAGTAAGGAGGGAGCAGTTCAGACAGCACAATCTCCCCTAAAATAATTCAGGGTTTATTTTTAGTAGGAAAGTTAAGACAAATTGTTAAGGCCCCAAGTCATTGTATTTAATGCTAACTTAGAAGCAGCAGGGAAGCTTGGGCACAGACCACCCCAGGAGAGACTCCTCTCAGCAACCTGAGTGTAACTTCAGAGACCATCAAATAACACTTCTGTCTTCCCAAATTAATGCTAAACTCACCTGCTGCAGTACCTTGCCTGATCTGACCTCAGACTGTTGGTCACACCCAGCATCTGCATGGCTGGCACTCTCCCTCAGTACCCTGGACTTACTGCTCCTTTTGCCTGCAGTATGCTCTGCTCTCCCCAAGTGCCATCCTCTTAGAGTTAAGTTCTGCCCTCAAAGCCACTTTCTGGCAAGGACTCTGTTTCTAGTCCTCTTAGATGAACTGGGCATCTCACATGGGTTTGGTCCATCATCATGGTTTCACTCCCAGTTCATCTCTGTGGTAGGATACTTTCATATTGTCCTTAGCTCAGGGTTTCTCTTCCACTGGACACTTTTGTATCAGAAAACCATAACAAGCTCAACCTCTATGTGGCTTTTATTCAGTTATGATCTAAACTAAGTGGAAGCTACGAGTAGTTAGTGAAGCTTTCCAATCTAGCTCACAGATGCATTTTTCAGAGATGGATCTGGTTCACAGATGCATCCAGCACCTAGCAGAGTGTGCTGTTTGTAGCATCAGTAAGAAGAGCCAGGATGACGTCAGGAAAACAAACAAACCTCAGTTTCAGTGGTTAGATCAACCCAGGTTTATGAGCTTATCATATGTTCTGCTCGTCGGATGATCTGAGATTCTTTTTTTCCCGTCTCCCCATTATCTCAAAACCTGACAGTTATTTTGACAGAGAGAAAGAAAAGGAAATTCTTCCCACATTTCAGCTGGGATTGAAATGACTTCCTCCTTCTAAGAAATACTGAGGCAACCACACTTCGGTCTTCCTTCTTCATGAGCTTCATGTGGTCTGTGAGTTGAATCTTGGGTATTGCGAGCTTTTGGGCTAATATCCAATTATCAGTAAGTGCATACCATGTGTGCTCTTTTGTGACTGGGTTGCCTCACTCAGGATGATATTTTCAAGTTTCATCCATTTGCCTAAGAATTTCTCAAATTCATTGTTTTTAATAGCTGAGTAGTACTCCATTGTGTAAATGTACCACATTTTCTGTATCCATTCTTTGTTAAAGGACATCTGGGTTCTTTCCAGCTTCTGGCTATTATAAATAAGGCTGCTATGAACATAGTGGAGCATATGTCCTTGTTATATGTTGGAGCATCTTCTGGGTATATGCCCAGGAGTGGTATAGCTAGGTCCTCAGGTAATGCTATGTCCAATTTTCTGAGGAACCGCCAGACTGATTTCCAGAGTGGTTGTACCAGCTTGCAATCCCACCAACAATGGAGGAGTGTTCCTCTTTCTCCGTATCCTCGCCAGCATCTACTATCACCTGAGTTTTTGATCTTAGCTATTCTCACTGGTGTGAGGTAGGATCTCAGGGTTGTTTTGATTTGCATTTCCCTGATGACTAAGGATGCTGAACATTTCTTTAGGTGCTTCTCAGCCATTTGAGTTTCCTCAGTTGAGAATTCTTTTTTTAGCTCTGCATCCCATTTTAATAGGGTTATTTGGTTGTCTGGAGCCTAATTTCTTGAGTTCTTTGTATATTTTGGATATTAGCCCTCTAACGGATGTGTCTTCTTAGAGGTCTGCCAGAGCCTGACATATACAGAGGTGGATGCTCACAGCTAACCATTGAACTGATCATGGGGTTCTCAGTGGAGGAATGAGAGAGAAGACTGAGGGAGCAGAAAGGTCTTGTGGCCCCATGGGGAGAGCAACTATACCAACCAACCAGAGCTCCCAGGGTCTAAACCACCAGACTGGGAGTACATAAGGAGGGACCCATGGCTCCAGCTATATATGTAGGGAAGGACAGCATTGTCAGGCATAGGTGGAAGAGGAGGTCCTTGGTCTTTGGTGAAAGCTGAATGCACCAGTATGGGGGAATTCGAGGGTGGGGAGGTGGGAGTGGGTGGGGGCACATCCTCATAGAAGCAGGAAGAGCGGGGATAAGATAGGGGGTTCCTGGGTGTGGAGGGGAAATGGGGAAAGGGATCACATGTGAAATATAAATAAAATATCCAATAAAAAAGAGAAAAAAATGATTTCTTGTGGTTTTAACCCAAAGTGAAATACTCCACACCAGAAATGCACAACACATCTTCACTGAGAACTCACTCACTGGCCAGAATGAGTCACCTGCCATTTTCCAACTGCAAATGGCTAAGGGAATCATGAGAGTTTGCTTGGTAGCTGTGTGGCTGACTGTAATGGAACTGCTCAGACACCGAGGTGAAAAATGACTGAGTCTCAGTGAAGGACAGCTGTAACAGAGTAAAGTCTGACTCCTCTGTGAGGAGGTATTCAGCTGATATGCTCAGGACGGGTCAGCGAAGCTAGTAATGGAATGAGTTTGTGTTGTTTCCACTTAGAAACTCTATACATAGATTGATGTGAATAATAAATTTTCTATACACAAAGGCAGATAGTTAGCCAGAAAGTATCTGCAGTTCAGTACAAAGGAAACGTGAGCACCTCATACAAACTATGAACTATTTTGCAGGTTGGACTTCATTGGCCTGGTTCCTGTGTGTATCCAGACATCATCATATTCTGTATGGGTGACAAACACTAATCTCTGTCACGCACTCTTTTCTCCTAGCTGGCTATAATTTTGTATTTTGCCCAACCATTCCATTTTCTGTATTTAATTAAAAATTAATTAAAATCCATTAGAGTATAAACTGCATCCTGTCATTTGACTGGATGCTAACTACAGGTCATGCCTCTTAAACACGGAAATGGCTTGGCATTCTGTTTCAGTCTGAAGTAAAAAGAGTCAGTAGGATGGTGTGGGGAGCCAAATGGGAACTTGGCATTTGTTGAACTGATGTCTGTCTTTAATTTGGACAAAAGAAGCCTCTGGGACTTAAATTGAAACACTTGGCCAGACAAATAAGAGAAGCTAAGAGAATTTCCCCTTAAAATTGAAAGTTTCTGTGGAATTTGCTAGACTTAACTCAGTGAGGTTTGCACTCACAACATTTTGATACTCATCCATTCTTCTGGAGAAAAATCAGCAATGCTAAGTTTTAAATTAATGGTTCCCCTCTGGGGGCCAAACACACAGTCTCATGGGCTCTCGGAATCCTCTGTGTAAATCATTAGATGCTTCTATTTGATAATGATTCAAATGCACACACCCAGTCGGCATACATAAGCTGGATGACAAATGCTGGTATTGGGTTTTATGTGTGTTTTTCACTGATGCCGAGGGATACTGTTTCAGTTATTCTGACTGCTGCCTGTATGAGTCCTGGTAAGAGAAAACTGGATTCATGCCAACCCACCCTTCATAAATAAGTACAGGATGAGTTGGAAGTAACTCAGATAAGAATATTGCTTCTACAATTAAGTACGTGCATCTAAAGATAGCCCACACTGTCACATCCTGTCTTATATACACCCATCAAACACAACAGAGTCTCAACAGAACCCATCTGACATGTTAAATCAATGTTGACAACCCACAGCTTAGATTTTGTAGCATTATTTAAATGGTGAAACTCATTCACTATTGAGAATTCATGGCAAACATGTAATTTCTTATTCTTTTGAGGGCTCATACCTGTTTGGGTTTAGTTAAACGTGAAGTTGACTCTCCCTCACTTGCCCCATGGGGCCTGGACTGGCTCGGGTAGCTCTCCACCTTGCCTGTTCTCCCAGCATCCTGCCTCCCTGTAATTCCTAAGCCCAAAGCCTACTGATGTTGCTTTTCTGCTGTCATTTTCTGTTTCCGAATATAGTTCTTGGCCCTTAGAACATCGACTTACTTCTCATCTCTGCAAATATAACTTAACTGTCCTTTAGTTGGGGTGGTCTTGCCTGACCACCCTATTTAAATAGCCTGCTATGCTTATTCCCCTAGCACTGTGCCCTATTCATTTCCTTCACAGTGCTTAGCTCAGTCTATAGCTATTGCTTGTGTGTTGCTCAACTCACCTAAACCCTAGGTTCACACCCAGAAACACACACACATCCCCAACATACACAGAAGACAAGGCTCATGGTGACAGCAATCCTGTCATCTTATGCTTTATTTGATTACTGCTTCTTAAAAGCAGGCACGAGTGCAGCGCGCAGTATCTGATGGTACAGCACAATGCGCCCCTCTCCACGGCTGTGCTAATTACATCAGTGGAAAATTTCAGGTCGTGTTTTATTTCGAAACTGTAATTACTCACGGCATTGGATATTTTTACAAGTTTTGGGCCAAGTATGTTTATTCAGTTATTTGTTATAATTAGAAAAATAATTACATCATTTTCTCCCTTCACGTTCCTCTCTCCAACCCCTCCCATGTATTCCCATAACTCCCTGTCAAATCCGTGGCCTCTTTTTCTTTAATTGTTACAGTTACATATGTAAATACAATCTGCTCGGTCTGCTTATTGTTATTTGTATGTATTTGAATTCAGGGCTGACTATGTGGTATTAGGTTAACAATCAAGGGATTCAACCCCAGAGAAGACAATTTTCCTGCTCCCAATATTCCTTAGTTGCCTTGTGTTCTTTGTCTGGGGCACATGAGTTTTCTTCCTTCCCTTTTAGCCTGTCAACTGGTGTTTAACCTAGTTCGAGTCTCGCTCAGGCTGCCATCTTGTTGAGGTATCTCAAATGAAGCTCCCTGTTTCTATGAAAGAGAATTTCACAGTGGATGTGCTGGTCTTCAAGCATGTTTTTGATTGTGAATTTCATGCACTATAAGTTGTCTACTTACATACTTAAGAATCCTCTCATTTGTAAACACTGTCAATTTAATCGAGATGCTAATCCTTTAACTCTACCAAATTTTGGTAATATTACATTTATGAAAAGGTCCACCGACTTGCTATTTTTAATGCTTTCTTTTTATGACCTAAAAGTTGTCTGTGTTTTTGTTTGCTGTAGATATTATTAACCATATTTCACAGATGAATAATCTGCACCAAAGAAAAACATTTCCAAGTGACGCATACTTGTTTAGCTCTAGAATACCTAACTCTAAAAGCCATGTGCAATTTATTCTGCATGTCAGCTGACTACAGTACTTTTAGACAGACTCTCAAAGTGGGGCTAAAAATGATTTTCTTAGCTTTGTCTGATGTACAAGAGAGATCTTAGGTTAAAATACTCTCAAAGATCTAGAGACTAGGAAGTCTAGATGCTGGCATTATGGTCCTGGTGGGGTCTTCCTGGATCTCACTGGTCCTTGAAAAATGATCACCTCCTCCCTTTTCTCATCCTTTTCTCTTCCTCCTTCTCTTCTCCATCCTTGTCTTCTTCTTTCCTTCCTCTTCCTCTTCTTCTTCCTCTTCCTCCTCCTCCTCCTCCTCCTCCTCTTCTTCCTCTTCCTCTTCTTCCTCCTCCTCCTCCTCCTCCTCCTCTTCCTCTTCCTCGTCTTCTTCTTCTTCTTCTTCTTCTTCTTCTTCTTCTTCTTCTTCTTCCACTTTACTCATATTTTTCCTTTTCATTCTTTCCTTCTCTTTCCTCTTTTCTCTCTCCTCCTCCCCTTCCTCCTCCTCATCTTCATCACTTTCTAAAGCTCTAACTTGCACACAGACTAGCTCTTGAACTTGGAAACCTCCTGTCTGGTCTCCCAGGTTTTAAGATTACAGAGTGTGCCATAGCACCCAACACTCTTGTGTTTCCTAAAGGCAACTAATCCCATTCAAGAAGGCTTTTCTCCCACAACCTAATGACTACCTGATGTAGTTACTATCGTTAATGCATCACACTGGGAATCAGGCTTCAGCACCTGAATTTTGAAGAACATAAACATTAGTCCACATCAGGTTGATAATTAAATTTATATTTTGTGTATTTGTTCAGAAGAGGAAATGAGATCCTTGCATTAAATACTCTAGGGATCCAGGTGTGCTGATTTCACTAGTCTTTCCTGATGTTTCTAATAAAAACTATTAATTTTTTATTTATTCACAGTTTCAAAACAGTGAGAAGGAACTGGAACTTGTTTTAGGAGATTAGGGCCAACTTTTCACAATGTTAGTGAGGTAAGATTATCCCTCATATTAATCAAGAACTCTGACTGGTGGTTGTATATGCCTTTGGTGCCAATACAGTTGGGAGAAGGTATATAATAGCATCCGCTAGTGTTACAAGAAAAAAAATTTCTTGTATGGAAAGAATGAGGGAAGAATAAAACTCACAATACTGTTGCTGTGAACAAAGTAGGCACTTATCTAAGATGATTTTTATTATGATTTAGCCATGGAGGGTACTGGATTTGAACAGAGCAAAGAAAGCTTTTGGTTTATTAGATTATTAACTACTGAGCTGGAGAGTTGGCCCAGTGAATGAAGTACTTGTTTTGCAACCATGACACTGGTTAGATTTCCAGAACTCAGGAGAAAGCAGAGTGGCTGTGGCTGAATAGGGCAGACTCTGGTGGGAGGTGCAAGATCCCAAGCTGGGGTCTTGGCTTAAAAAGGAGAAAACAGTTAACTCTTTACTTCTTGCAAGGGTTTCTTTGACAAAACAAACCCTTCCTCCCTTAGTTCCTTCCTTCTTTCCTTCTTCTTCCCTTCCCTCTATCACTCTCCTTCTGTCCTCTTTTCTCCCTCCCTCCTTACCTCCCTCCTTCCTGCCTCCCTTTTCTTGTTTCTGTGAAGCATTTTGTCATGTCAACAAGAGAAGTAACTAATGTATTCCCTAACTGAATAAATCATGAGCTCTAAAAACGATTGATGGAAAGCCACCTTGTACCATGTAGAATCCAGAAAACACTTCAAAATGACAGCCTGGGAGGCGTTCCGAGTCCTGTCAGAGAAATAGAACTTATCCGAAGGGATTTTGCTCCCCTTAGGGCAGCCGAGTATCAGCTTGCAGTGCCAGCACGGAGCCTTTGAAGAGGCTATAGATCTGAGCAGAACACATACATTCTGGGTTCTGTCTGTTAGCTTCTTTGGTTTGGAGATAACATCTTTTTCTGTACATCAAGTTGGTCTTGAACTTACTGTGTAGCTCAGGTGGTCTGAGTCCTGTGGCATTTTTTATGCTTCAGCTTCCCAAGACCATGTTTGACTTAGAGGTCTGAAGCTCTGCAGGCTGACCTGAAAACTGTTCCTTCATTTCATAACTGAGAGGAGACAGGACCTCACAGACACTAGGCATTCACTCTACTGTGAGTTATCCACAGCCTTGATACATATTCACACGTACATAATTTGTACATATATACATAGCTCAAAATACATACATTTATGAATATACATATACTATATGCCTGTAACACAGACATATGTCCTACAATCATGATCAACATCCAACCCTGAGCTTAGGTTTCTAACTTTTCTTTTACAGTAACACTAGTTACGTTTGTTTCTTTTTTACCTTTAATATTTGAAAGATTGAACAACTCAGGATGTTGGAAAGGAAGGAAGAATAAGAATGGCCGTTAGAAAAGCAGATAGGTGGCAAACCCCTTCAATTTCTTATATGATCTGTATGCAAGAGAGCTCAGTCTATCTTCAGTACCCTCCTTGCAATTTTAAAATGGAGTGCTACTCTAACATAAGGAAACGAAATGGAAAAGCAGAAGAGAGAGAGAAGGCCATGAGAGGATGCACGGGGAAGGGGGGGGGGGCTTGAGAGTGAAGCTGATTTGATCTCCCTTGGATTCCAGACTCTAGTTCAAGATCATTGCATTAAACATTGGCAATTATCACTATTCAGTTCAATCGCTAGCACTGACGTGGTGTTGTTCCAAGAAAGAATACGTGTTCGACGCTCAGCCTCTGCACATTTCTTTCCCTCAGACGTGTCTGGAATCTTCTCTGTGGGTGTGGTGACTGATTTTTAATGTTGTTCATCATCTTTCTCTTTGTTACAATCACCCTGCAGAACTGAGAAACAACAGGCTGGAGATTTAATTCAGGAATTGCAAAGGTTCCCAGTTCTCTCCCATCCCCCGTGTGACTCAGTACCCAGTTGCCTGTCACCCCAGCTCCAGGGGAATCTAAGGATCTCTTCTGACAGCTGTGCTCATCTGTGTCACGTGCACATACTTGTACACAGACACACAAGGAAATAAAAACGAAATAAATCTTAAATAAAAATGAAGTGAACAGTAAACGTGGCCAGTTTTACTTCACCATTGTTTGGGAAGCTGGAGTGTTAGGTGTCTCTCCCCATGTGAGATCAAGTATGTCTCTCTGAGGAAGGAGCCTAAATGTGAAGTCCTCAGGAAGAGGATTAGTAAAGCCTTGTGGTAATGCTACCTGATGTAAGTGCAGCAACGTGTTATTGTTAAAGGACAAAGAGAAGACAGACAAACAGAGGGAGGAAGAAAGTGTGAGAGAAATGTAATTTTATGTGGGGCCAACCAAGAAGTACCAGGGAATAAACATAATTAATTGGCACGTACACCAGGACTAATTCTTTATGCTGATTTGACTGACTTATGAGGTGTGCACTATCTTTAAGTCATTTCTGTATGTCCTATAAGGATGCTTCCAGAGGACGTTTATATGGAATCTGGAATAAAGCACATGGCCGTCCCTAGGATAATGACATCATTCAAACTTTTCAAGGCCTGAATGAAAGGTGACTAAAGAGAACTGATTCCATACAGGTGTCCTTTGATCTTCACACATGCAATGTCACACACACACACACACACACACACACACACACGCATGCATACATGCACACACACACATACTTATAATAAACAATATTTACAAAAAGGAGAATTTCTTTTCAAAGGCAAGACAGAGTTGGACTTTCCTGCTGCACCTCTGACTATGTGGCAGCTACATCTACAAGCTTGTTGTCATGTCAACAAGAGAAGTAACTAATATTCTGCCCTTGGTGTTTCCAGTTCTCAGTTCTGACTCAGAATGGACATATTCTAAAGCTCGTCAGCTTTCAGGTCTCCAGAGTCCACTAATGGCCTCACTGTGTCTTCTGCATGAGAACAGCAAGTGGTAATTTCTTTGCACCCATAACCATTATAGCTTATAGAGGTGTTTTCATGAGCACATGAAACACTTACAGTGATTGCATCTGTATGTATGTAAGTATTTCCAGCTCAGGACTGTAAGCATCCTGACAGAGAGCACGGGAGTGGAGCCAGGACCTTGAAAGTTTGAATTGCTCATGAGGAGGAAATCACCCGTTCCTCACTGAAGCACTAACATTATTGACTTTTGTATCTGTCACAGCTCTTTATATTTGGCAATAAAATTGAGAAAATAGTAGTTTAAATTTGGCCTAGAAATCATCCGTCCTTGACAGCTAATTTGCCCAGCTGAGATCAGGACGTTATGTGCTTAACTCCGTAAGGCATCACACAGGCAATTATGCAGCACCTTTGGTAATGACAAAATGTTAGCTCACTAAATTAATGTAAAGAGAAACATAAAATCGATTATTATTTTAAGAAGGTATCTGAGCTGCGTGGATGACTTTCAGGTCACTCAGTATTTTAACAGCTTGTTAACTTTAAAAAGTAAGAGGCCTCCTTGATAATTTAAGATGGAGCTGTAGTTACCCAGGTAATTGCTTTTTCAGATTAGGATTCCACTATTCCCCGAGTTACTACATTCAAATAACTGTTCAATGTGTGGTTCAAGTTAATTATTCACTTCTGTTGTCTGCATAGAAAACTAAGACCTTTATGTGACAATGAAATAGTCACACTCCTGTTATTTCCTCTGTTGTCCAAAGCAACCTGTTTTAGAGAGCAGATTTGTTTATTCAGTTTCAATGATCTACTTTTCTTGTTCCTGCTGGTCACATGCCCTACCCTCAGAAAGAACAAGTTGGTGTTTCTACAGGGAAGCCAAAAGTAAACTAGGGGGCTTCTAGGATCCCCACACAGCCACCAGTCACTTCATATCAATACAGAAAGTTGTAGCATATTCATGAGATTCTAATCCAGTGGCTCCCAACATTCCTAATGCTGTGACCCTTGAAGACAATTTCTCATGTTGTGGTGACTCCAACCATGAAGTTATTTCATTGCTACTTCACAACTGTAATTTTGTTACTCTTATGAATCATAATGAAAATATCTGATGCACAGGAGATCTGATATACTACCCCATTGGGGTCGTGACCCACAGGTTGAGAAACTGTTTTCTAAACCATGGCCAGAATGCTCTCTTACACATCTGTCTTCCTCTGAGAACGTCATGGATTGTTTTGACATATAAGAAAGGAAGTCTAAAGGACTTAATATTAAATATTGTCATGATATGAAAACCAGGCAACATAAATAAAATCTACTTAGGAAGTGGGCTCTTGATATTCTTATTTTGATAGAATATAATCCTTGTATTGTTTATGATCTACTATAAATCTTAAGTATTATTTCACTTCTGTTATCTTAAGTATCTTAAGTGTTATTTTACAGTTTGTTAGAAAATACTCAAATTGTCCAGGAAGTATGTTTCACTCAGTCTAAAACTAACACTATAAATAATCTTCCCTAAGAAAGACACCAGACCTCAATAAGAAAGGTAATCTTCCATGCTCACTACTTCATTCAAAATACTCCCCGACACAGACCAATGTATCAGCAAGGTAAGAAATTTAATGCTGGGTCATCCATACATGATTGAAACTATGAGTCACTAATGCCCAATCTTCTTGGGAGAAAAGCATTTTAAAATGCCTTATAATATTTAAGGTGTAAAATGTCATTCTTTTGCTACCCTAAGGGAGACTGTGTTTTTGAAAGCCAATTTTTAGAAATTAGTCTTTTCAAATAGTTTCTAGGTCCTTAAACCAAAGTACAACGTCAGCTAAGGTATGTGTATTTTTTGAGACAAATAGAATTTTTTTCATTAAGTGCCTGATTCTTAAAATGCTGTAAGAGAAAATGTTTTTCTGTAAGAAAGTCTATCACATGGTCCTCAGGGAAATTAGACTCTTGTTTTTCTGACTGTGAGACACCTTGATATTAGCTGTGGCTGCTGTTAGAAGAAAAAGTAATTAACATTTTCAAACCCTGATCTGTTTTAAACTTTTGCATTTTGTTTATAACTAGTTGAGTAATTACAAGAAAAAAATAACTTTATAAAAATCAGTGCGGTGGTTGTTTTTGGGGACATTTTACTTCATATCCTTTTATAAATGAAGGTTTGACATCTTTATATTCTCTTGAAAGATTTACACTTTGAAGTGTTCACTAGTAGTTAGTAACAAGTACAACAGTTTTTAAAGGACACCTTTAGTGCTTGAGAAACACTCCAACGAACTGAAGTTCATGCTGAAACTGATGATCGTGTGTGATTTTTAGTCTAAGGGACTCAATGCCTTGAGAACTAACTTACATATTTTAAAACTGTGTTATTAATGTTTTGATACCAAAACAGTTTAGAAAATCAGCATGTTTCCTGAAGTGGTAAAACAAAAATCTCAGCTAGGTATAAATAGGTTCCTTGTCTTAAACAAAATTTTAAAAACCATTTTAGGACATTTGACTTGGGAATGCTGAAAATGCTGAAAATAAGCATTTCCACTTAGGAAATGAATGCAAAGTGTAAATTTCAGGTTTATCAGAACACAGGCTACTGCTGTTTGACACACCTAGCTTCATCTTGATATTTATCTGGTACATGCCCAGACTTGTGAGTCCCCTGGGTCTCCTATCAGAGTTTTTAGTTCACATGCATTTAGAAAATGCTCCAAGCCATGGTGCAGCGCTTGGGTGTCCGCCGGCAGAGGGTGGGCACGCCACGTCCCCTGCCGGTTCGAATCATGTGAGGCTCTGTTGTCACTTGGGAGGCAGAGGCAGGCGGATTTCTGAGACCAGCCTGGTTTACAGAGTGAGTTCCAGGACAGCCAGGGAAACCCTGTCTCGGGGAGGGGGCGGGGGGAATGCTCTGCATGTTAGAGGAGGCTCCTCCCTAATGCAGATTCCCATGAATGTTTGTAATCATGAATAAAGTTAGATGTTAGAGTGCCAGATTTATAGCCTCTCCCCAAAGCTCTGGGCTGGTGATGTCACTGCAACTCTTCAGTGGCAGAATATTCCAGAAGAATGCAGGCTCTCAACACATTCTGGCACATCGTCAATCTGAATATATGTGGCACCAGCTGGAAGTATTCCCTTCTCTTCCCTCACTCACTCCCTGCCTCCCTGGTCCCAGCTCTGTGTGGCATCTAGAAACCTCCTGGTCTTCCTTACTGCTCTGAATTCTTGTGTTTTTTTCTATGGAGATTCGCCCTTTCTGATGACTGTGTTCCTGGAAGTCACTGTGATCTCATTTTTCACCCAACCACATTTAGTTCAAACATTAATTCATTTTGCTTCCTCAACTACAACTGTTACCTTTAAAAAAAAATAATCTTTCTCATATTCACCTTGGCCAGAAACAAATTATCTGGACACTTGTCAGGGAGCAGGAGAACCTTGCCCGACATTTTATTTTACTAAACACAAAGGAGGATGAAATTACTTCTGTTTCTTGGAAAAAAAAAAAGAATTTAATTACCTGATGCCTTTTAAAAAACTAGCATTCTCAGACTTTTACTTGATCTTGATTTTAAATTGGCTGAAATTCACCCAGTTGCTGTTTGAAGGTTACCATGGATAATGAGAGGCCAGTTCCATCACTTTACCCAGATGGGGTGGACCACAGGAAGCACTGGGCGGGAGGAGCTCTGGGGGGGGGGGAGGATGTTAGACAGAAAAGGGGTTTGGGGCAGTCTGAGATGTATTTCAGTGGCAGAGTGCTTGCCTACACACATAAAGCAGAGAAAGAGAGAGAGAGAGAGAGAGAGAGAGAGAGAGAGAGAGAGAGAGAGAGAGGAGAGAGAGAGAGAGACAGAGACAGAGACAGAGACACAGAGACAGAAGTACAGAGAAAGAAAGATAGAAGCTAAATTAGCTGTGTACGGAGATACACAGTTCACACAAAATTACTCAAATCGTTTTGAAAATCTGCAAATAATGGAATTTTGTTCTTCCCTCACACGCCTAGCTGATGAAACATAAAATGCCATAAATAACCCTTTTGCTATATCTGGGTTAATCAGCAGATTGCCCAAGAAAAGGCAGATAAAATTCACAGTTCCAAATTGCTCCCAGCTCTAATGGCTTTTCTTCTCTTGGAGAAATCGGGGATTTCATAGGATGAAATGCATTTATTATATATTATCTTGATAATAAAATTAGAATGATGTGCTAACATGCCACACCACACACACACACCCACACCCACACACCACACACACACACACACACACACACACACCACACACACACACACACACACACACACACACACACACACACCTGGCATAAAGGAATTGCATGCTTATTTTGAAGTCTCTGCCATTATATGACAACCGGTCTCAAACAGTAAAAGAGCTGCCAGGAAGGGAAGAAGAAATAATTCCTTTTTGCTAACAGAGTCAAAATGGTATTGTCAGGTAACAATCACAAGGACAGACACCTCAGGTAACAATCACCTCTGCCAACGTGATAAAGGACTTACAACTAGAGTCCTCATAGTCTTCCACATGAGCTCACGGAGTGTGTAGCTCAGACATGGAACAAACAGCCGTTATACGTTTAGTTACCCAACTTAGTAACTCATCTGGACTGCATGAGGCCAGGGTCTCCTTTGTACTTATGATTGTGCATCTCCTCACCCTGAAAAGGGGCCGGCTCAAGTTCATCGGAACACACTTTATTGAATGCCTCTAAGAGGCACGGTCTTGCACTTTGGAATCGGTCCCAGTGCTGTGTCCTTGTTACGCTGAATGGATGAATGAATCATGAGTTTCCACCTTACTTAATGTCCCCACATGCCACGATTAATGGGGAAGCTAATCCTGGTTCTTTGTTAATCCAATTTCCTGGGATGTTTATTGACATCTCCGCTAGGACTGAGTGGTTCCTTTGTATGCTGGCAGTAGTTCGCTACTTCCTGCTTTCCTGGTCCCCTTTGCTACCACTGCTCACACCGTGCAGATTTCTCTCCACGTTGTGAAGAACTCAGAGAAGCGCTAAATTCGTAGAACGTTGTAAAGCTCCCTTAACGGCCCCCTCCCCAGTGCGTGCCCACATGGAGGTCAGAGGAAAGCCTACTGTCTGCAGTCCCTGTCTGTTAGGTGTCTGAGACAGAGCCTGTTGCTGTTTGCTGCTACACAGGACAAGCTAGTTGGAACTATTCTTTCAGAAATTTTTGTCACCGGTACAGGACCCCTAGCATTACAGATGAATGATGTTACTCCAAGTGCTACCTGATTTCTGCGGATCTGAACTCAGGTACTCATTGTTAGCATTTTGTTTTAGCTCCGCCCCACAGTTACCTGGCAACAGCCAGGTATGCTCCGCCCCACAGTTGAGGCTTGTATGGCAAGTACTTTACAAAGTGGGCCACATCCCATCCTCCCTCCGTTACTTTTGTAAAATTGTTTATGAACTCTGTGGGAAGATGGACAAATAAAAATAGTAACTGTAACTCAATTTACATTGTAATCAGTGGAAAATGACTGGGATAGACATTTTACATTAAGGTTCTAATCTATACAAACGCACAGCTTGCAAGTAATTGAAAGAGTTTCTGCTTCGTTATACTTTACTTATTTTGTGTATATTTGTATGTGGGGATGTGTTTGGCAGAGGTTAGAAGACAATTTGAGAGAATCACTTTTTTCTTGTACTTCGAGAGTCCCAGGAACCAAAATCGGGGTCATCAGCCTTGCCAGCAAGGCCCTTTTACCCATTAAACCATCTCGCTGGCCCTGAAAGATTTTCTTATGTTTAACACTGCAGGATTCTAGACTTTTGTGTTTCACAGAATCATCAAACAGCTTTCTAGAAATGTCGGGTCTTTTATTACCATGCACTGCAACTATATGCAAAGTTACCCACACACTGTTAACAATCATAATTAGCAGCTGTGCAAGCTGAAAATATCAAGACAGAATAAGAGTGAGTGCTATAAATACTCCTTGGTCTCCTTTCATGCCACTGAATACAATACCTTTCAGTGCATCACCTGAGAACGGAATCTTTCCTTTATGTGCTCCTAAAAGTAGAAAAGGAGCACTCTGAAAATGACTGAAGCCCATTGGGCCTGGTGACGTTTGCATGCCACTGCGAATGCCACTTTTCCTCTCAGAGTGACCCACACCTGAGGATTTCAGACACCTGGAAGCTTGTTAGAAACTTGGGCTGGGAGTACAGCCATGCTCTCTAGTTCTTGCCTGGTATGCAAGAGGCACCAGGTAGGTGGCATACCTGGCACTGAGACACAAAGCAGAACAGAACCAGGGCTTGCCCCCAGATTTCTAAAGTAGAATCTACATTTTAAACAAGGTCCCTGAGAAATCTGCACAAGACCCAGGAGAGTCTATGAGTTTAGATGACAGGTGCCAATTACATTCTAGGTATTTTCTGTCAAAGGGACAGATGATGGGATTTGCCTAGTGTGATTAAATGAATAATCTTAGTGTGGATCTGTCTCATGCTCTCCCCAGTGTCTGTGTATCTGTCCCATCCTTTCCCCAGTGTCTGTCTGGCTCCTAACATCCATCCCAAAGCCAGAATCTTCAGAGACTTCAACTGTGAGTCACTCTCTCCATGTTCACTCAGAGCCTTTGTAAGCTGAGTCTACTCTTAAGGAGGCTGTGCATGTGCCCTAAGTCTATGCAGCCCACGGTGACATCACAGGACTGGGTGTCCATCCTCATACTGCTCGCTGCTAATCTGCAGAGATAAGAACCTCCTCAAACTTGCACGACGACGGGATATGGAGGTTGTGGTGAGTTCTATCTCCATTGCTAGGCACACTAAAGCTTGCTTCTAGGTAAACTTCTTTTATTTAAATAGTTATCTGTTTTTATTTAAGTGTGAATGTCCTGTCTGCATGTATGACTGTGTACCATGGAGTTGGTGTTACAGATGGCTGCAAGCTGGGTCCTCTGGAAGAGCATCTTAACCACCGAGCTATCTCTCTAGCTGCAGGAAAACCCTTTTCAGTGGAGGAAGCAGTTCGTTTATTGCTATTCAGGCACAAGCTTGTTGCTCGCTATGTATTATGGACTAGGAAGCAGAACATGTCCACACAGGGCCTCTCATGTTGTATCTTCAATGCTCAAGCATCAGTGTCTGCGATAGAGTGGTCTGTTAACTGTAATATTTGTGTTCATTGCTAAATTCCAGCACTTGACTTTGAGGTAGCATTTGGTTCAGATTACCAGACTTCCTGACAAGATGGCTGGTCTAACTGAAGGGTCTTTCACAGGATTCAGGCTAGGAAGCAATCAGAGAAGAGCTGGGAAAGAGGAGGAAGCTTTTAGGAAGGGAGTGAGAATAATCTAATTTTTGGTAAAAAGCAATTATCAGCGAGGAGATCAGGGTGCAGAGAGTGGTTCAAAGGATGAGTCGCACATCATTTTCCAAAGGCCCAGACAGTGGAGCCCTGGGGCAATGTGGAGAGAATTATGGCTGATACAATTCTCACATTAACATTTCCTTATTCAAAACTTAACACACTTTTAAACTCTTCTCTTCCACTAAACGATCTTCATAAGGAAAGTAATTCTGTTTCCTATATGCATCTACAAAATTGATATTTTAATAAAAGAAAAACTGTCAAGATCCTAAAAGCCTTCCAAAAGAAAGACGCCGCAGGGCAGTTAACACAATCCCCGCATTATAAAATTCAGAGCGTTGCCAAGGCATCCGATATTAAATCAGTCTTTGAAGTTCAAGTATACAAAAGATCAAAACACTATAGGTGCAATTTGGAAAGAACAAAGATGAGTTTGAAGAAGCCAAGGAACAGCTCAGCTCAGCCGCTGGGTTTCATGGGTGCTCACAAGCTCATTGAGAAGACTTCTTATGATGCCAGCAAGCTCGGTTTGTAATGATCAGGAAAGGCCTTAATTGATGGATCTAATTTTTCAGACTCAACAGTTTCAGAGAAAGGTCAGTCCACCCGGGAAACAGCCCATTAAAAACAGCATCTATAAATTGTCAGGAAAACTACAGTAGGCAATTCCAATTGCTTTTACTTCCTTTTCAGCATTGCTAGAAACAAGCATTGCTACTATGGGTAAGACCCGTAGTTAACCTCAGACTGGGTAGCTGGGGGTGGGGATGGCTCAAGAGCAAAGTGATTTCTGTGCACACATGTGGACCTAAGTTTACACACCCATCACCATATGAACAGTCAGGTGTGGCAACAAATGCCTATAACGACATCACAGGGCAGGGGAAACAGATGGATTTCGGGGGCTTACTGACCAGCCAGTCTTGCAGAATTGGGGAGCTCCAAGCTCAACAACATCTCGTCTTAAAATTAGGTGGTGAGAGATACTCAACATCCCAATATCAACCTCTGGACTTCACATGCACCTACATGTGTAAAGACAACTGTACATGCACGTGCTTATACATATAATACACACACACACACACATACTAGTTTTGTAATAGTTCACATGGACTTCAAACCACTTGAGTCACAGAAATTCTGGTGACTTAAAGGTACATACATGGAAAAATTTTATTCACATTAATAAGCTGATAGCAATAAGAAAATTACTTGCTACACATTTATTTAAAGCCACAATATTTAAGTAGACACTGTACCCATGAGAAAGAATAGGGAAAAAGGAGTTGGTATCTTCTTTTTCCCCCCAGACAGACATGACCAAACAGAGGATGAGACTGACCAAGGTTAATGGGTGTGCACTTGGGCATCAATCAAAACCAAGTGATTCAGTTACATAGAGGGCGAACTCCCCTGACTCATGCTTCTAGGGGTTCTCAATCCAGGCTTGCAAATGTCTGGTGACATTTGCCTTTCAAACATTTCATGGAAAACTCAAAGGATACATAGAAGCAGAGACAGAAATATAATGAATGCCCCTTTATTACAATGAGACAGAAATGTTATGAATACCCACTACTACACAGACTCCTTAATATAACAAATACCCATGTACTACAAAGACATGGTAATATAACAAATGCCCATATACTACATAGAGACAGTAATATAACAAATGCCCATATACTTCATGGAGACGGTAATATAACAAATAGGACATGCTACACTCCCAGCTTCTGCAGTTATCCACACTGTCCATTCTTCCTTCTTCTATAGATCCTTTGTGTCCATTGTTGTTACTAGAGTCAAGTTCCAGCCGCTAACTTTCTGTCTGCGCTTCATTCTTTACAACTTCATGGGTTTAATAAAAGTGCTGGAGTATTAGTTTCTGTGTCTGCGACAGAACATTCAGGACAACTTAATAAAGGAAGAACTTATCTTGGCTCACCCTTTCAGAGGTTCAGTACAAGGTTGGTGGCTCCTTCGTTTGGAGTCTTGTGGTGAGACGTCATCATGACGGCAGCAGCAATTGAAAGAGGAAGAAGAAAGCTGGAGGAAACAGGAAGGGGTGGGTCAAATCTTCCTTCCCAAGATGCACTTCTCACAGTGCTGAATTCATCAGATTTTTGTTTTGGTTTGGTCTGGGTTTTTTGTTGTTGTTTTGTTGTTTTTGTTTTTGTTTCTTTTTTGTGGTGACTTAATTATATGACTTTATATTTAATTTACAATTTTCTTGATTTTTACATAATTTTATAGGTTAGCAGTAGCTGGAGTAGGGAAAATGAGGAATTTGCTTAACAAAAAGTAAAGTTTTTGTTAAAAAAGTAAAGCTTGCCAATGGCAGGCAACAGAGTCAGAGACACCTCCCTACTCCCCCACCTGTGCTCCAATTGTTAGGGGACTCACATGGAGACCAAGCTAATTATTTGCAACAGATGTGGAAGTGGCCTAGTTCTAGATTCTGCATGTTCTTTGGTGGTGCTTCAGTCTCTGTGAGTTCCAATGGGCTCAGGTTAGTTGATTGTAGGTCTTTTTGTGCCCTTGGCCCCTCTGGCTCCCTCAATACTATCCTCCCACTCTTTAAGACTCTCCTCCCTCCGCCTGATGGGACTCTGTATCAGTTTCCATAGCTGCTGGATGAAGCCTCTCGGGAGATAGTTAGGCTAGGTTCCTGTCGACAAGCATAGCAGAGTATCATTAAAAGTATCAGGATTAGTTATCTCTCCATGGGATGGATCTCAAGTTGGGCTAGTCATTGGTTGGCTATTCACTCAATTTCAGCTCCATCTTTATCCCTGTGCATCTTGTAGGCAGGACAAATTTTGGGTTGAACGCTTTGTAGATAAGTTGATGTCTCCACCCCTCCACTAGAAGTCCCACCTGGCTACAGGAGGTGGCCACTTCAGTCTCTGTATCTCAAGCTGCTAGGGGTCTCAACTAGGGTCACCCCCATAGGCAGCCAGGAGTGGATTCCTCAACTTTTACACCTATCAGTGGACTAGTCTATACATTAAATCACAGCCTTCATGATAACATCACAACTGAATAGGGACACCAGTTGACTATAAGCCTTCATCAGCAAGGGGTCCTATTGCTTATCTAAACCCTAACAATGTGAAATACTTAGAATAATGAATACCCAGTGAGGAAGAAAAATCTCTTTCTCAATCTCTCTCTCTCTCTCTCTCTCTCTCTCTCTCTCTCTCTCCCTCTCTCTTTGTGTGTGGTGATTCGAAGTACTTCACTGTCACAGAACTGTAAGACAAAGCTTCACAGTGACACCAAAACTTTTTCCAGAGGAAGAGAATCTGGACGTTTCCCGAACAGCAATTTAAGATTATTATTTTTTTTTTTACTGTATTTTATTTTCTCTTTTTATTTGATTTTAAAATGAATTCTTTGAACATTTCCCTCAATATATTTGGATCTCAGTCACCCCAGGTCCTGACTCCTCTCTGTTCCAGTCCCCTTCCCTACCCACCCAACTGTCCAAGTTTGTGTCTTTTTTTTTTTAACCCACCCTGTTCAGTCTGTGACGCCCACATGTCACTGTGTGGCCCTCCGCTGGAGCATGATCAACTTTTCAAGGGCAACACTCTTAAAAATAACTGACTTTAATCTTTATCACAGGATATTGTAAAAGGAGAAGAGATGCCATAATAGTATGAAATGATTTTTTTTTTTATGGTTTTGGGACTATTTGAGGCAATCTTAAAAGTTATATGGCACCTGCTACACAAATATAAGTAAACACTGCAACTTAGTACTAAGATAGCCTTACAATGAATGAAATAACAAAAACGAATAAAGATTACAACAACGCTCCACTGTGCATTGATCAAATGATCGATAAAACAAAGGTGGCTTTAAATTGAGTAAGATAATAAAACCAAGAAATTTAAAATAACTTGCACAGTTAATGCCTACTACGTGTCCAATGTTTTGTGTAACCAAATAACGCTGAATTGTCTCAATAGTTTTGACTGGAACCAGGGCTGTGCTGTAAGGCCCAGGCAGAGGACCTTCTCACTCCACTCCAGACAATAGTCATCTCATCTTTCAGAGAGGAAATTGGGGCTTAGAATAGTGGATGAGTTGGATAAGTCCAGGATTACAAAGGGACAGTTTAGGACTAGGACACAAGTTTAAAAGCTCATCTCATTAGTTGTGAATTCCAGCCTAGTTTTTAGTATTTCCTGATCATATAAATAACAAGCAGTGCAGGAGAGGCTTGGCTTGCCTTAATAGATGGAAGCCTGGGGGAATGATGTTAAGTATTTAAAAGAAGGTCAACACTGGGCAGTTAATCACAGGTGCACCAAGCATCGACTGTTGTGAGGAAAGATACAGACAAAAGACATGAGTCCCACGTATAACGAAACCAGACAGCCTCACTTCTATTCCTGTAATAAGTGGGAGAATCATCATGGGCTCAATCCTTTACATTCCATTCTACATGTTTACCCCAAATTTCTAAGAAAAAACCTACCCATGATCACATTGATATATAAATGAAAATCATCCGTTTAACTTCTTAAGAGGAACTGAGAAATAGAAAATGTTATAGATTCAAGGAGAAACCCTCCTCCAAGAAATTGCAGGAAAGACTGGGAAGAAGAAGGATGTCTAATAGATGCTCCCCAGGCTGCAGAGAGAGGAACTCGGCCTGGTTTCCACTGATTGCTGTGAACCTTGGGTGGGCCCCGTTCCTCGTCGGCTTCACATCCCTCTAATATAAAACAAGATGCCCTGACAAGCTGCATCCTGAGACTCCTAAAGTTCTTTCCATTTTCGTTTTCCCTTCCTTCCTTCCTTCCTTCCTTCCTTACTTCCTTCCTTACTTCCCTCCTTCCTTCCTTCAGTCTTTCCTTCCTTTCTTCTAACTTTTATTGTTTATTTTGGTTTTTCAAGACAGGGTTTCTCTGTGTATTCTTGGCTGTCCTGAGACTCGCTCTGTAGACAAGACTGGCCTTGAACTCCCAAGTGCTTAGATTAAAGATGTGTGTTCCCACTGTCTGGATCCTAAAGGTTGTTTTTTTTTTTTTTTTTTTTTTTTTTTTAAATCATTTTACTAAACTTTGAAATTACACTTTATTATCTGTCCTTTAAGTGTATGTTGGCAAGTGTTAAGATGGAAGAAGTATAGTAGTTAAAAACCTGAAACAACAACTTGTCATGGGAAACATTCTCCATATTGGGCTATAGTTTTTCCTCATAGAAAAATAATCTCAGAGAAGTCAAACCACTGTTCTGCAGAATTCTAATAAAGAATAACTAACTGGAAATGGCTGTTATGAAGACAAGAATTTTTAAAATGACATCAAGCTTTGAATACAATCCTATTTTTCTTTCATTATTTTAAATCACATGATTGTATTTTAGTGAAATGTGCTATTACAGTCAAAGCGTCTTTTGGGTTGTCGGATGTATCACTTGCTATTCTGCATTTAACTCTGATTTAATCTGTTGTTTTCATTCTACCAGATCCACAGCACAATTGTGGGAACCTAGAAGGTGTTTTGGGGTCTTGTTGTGTTTGGGGAATGGCGGTTCAGGGTCATTTGGGGTCAGAGTTGTTGCTTTGCTTCTCACATCCTTGTCTCAGTCTCCATGGGAAAGGCAAGTGAAGGGATAATCACATGCACACTTCCTTCCGTTGCTCCTCCTGTCAATACCTTAAATTGCTTCCCTAACCAAGTTACATGACTCAGAGTCAAGGCCGTGGAGACTGGTGACGATAGATGAAGTAAGGGAGATAACTTCCTGTGATTCAATCCTGTCTTTTGCTGTCTCAAGCATCCAAGGGCACTCAAGAGCCTGGCCATCAAGGGAGACTTCATTAGCCTCTTAAAACATGACAGGTGATGATGCCTGGAGCACAAGCATCTCTGATGTGCAGGGTGACATTCCTAATGATCAGATGATCAGTCTTCTTCCCCCCTCCCCCCCCCCGCCCCCGCACTGGCCGTCAGAACTGAGCATTCTCAAATAAATACCGCAAGTAGATATACCTATCATACGGAAAATCTTTCCAGTAAAAGTCACCATGGCTCACGCAGGGTGCACAGGGTAATTTCAACCTCACATTTACAGAACACCACGTCTTATGAACTTGACAGCATTATGTTTTTTTCTGATGAGGCTTTTCCATTATGAAGGGAGAAATTTTTAATGACAATTTCTTTCTTTCTTTCTTTCTTTCTTTCTTTCTTTCTTTCTTTCTTTCTTTTTTCCTTTCTCTTTCTTTGTTATTTAATAATTAAAATACAAGTTACCTGACAGGGCCCTAGGGAGCTGGCTCAGCAAGTAGAACACTTGCCATGCAAGCCTGAAAGAGAATTCAGATCCTCGTGTAAATGCTGGGTAGGTGTGGTCTCTCTCTCTCTCTCTCTCTCTCTCTCTCTCACACACACACACACACACACACACACACACCGTGCCACATACAAAAAGAAAGCCGTTTAAGTTTTTTTTTTTTTTTTTTTTTTTTTTTTTTACTAAAATGATTCATTAGAAGTAACAGAAGCAGTTTGTAGTTCACTATGAAATCCGAGAGGAATCATTTACAAATAACTGCTCGTTATTTTACGCATTAGTTACTCTTCTGGCTGATATACAAGATCCTTACCAGAAGCAGCTTAAGAACGGAAGTCTTTAGTTTGTCTTCAGTTCACATCATGGTTGGGAAGCCATGGTGGTAGTATTGAGGCATGGTGGCTTGAGGCATCTTGAGGCAGCTCTTCCCATTGCATCTGCAGAGGAGAAGCCAAGAAAGATGGGCACTTACTTCATCTTCTCTCCTTTTTATTCACTCAACTGCCACCCCATGTTTCTTATCGGCTAAGTAGATCTTCCCAGGTCACTTAACCCAAGCTAGAAACTCTCTCCTAGACACTTGGAGGTGTCTAAATGCTAAGAGACCCAGTCAACTGGACACTAGAACCCATCAAAGACCGACTAGGTCTCTGTCTATCATGCTCCCATCCTCGGAAAGAAGTAAGCTAGCAATGGCCTTGGTCCTCAAGAGTTTTTGAACTTTTTGGGGAAATGTACATAGCATGCTTAAACAAACAAGAAGAAAATGGCTTCCATAACTGGTAATATATCACCTCAGTGTGGGACCTTATCTTTTGTAAGAAGGGGAATAACAAAGTTTCAGAAGACAATGTCTGAGCAGAGACTTGAAGGAAACATATTCCAGGAGGAGGAACAGACAGAGAGATGCCAACAGGCTTTAACAGGGTGTGTAGAGATGGTGGGGACTGGTCGCCAGCCATGGTAGCTCAAGAGTCGATGTTGAAGACAGGCTGGGGCCCACTGTGCAGGTCAGTTGGTGTGACATGAGGGCGACCATAGGTGGAGTACTCTCCCTCAGGTACTTCCCTAGTGCTGCAACAATGATTCAGCTCTGAAAATGTTTCTCCAGATGCTAGAGACCAAAGAAAGATGGCTCCTGGGGTGTTGCTGCTCTTGATTTTCCTGCTTTCACCTTTTTATCTCAGAAGGAGCCATTTGTCTGTGACTTGAGAAACCCCTAGTGTGTTATGCCACCTCTCATTGATTCTCCCCCTTGATGTGAAATGCTACACACACTCCGGCAGATTTTCACCCACACACGGGTTTCTGTAGATTCCCCATTCTGTTTCGCTGACCATTTGCTCATCCAGTCACTGCTGATCATTATCAGGCTCCTAGGGCTTTCCAGCAGTGGTGAGGATAAAGACTTACAGAGTGTTCAAGAGACAAAATATGTCATTATTCTGTTTCTGCACCTACTCTTCCCCCCAGAAGTGGAGTCAGCTCCTTCAGATCTGTGATGACTTTCTGGGGGTGTGAGTTTTAACTTAGCCTGCAGTCTGGCTATGAACTAATTGAAGCAGAGATGGAATTATGAAATCAATGGTCTTTGTGACACTGTGCTCTGTGTATTAACGCGCTCCTTGTTCCCTGCTCCATTTCTTTCTAAATGTGTTGTCAACTTCCTGTGTATTTGCTAAGCACATTACCAGGTATTTTATCAATTTTTTTTCACATTTAACGAGATCTCAAATCCCATTAAAATTTCTAATTGGATCCTGTTGATTTATGGTAAAACGATTAATGTTTTCATGTCCTCGAATATAACTGCTGTGGCTTTTTAATTAGTTACCTTGGATTTTTTCTTATTTATTAATAACCATGAAAATTGCTGGCTTTATCTCTTCCATTGCAATGTGTATACCTTTTAATTATATTGTCTTGCTTCCACGTATCTGTACCTAGAACGAAAATAGTCTTAATTTTCTACTCTTGGGTTTTAATTGAAATCTTTCCTATATTTCATTATTGAGACTATTTTTAGGAGTTTTGATTTTGTGCTTGAAGTAATTAGTTTACACTCCCATTTAATGACCCACTGGCCACTATATCCAGATCTTCAGAGCCTCAGAACTTTTCAGCCTCTGTGGAAACACAATGCCCAGTGTTTCAGAGGGAAGCCAGCTGTTCATCTGAGTCATCTCCATTCCAGAACCTTGTTAGCATCCTCCACTCCCTTCCTTGTTGGGTTTAAGGTTGATTTCATCCTTGAAGTTCAAAGGCTTCATATTCATTTCAGTAAACAGTGGCTAGGCTTGGCTTAGGAGTACCAGATAAAACAGCAGATAGTAGTTCAGTGTAATTTCAGACAGATGACAAATAACAATGATGTCTCTGATTTCTATAATCTTATTACCTCCATCTGATACACCTGGCAGGGCAGTTGCTGTTGTTACCCTGTGGTCATTAGTGGGCTCTTCTGAACTAAGTTCCTTTTCTGCTTAGGGAAATATTCTCTAGTTACTTCCCTAGCATGGTTCCATTATCTTCCAACAAAACTATTCTCAGTTTGCTGCTATGTCTTAGTCTTTGATGTTCATGAGACGGAGCAACAGAAAAAGTATGTTTGTCGTCCCATCTCTTTATTCTTGCTTTATGGGAAGAGAGGATTATTGTATATACTGAATTCATTCTCTGTCCTCATGTTTCTTTCTACTCAATACATGCCACCCTTTTCTTTCGGGGGCTTGTATTTTTAGAGTTACCTTCTGCCATATTTTCATTATTACCAATTTTCACAAAAATTTAAAATTTAGTTTTCATGATTCTCATCTGCAAGTTTTTAAAACTGATCCCAGGTTGCAGTTCATTAGAAACTGTAATTTTTAAGAACCTGACTTGAATACCAGAATCCACAGAAAAATGGCAGCCATGGCAGTAGGTAGTACATTTTTGTAATGCCAGTACTGTGGGGTAGGGACTGGTAGCTTCCCTGGGGCATATTGGTTACATAAATAAATTAGAAACACACAGACATGAAAAAGGTATAAAAGGTTTTGCAATTTTAACCCCCAAATTATGGATGAATGTCAGAACTGTCTTCTCCCTTTATATATTAGACCTGTATTTACCCAGAGGTAACTTTCAACATTCTTCAGCATATTATCCTGTTGATAGATACATATTTATTTTTGAGGTAACAGTACAGCTTTTAAATTCTGTGGTGATATCTTAATGAAGATTTACTTTTGTAATAAAACCTGTACCTCAGGCCCCTTGTCTGTGTGAACACCTGTATTCAGGCTCCTTGTTTGTGTGAATAGCTGTACCTCAGGCCCCCTTTCTGTGTTGACACCTATACCTCAGGCCCCTTTACTTCAGTATACTCTGAAGTTGCTAACATGCTAAAGACTAAATTGGCCTTCCCAGAGACACCTCCTGTAACTCTCATACAAAGTTTACCAAATATCCTTACATCTTTACACCTCTTCTGTTTATTATTGAAAAGTAACCACGGAGCCACATGAAATATTCTTATTCTGAATACGCTGTTTATCTTCACAGCAAACATCAACACTTGCCCTTTCTCCACACTCTCCAGTAGCTACACGCTGGATTTGTTTTGGTGCTTTTCTCCCTTGTCAGAAAATATCAGGAGACTGCGACCAAGTACATGCTTTACCCTGGAGGGAGCGGGAAAGCAGGAATGGTGCTGCTTCTTGGAAAAAAACATGTCGCATCATCTTCTCAGCCATCTGGAAATGCACCTGAGCAACAAGTATGAAAATTATTTCTTCATAGCTTTTTAAACAGAAACCCCAGCACCTGATATTAATATCTCCTTACAGGTTGTTAGTCAGGGAGATCCTGGGCATCCTTCAAAAAAAAAGCCCACAGGCTCTTGCCATTTCTTTTGGTTGTTCACTAGATCAAGTTAGGTCTCTTTTGCTGAAGACAACATACAAGCTGGCTGTAAGTTACAGAAAAACTAGCCAAGAGCTTAGCTGAAGTTTTCTCCATGCTGGAGAGATTTCACAGTCCCAGAAGATGCTGTTCAGGATACTAGGAAGAAAACATCAATAACCTTACCCAGATGTGAACCCTAAAGACTATAGTGCGATCTGCCACTCAAGATGTACCTATTGGTGTAATAATGGCACTGTTGTCCTGGGTGTAAACAACTGCTCCACATCTGGGAATTCATGGTTGGTTCTGTAAATTCAGTCAAAAGCCCATGTCTAGTGCCAGGGGTGGTGATGGATGCCTTGAATCCCAGCAATCAGGAGGCAGAGGCAGAAGAATCTCTGTGAGTTCAAAACAAAAATGATTTAGCTAGTAAAACCTTGTCTCAAAAACAAATACTCAAACAGAAAAAAAGCTAACAAAAGCAAACAATGTCTCTGGGGAGATCATAAGCTCTGGTGGAATCTTATGTTGTTGATTAGCTAAATTGTCATAGCACCAAACTGCCTTTATGTGCTCACAGGCGAGTGCTTCTCTCAGTCCTAGTCAAAAGCTTTGGATACAGACTCATGGATGCTCCAGGAGCTGAGAATAAGCAATGTTTGAGAACTCAACTCTAAATGGGACATTTATACCTGTAGGAGGAGATAAGGTGGGAGGAGTAAGGAGAGGAAGAGGAGGAGGAAGAGAGGAGGAGTAGGAAGAGGAGGAGAACAAGAGAGGGGGACATTGAGGCTGATGTTCACTTTTCTGTAGCAGTCAAATGTAGTTGGTATATCTAGGTTGGGTATTAGGTTACACCTCTGATTGTAAGGGCATCTTGTTATTGATCATTACTAAATATATAAGCCTTTGGATAATTTAAGCATTAGAGACTCATTTTCTTACTTGGACCCACATGGTTGGCGGGATGTTCTGGGCAATGCCCAGCCTTGCAGAGATAGCATGGAAGATTGGCAGAACCATCTCCCACACTGGCGTCTCATGGGTGGCAAGGCTGGTGATTTTGGCTGGATGTTTCTAGTTGTGGTGTGCACGTGGCCTCTGGCCATGCAACATGGCAACTGAGCTAGGTAGAGCCGCTGCAGCTTAGATAGGCAGCTTGAGCAGTGGCCATTTTAAATATTTACTTCAACATATACCATCCTCTCTAAGGCTCAAAGAACATTGTAGAAGAAAAGCTAGAAAGAATGTAAGAGTCATAACACAGGGAGAATGGGTGAAAAATACCATCTTCTGGGTATGAAACAACCATCTCAGTCATGGCTGCACCAGGTCAGCACAAGACTGGACATGTTAGTCACCAGTTTTGGACAAGGGAGGGGTTCAGGGCACCATACACTTTCCTGCTAAACTATTAGTTTCTGATGGCTCCTAGTGGTGAGTAATTTTCTTCAGTTGTGAGACCAGTAATAAGCCCATCAGGCTCCAGTCGAAAGTTTGAAACCCTTGGTCACTCAGACATCTCTAATTGAACTCAGTGGGAGACAAACAAGAACATGAATTTAGCCGGGGATCCTGTAGGGATGAGGGCTGATGGGGAGGAAGGCAGACAACAGAGGCTAGAGCCAACTGCCATCAGGATGCAGTAAACATGTGTGTGAACTTGCCAAAAAAAATTGACTAATAAAAGAGCCATAATATGACTTTTGGGAGGAGAGTTTAAACTCAGCTTTCTTCTATTTCAGAAATAAAGGCAGAGCAGCACTGTAAACTGTTTGCGTCATTGGGCTGACATGACACATCACTCATGAAAGCTGGGTGGTTAACGTTTTGCCAACCTTTCAAAAAGATTGTATTTATTAATGTCAACACGAGTGCTTCACGCATGGCAGTGAATGTGACTCCGTTGTTCTTTTGGCATTTGCAGCAATGTTGTCTGTAGTTGCTTAGGAAACGAATTAGCAGCCCACCTCTCGTCTCCCATGCCTCTCCGTATAAGGACATTTGTATACAATTTTCTTCTCTTTTCTAATTGGTCACACTTCTATGTCGTTACTGTTTTCCAGTTTCTGGACCCAGAATTTCTGAGATGGATTTAAAGGGTGTTCTGTTCAAAGGTGAGGGGCAAAACAAACAAACAAAAATATCAGTCATACTCTAGTGAGGGAGAAAGTCCAGGACCACTGATAACACATCATCTGTTTCTCCAAATCCTTCTCTGTGGAGCTCCAATTTTTATATGCTGTAACCTTAAAAACATTAGACCACCCAGCTGTTGGCTCAGGCTTTTCTATCTGGACCAAGAATCTATAAACGAAAACCACATTGGCTATGACTTCTGGACCACATCTGGAGATTTACCAAGTCCTACTCCTAACCCTGCATCTATTTGTGGACCCATTCTTTCATCAAAAAATAAATTAATGTAAAGTTAAATTAAGGCAGACCCACAAAATAAAAGCCTCAGTCAGCATGGAGGTAGGTGCTCCTTATTTATCATTTAAAAGACCAAGATACAGAGTTTGAAGCCACCCTGGGGCTACATGGAGAGACTCTATGTCAAAAATAAAACCCCCACAAGGCCTAAAATAATTTTTATCACATGAAAGCAGATGAAATTTATTCTGAAAAATCTGTCACAAAATATTAACCTCTGATTGACTCTCTTGCGACTTAGGAAGTCATGGCCACTGTGTTCTCTGTGTATTCATCTCTATGTTGAATCTTAATGTCTGCACTACAGTGTTGGAAGTGGGACTTTAAAGAGGCTATTAGGTGAGAAAACACAGTTTCTCACAAACGGTGTTCATCTCTCTGTCTGTCTCTCTCTCTGTGTGTGTGTGTGTGTGTGTGTGTGTGTGAGAGAGAGAGAGAGAGAGAGAGAGAGAGAGAAAGTGTGTATATGAGAGAGAGACAGTGTCTGTGTGTTTATGTGTGTGCAAATATGTTTGTTCATGTATATGTGTTTGTGCATGCTTGTGTGCTTATGTATGTGTGTGAGAGAGAGATCCAGTGTGTGTGAGAGAGAGATCCAGTGTGTGTGTGTGTGTGTGTGTGTGTGTGTGTGTGTGTATGTGTGTGATATGTGGTGAGCACATGCATGTGTGCCTACACTAACTTACATGTGCTCATGTGAGGCCAGAGATCAAAATCAGATACCTTCTTCAGTCACTCTCCAGCTTATTTTCTGAGACAATGTCTCCAACTGGGCCTGGATCTTGCCATTTCAGATAGACTGTGCAGCCCAAGAGCACTTAAATGTTTCCTGTTCCACCACCACCACCACTTGTGTGGGGGACATAGGCACTCTACTATGACTGGTTTGTACTTATGTGCTGGAGGTCCAAACCCAGGGACCTCACACTCGTGTTGCAATCACTCTACCCACAGAATCCTCTCCCCAGTTGCAGATGCAGGCTTTCTAAGAGGCCCCAGTGAGACACCTCCCTTCCCCACTTTGTGAGCACAGGACAGAAGGAGGAGTGTCCTGAAGCAGGAAGTAACCTCACCCCACCTTGAACCTGATGTGTTTCATTAACTTTTCCTGAGCAGACACAGTCTGTTCTCCACAGATAGGCCTAGAGAGAAGCAAAGGAGTATGAAGCACAGCCTGTCTGGTGAACCGGTGAATGTTAGACTTCCTTACAGAAGCATGGATGACCCCAAAGCAGCTACACCACCAAGGAGTCCCACCCAGCACAGATGCAAACGTCCTTTAAAAGATGGAAGTGCTCATCTCAGTTACCCTTCTACGGTGCTTCTTCTCCAGCATCCATGAGACCACGAGTAACTGGTGTGTAGTTAATTGCCACTGGGAAGGGATGCAGAATGGCATTGCTAGACTCTTGGATGATGGTTTAATGGCTCTTCACACCCTTCCTTCTGTGAGCAAATATCAACACGTCAGATCTTACTGATGGTCTCTAGAGGATAACCACAGCTGCTCTGACAAAGGTGGTAATGCCTACTATGCCAGACCTCAGCCTTAGACTTTCAGCCTCCTTAACCATAATGAGTAAAATTCCCGTTATATGACACTCATTCTCTGGCCTGTTGTTACAGTATCTGGAATGAGTTATGGCAGATGAAGGCCAATAAATTGTTTTCAAACTGGCATTACCCCTCAGGCATCAATTTTAAGGCTTCCTCCAAATTTACATTGACAATCCAGTCCATTGCCACTGTATTAAGATGATTATATCACAAGGACTCGGTTCTTAGAAGTGGATGAATGGTTTACATGGGGCTAGATTAGCTGTCTTGGGAATAGGATAAACTTAGACCTACTCTCCCATGGGCTGTGTGATAGGCTCTCGACCCTTTATCATGTTATATAATGGAGCAAAAAGACCCTCAATGATATACCTGCTCAACTGTGGGCTCCCCAGGCCAGGGACCATGAGACAAATAATATAAATCGTCTATAATTTATCTAGTCTGTGATATTCACTTCTCAGAGCACAAAGTGAACCAGTAAGGGGGTAATTCCAAGGACAGCAGGACTATTCACCACAGTACAGCCACTGTAACTAGCAAGCACTAGAAAGTCTCAAGTTCTCCCACAGAAGAATACAACACAGTTGTGTAAAATAAACAGAAGCAGAGAATATACATCAGTAGGTTTTCTCCCCACATTAATTGAGAAAGGTTACAAAACAACAGGACCACATTTTTATTAAATAATAATTTATTAAATAATAATAGTATGTGGTCACCTCTGGATAATGAGCTTATGAGCCTTTTCCTATGTTTTGGTCATAATTTCTGTGCCCTAATTTTGTGCAGTGATTATGTGTTCTCCTTATTAAAGAATAGGGGTATGAAGTAGATTAACGTTTTAATTGGTATTTATTCAATAAGTTTGTATTTCAATCCAGAATGTATCAGTGAACCCATATATGTTTTGATAATGAATAAAAGTGAAGTCGATGGCCTTAGAACCTAGGACAATGTACTCACCAAGAAACATCACTTTAAGAAAGCCAAAGAAGCAAATTACTTGGATATTTTCAATGTGTTTGTTTTTTAAAGACTTCTTTTGTTTGACTATGATCAAACTCCTAAGAGTAACCTAATGTTAAAATTACTTCTACTTAGGCCTGATCTGTGACCCACATTTGCAGTAATAGTCAATGTGCACTCATCCCGGGCTAATCACCGTTGTATTTTCTTATCTCTGGTTAGAAAAAGAAATATGTCACCCAAATTAACCAGTGTAAACTGGCATAAGCTTGTTCCCACAGATTTCTGCCTCCATTCCCATTGTGAGCTACCACCTATAAATTAGCCCTGATTTCTGTAAGCCAGGCCTCAGGCACATGTGCAGAAAGATGCAGGCACATATCAGGACAGGCACATATCAGAACCAGCTCAAAAGGAACATGTTAGCCAAACCCAAATGAGATGAACTTACGCCCGACGGGAAAGTCCCCCTGAAACGGATTGTAGCACGCTAAGAAGATCCTGAATATATGCGTTTATAAGCAGCGAATCACTGGGTGTCTTGACATCTCCTTCTAATGCCTTACTTAGAAGGCATTGGTCAACGTAGAAAAGCAGCTAAGAGAAGGGTGCTTCAGTGTGAAAGAAAATCAACAGTCCTAAATCTGTTCTTTAATTGTTGAGGTTTGTGTTGTTTTTATTAACGTGTGTGTGTGTGTGTGTGTGTGTGTGTGTGTGTTACATGTACACATATGTGTGAATTCACACACTTGTGGAGCCCGGAGGCTAGCCTCCTTTACCTTCCTCTGTCATTCTCTACCTTAGTTTTTGAGACAGAGTCATCCACCGAAACTCGTTATCCCACATTTAGCTAGACTAGACTCTGTCCAGGAAACCTCTGAGGTCCTCCTGTCTCTACCCCTGAATGTTGAAACTGCATTTGTGTGCTGCTGTTCCTGGGCAGGTATTGGAGATTTGAGCTTATCTCCTCATGCTTGCATAGTCAGCACTTCTGTATGTCAGTTCCTCCCTGAGAGTTAAACTTTACCAATGTCCTCAGGTCTCTGCAACCAGTCTCATGGTCAGAGAATGGAGAGTTCTCAGATGAACCAGACTCACAAGATGTCTCTCAAAGTCTTTTATTTTCTTCCTACCATCTTGCTGGGTTTTTTTGTCCTGTTGGGGGACAAAGAGGTCCTCACAATATAAACAGGGCTGCATGTCCCATGTCAGAGGCAGTAAGAGGAGGGTCATTCTAGTCTTTCCTGATTAACTCAGGCCATGAGAGGAAAGCATCAAACTGTACACTGATAGACACTGAGATCAAGCCCAGTGTGCACAGTGGGTATGTGAGGAATATGTATGCTATTCTCAGCTTGGAGCTAACGAGACGTTACCTACAAGAGGAAAAAAAGTCAAGCAAGTGGCATCCACCAAAACCCCATGCTACTCATTCTTGAGATAATTATCACCCATCATTTGCCCACTCTGTCCTGCCTGCTGGCACACAGTCAGTTCACCCACCTTGCTGTGACTCCTTTTGTGTTTTGCCCATTGATGCCTCCTGCCAGAGCACAAGTCATCCAGCTTAAGCCGAAGGCTGCCTGACAGAACAGGAATCCAGTTAGCGCATCAGCCTGTGGGTTGATCGGAAGTCTCCAGTGCATACCTGTTATGACAAGTGAAACCAAGAGACAGACAAAAGGCCTTGATTTTTGTCTTTGTGGATGAGTTTCATGAGAGAAAGACACGGAAGTATAAATGTCATAAGATACCACTCCCAAATTGCACTTAAGTAAATCTGAAAGGAAAGATCACCTTGGCAGTCCTTGTTGCTCAATTCCATCCCATTTGCAGAGATTAAAAAGACAAAATGTGAGAGACACCAGTAGGAATCTGCTACCTTGAGTTTCAATGCTGCTCACTGTAAGGAGAGTTTAACCCTCTGCTGATCTCAGGGAGTCAAGGGGAGAAGTTCTCTCTTCACTGTTCCCCATTCCCCCAGGACCCCCACTGACAGAAACTCAGACTGGGAAGGAGAAAACACATGTCTGCAGAATGACTAAACTTAAAGACAATTAATTCCTGTGCATATCTGAAGGAGGCATCCAGGGGGACTTCCAGATGCATCCTGGACCTCGGCCTATGTTTTGTTTTTGTTTCTGCACTGTGAAAAATTACCCTGACCAAAAGCCGTTGAAGGGAGGAAGGTGTATTTCAGTTTACAATTCTAGGTTACAACCCAACACTTTTGGGGAGTCATAGTAGGAACCCAAGCAGGTAGTCCTGTCACATCAAGAATGGAGAGGAAGGCATCATACTGTGTGCATGCTTCCACCTTGCCTCCTACACTCTCACACAGCATGGGAACCCTCCCTTCCAGCAACAGGGCCACCCATAGTGAGGTGGGCCTTCCTGTCAATCAATAATCACAGCAATCCTCCACAGACATAACCTCACATCTAAGGGACAACCAGAGGTTTGTAGAATTGCTGGTTTATTTATTATTCTCCATAGAATGAAAGGCTCCAAATCTTACATCATGTTCAGTGCAAAAAGATTGTCCTTTCTGAGAATAATCATGGATTTCAGGTCTGTCTTCAAGGAAACTGTGTATTTTGATTTGAAATAAAATTCTAATCAAGCTGCCTGTCAGACACAAGTGAAAATTGCCCCTTGTCATGGAGACATGGTGATTTCAGTTTTCACGGTTTTTCAAATTGTTTTTACTTGATGTGACTATGACAACAGAGGAACAAGTTGGCAGCCATGTTATCACACACACACACACACACACACACACAAAACCCTGCTTAGAAACACATGCTGTATGCTTTGCTTAGCTTCTAAAATATAACAGTGTGGTCTGGGAGGTGGTTCAGTCAGTAGAGGATCTCACAAGTTTGAGAATCTGAGATCAGACTCCAGCATCCACGAAAGAATCACATCAGCCTCTGTCTGTATAGCTAGTGTTGGAGGAGAGATGTGAGGCTCCCTTGCAGCCCACCAGCCATCTGATCTAGCAACCTGGTAAATGCCAAGTTTAACCAGCCATCTTGTCTTAGAAGATAAGGTGGGGTGCTGGAAAGGTGGCTCAGAGGCTCAAAGGACCTGAGTTTGGGTCCCAGAACCCACATGGAGCACAATCACCTGTAACTCCATCTCAGGGAGACCCAACATCCTCTCCGGCCCACAACCCTGACACTCTTTCCCAGGTGCACATAATAACAAATTTGAAAATAAGATGGAATGACTGGGAAGACATCCAACTTCAACCTCTGGCCTACACACACACGCACACACACACACACACACACACACCCCACCCACACACACACACACCACACCACACCACACAAACACTGTGACAGCAAATATCCACATATGAACAAATGTACATATGCATATTCCTTGTTTAGCAGACCCCAATGCAATTTAATTGCAGTCTGTTTTTTAATTTCATTCATTCATTCATTCATTCATTCATTCATTCATTCATTCATGGTCTCACATAGACAGGTACTCTACCAGGGAGCTATTCCAACAGACCCAATTACAGTGTAGGTTTTAGAGTAAACTTTTACATTACTAAGCCTTATTAAATCTTGTTCAAATGCACCTGGCAGTTCAATTTTGCCGTCTTCTCTAGAACATCTTTCCTGCTTGGCAAAAGGAAGTGATTATGAGGTGGTAGGAGCAGAAAACTATGCTGACCACATAGGTCACCCACAAAGGGTGCACACAGTAGGTACTTATAAAACACATTGTAAAAGGGGTGCACACAGTAGGTAGTCATCAAATACTTGTTGAAGTTGAAAGGTGTGGGGAAAGTAGAACCTGTGTACACCATTGGCGGGGGGGGGGGGGGGTGTAAATAAGCAGAGACATGGAAAACAGGGTAGAGTCAATTCAAGAAAATAACACTAGAGGCACTGTGGAATTTAGAACATTCTCTTCTGAATTTATACCCAGAGGAAATGAATATGGTAACTCAGGGAGATATCTGAATTCCCACTCAATCCCAATGTTACTCACAACAGCCATGGCATGGAGTGACGAGGGTGTTGGTTGATGAATAAATGCCCAAGTTATAAGTTACATACATATACAGAGAGTGGGAAAGGGATATACTTCAGCTCTAAAGAAGAAAATTCTCCCTTTATCTCACAAGATGAGCTCGAACTCTCCACCCTCCTGCCTCCACCTCCCAAGTATACACTGGCATGAATTTGAGGTCATCCTGGGCTACATAGAGAGTTCTTGACATCATGGGCTACAAAGTGAGAGCGGACTTCAACACATACTTTTGCTTGCACCCCCCTGACTTGTTACTCATTATGCAGTTTATATTTTTTTTAATGTTGTGTGGCTATTATTGTATTTTACAGTTACAATAGCTTTTAATGCTCCTCATCTTTTATATTAGACCAAAAAGTGATGTATTCCTTGCCATTAGAATGTTAGAGCATTCTGTATAATATTCTGTCTGCGTGGCTACATTTCTCAGCATGGTTTGTACTTCAGGTACTTTTGTGATATGATCTCATAAAGCAGACCAACAAGGTGATGAATTACTTTACCTTTTGTTTGCCCATGAAAGTCTGCTTTGAAGGCTAATGTTATCAATTATAGTGTGTATGTATTATGTATGTATGCATGTATGTATTTATGTATGTATATAATTATATAATGTATGTATAATAATTATATAATTATAATCATATAATCCTCACTCCCCATTCCTCCTTCTGATACCCTCCATGCTTCTCATTGATCTCTCTTGAATTCATGGCCTCTTTCTCTTTAATTGTAATATATATATATATATATATATATATATATATATATATATATATCATGTCTATTGGTACTATCAGTGTTCAGAGCTTGTTAAACAGCCATATCATTGATACATCCATAACACAAAATATACGTGCAAGGATCAGGGAACATCTTAGGTGTTAGAAAGTCTGTAAAAATTTTCAGAGGGCCAGGAAATCTGCCCTGAGACTGTGTTCCCTAGGAATGAGAGGGATGCTTCACCTATGATACCACAACAATAGGGTGACATATAGTATGCTTGATTGGCAGGCTTTGCATTTGTCATGCTGTGTTAGGACATCCTGATTTGTCCTGGCTGCAAAAAAATCAGCTGAAGAATGTTCTAGTAGCCCTGTGAAAAAACTATTGTCTATGGTCATATCTTCTTTGCTGCTATGAGATCTTGTCTGGATTGACAATTTGGTTGTGATACTCACCAGTGTTCTTTAAGTTAATCTTATTTATAACTCGAAGGCTTCCTGAATTTCTGCCCCCAGATATAGATAATTTTTAACCATTGTTTCTTTGAATAAGCTTTCTGTTCCTTTTATTGTAGAGTGTACACTGGCCAGCCAACCCAGTTGCATCTTAGAAGGCCCTGAAGATACCTCCACTTTTCTATTAGGTTTTTTTTTTTCTGTTTGCTCTTTCCTATGACTTGGCTTCGGGTTTTCAGATCTTACTTTCAATTAGCCTAAAATGCCTTTGGATACTTCCAGTGACTTTCAGTTTAGTTATTTGTTCATATGTAAGTCTCATCAGATACAATTTCCTAGACAATTTAAAAAAAAACTTTTTTTTTAAATCTCATTTGAGTTCTCACTTTTATCATATGCTTTTTCTTTTGACCTCATTGAGCATACATTTTTCAAAAGTCAGTTTGAATTCTCTGTCAGGTCATTCACATACTTCCATTGCTTCAGGGTCAGTTCCAATCTTGACCCTGTATTTTGAACATTCTTGTCCAGGCTAATGCCTCAAGAAAAACCAGAATTCTGAATGTATGCTCTAGTCTTTTAATGGTATCATCTGGTAATTCTTTCCTAAACATATGGAATGATATGGGGTTTGGGTTCAAAAACATCTCCAGTTTTCACTGATGTTATTTTATTTACCATAATGAAGAAATTTCTCAACCAGTTTCAAATCTCTAAGAGAAGAAAATTAGCCTTTGAGCTATTAGTTGAATTTTTATAACTTAGAGAGGAAAAAGCTCTGCTGGTCTGTTTACATGGTCTCTCCTAATTATTCACCACACTTGGAACATAGAACTTCTATACACATTATACACATGCCTTTTTAAAATGATTTTAAACATACATTTGACATGAAAAAGTACATAGAAAACAAGGCGCAGGTTGGTCAAAGGTTAATACAGATTGGGAAGTCAGTGACAGGACTTGCTTCCCCAACATGTCAGTTTCTGAGGTAACAGTGATTTGTATGTGACTAGTGCTGCCCTGTGCTATTCAGACGTCTCAGCCTGACGTGTGTGTTTTTCACATCTGACCAAAAACCACAACTAGCTAAGAAGATTTCACACTGGATTATCTGCAAGTTACCCTGTCCACTCTGTCGCTCATTTCCTCAGTGAGAACAACTTTTAAACACTGGCAAGCCTTGCTTAGACCAGCGTTAGTCTAGGTGGTGCTGGATCTTGTCACATTGGCTGGGACAAGAATGTTGAGAAAAAAAAAAAAGATAAAAGTAAACAAAGATACGTGAATTATCTGAATCCATAGGATTTATGCCTACAGCGTATGAATTTAGAACTTTGAAAATGAAGGCCTTACCACTCAATTATGTTCTTGGCCCAGCAGTGGTATCACCCTCCGGTGCTTCTCTAAAGCTTTGGAATCTCAGATCCCTTTTTAAGCTTATGTGACTTTTAAGTTACCAAAGTCCTATTTAGTGACTAGTATACACTTTTTTCTCTGGTAATATAATTTCAACTACATTTATGACCAAATACAGTGATAAAACACCTAGTATCTTGTTTTTTGGTTTTATTTCTTCTTTGTCTAAAAATAACAAATACTGAAGGTGGTTTTCATCACTTCTTTGAAAAGCATCATCTGTTTCCAAAAACTAGCCTTAATTCCCACCACTGGCCAAACCATCCAATTTCCTTAGTTTTTCTAGAGGATGAGCAGAAAACCTGCCTAAGTAAACTTTGTCTCTTGAAGAAGAAAAGAAAACCAAACCGCATTGACAAGTTTAAGAACTTGTCGCCAACATTATAATATAAATTTAATTGGCTTGAATTCAAGAAGACGATATTGAGAATTATTCTCCCCTTGTGCTTCCCCTTTAATAACAAAGAACAACCAGTCCTGGGCCTGGTGCTTCCTTGGCTTACTGATCTCAAGTATTTACTATTTACTCCCTCCAAGCCACACACTCCCACTCAGACCCTCGTTCTCCTAGAAGGCTGCTCATGTCTCCTCATGCACAGAACATTAACACCCATGGAGGACCTCCCTGACATCTAAGCATGGCATACAAGGTCCTGCCTCCTCCAAGAAGGTTGGTGTATCCATTCTCTGTCCCCAGGATACCTTGTATCTGGAATGCCCAGAACCACACTCTTTACCTGGTTGATTTATCTCAACTATTCAGTTCACTTTTGCTGGTAGAGCATCCTGGCACTTTGTTCTTATAACACTTGCTGACTATGACAGTTACTACTTATTTAGAATTAATTTCTATGTGGCAGGGATTTTTTTTTTTTTTGGTCTCACAAATACGCTCTTGTATCAAGCATGAGGAAAGAATGTAAAATTACTGCTTGAATTTGTATTTGAATTTCTGTTGCCTACTTCCTGGTCATGGATTAAGCAATAATAATAATAATAATAATAATAATAATAATAATGATGATGATGATGATGATAATTTCTACACATTGCTTCAAGTAAGAGACACAACTCATCTGAAACGCATAAAACAGTGCCTGGGTTATATTAGGTACTTAGCATATGCTAAATATTGTTATTGTTATTCATTTCTCGTTTTCATTGCAGCAGTCAGTTTGGACTTAAATAATAATTACCTGATAAGTAAAAATCTCTCACACGTTGAGTGCTAAGTGGATTGCTCCCAAGACCCATTAATCAACTAAGCTAATGCATCATGTAAACGGTATTTCAGATTCCAAACAAAAGCATCACCCTGTTACACACTAAGTATATGTAATTATTTCTATTACCTCTCACAAATTATGCACAACCTTGTTTAGAAAATAGATTATATTATTATAAAATATTAGTAAATTAGGTGAGCAAATAGTCTATGATTTGCTTTTCTAAAAGCCTAAGCTAATAGAAAAAACTCAGGAGAAGTGACCGAAGAAAACAGACACCGATAGTTAGAGGTTAAACGGAAATCTGGTATATAATGTATCCCTTAAAGCTTAAAAATGACCCATGTGCTCAGTTTTATTAATTCATAACTCTGCAGAATTACTAAGTGAAGGCAGTCCTCCCATCCAATATCTGAATCTCCATACACAAACCTAGTCAAGTGAACATGGATGGCCATTTCATGGGTAGGTGGATGATTAGATGTCTCATAGTTTCCATAGCAACAGATGATTTATTAATGACTTAATCTGTATGATACCAAGAACATATAATTCTCTGAAAGTCAGAAACAGATTGTAGCCTAGGTTTGGAGAAGACGGGGGAGGGGGATGGATGGCCGGAAAGGAGACAAGTGAGATGTACCCACTGCTCAGCTTGAGTTGTATCTGCCCAACAGTGAGGAAGAGAGATTAAATAATTAGTAATGCAGTAAAGAATAGCGACCCAGGCACAAGATATCAGCATCTAGTTTCCATTGGTCATCTACCCCTATTCTTAATTTGGAAACTTTTCTCTCATGTCCCAGTTACCTTCTGTACATTTTTTTCTCCTCTCTTAGATCCCACGCTCCTCTCCATTCACTTCCGTTTCTCCCTGTCTTATTATCTCCCTTACTTAGGACAGTATTTCTTTTTCTCACCTCTATCTCTAATGATCGGGGTTACACCTTCACAAAATAGAAATAGAGATATACTAATCCGGGCTCTGAGACACGAGGATAAGCTGGAGTCACGGGAAGGATCTGTGGGTGAGGGCTCAGTGAATATGCAGAGATAGATTTATCTTCGCAAACATTTATTAAAGTCCAGAGAGCAAAGCAATGTTAGTCAACGAGATGGCTTTTATCCCCCATGAGGCTAAAATCTACCAGGAAGACTTAGAGAACTAAGCAGACACAGAGCTGACAGGAGAAAAGGCATAAAGAGAGGAAACGGGAGACGTAGTAAGAGCAGAGAGAGCCGGAGCTTAAGAGAGGAAAGCTCAATATTGATGTTTTAAACTAATTTTCGGGGTGCTCGAGATGGGAAAGGCAGGTCTCAGAAGTTCCAGTTCATTGGTATTGGTTTCAAATCATGGCGCTTTCACCCTCAGCTGTCTATGAAAAGTGCTCTGCTGTGACTTAATGAATAAAACGTCATAAATGGACATGTCTTACGCTAAACTCTATAGATAGTGGACACAAGTACACTGGCCTAGGACTTGTGTCCGGACACCAAGAGCGACTGTATTTCTAAATGAGGATATGTATGAAAGAGGCTGGAATATTTCTGAATAATCGTACACACTAGTTCACCACTGCCACAATGTTCACTACCATAGAAATTATCTAATACTTGATTAATTAACTACTTTCAAAAATTATTGACCACCTAATGTTAAATAATTACACCTCAAATATTTATTAAATACTAATTAAATATTAGTTATAAAACAATCAACTGCTTTCAAAAATTATTTCTGTGATAATGCAAAATTCCTATTTATTTTTTTACACTTTTAAAAAGATACAATAATGAAAACAGGAAGATACTTAACGGTGAAACGGCAGCTAACAAGTTCAATGTGTCACGTAAAAGTCATGGCATGTCCCAACACCCAGTGTGAGAGGCCCCTTTATGTACATGTGCAACTTTCTGAAGAATGGAGGCTTTCACCAAGCACAGTAGGCTGTGGACTGACCGTCTACAGCTGTCCTCAAAGACAAAGACAAGAGCTTCATTTACAAAGCATAGCTATCATATTGTTGTCCCCATCGTCTTCTGAGTCTAAATAACACGAGCGATAACTGAGCACCCAACTCACGCTCTGGTGCCTAAAGTTATCTCTGCAAAATAAAGATGAACAAGAAAAATGCCCCAGTTTTACGCTCCCTCTGATGGAGAGCCCGAAGAGCCCGAGCACGTTTCCTCTTTATGTATCAGTTTGAGATGACTTAAATATGCTACTGGAGGTGGGAAGATCCGGGGTGAAGGAGAAGGGCCGTGGAACATGAATTGTGCTCCTTCAGTAAGAACAACCAGTCTGTTGCCAGAGCTGTAAAGTTCGGCCTCTAGAGGGATCTGTCCCAAGAGGTCTCGATACGGATTGTACGATTACAAAAATACACTCATTCCCAGTATAAACATAAAAGTTGATTGTTTGAAATAGAGAAGTGGTGTGAGAAAGCCACCAATCCATTGTGAGGAAAGGGAAACTTTACCCTGAAGGGACACCTAAGTAGGACTACAGACGCAGAGAACGCTAGAGACAGGGGGATGCTGCTAAGTTTTGGCTGTTGGCTGGGTTCTTTAAAATTGTGGTGGAGTAGTTGTGGTAAAGACACTAGAACTGCAAACTGTGAAGGGTTCTGAGTGACAGTCTAAAATAGCTCATTTCCGCTTAATACTTGGGAAGAAATGCAAGTCTTTCTTTCTCCTACGTTTTTCTTTTTGTCTGGCTTTCATGGCCAGAGCTGTTATTGGCTGGACACTTAGGATGGACCCAGCTCTGCCACATAATTTCCAACCTTCATGGCAGCCCCATAGGAAGAACAATAACATCAACCAATCAGACTTTCCCCCCCCCCTTCCCCCAGCTCACAGAGATTAAACCACCAGCCAAGCAGCACAGGCACGGAGGGACCCATATCTCCTGCCGCATGTGTAGCAGAGCCTTGTCGGGAGGAGAGGCCCTTGGTCCTGTGAAGGCTCAATGCCCCGGTGTAGGGGAATGCTAGGGGAGGGAGGTGGGAGTGGGTGGGTGGGTGAGGGAACACCCTCATAGAAGCAGGGGAAGAGGGATGGTATAGGGAGTTTGGGGCAGGGAACAGGAAAGGGGATAACATTTGAAATGTAAAGGAAATATCCAATTAAAAAAAGAAAAAGAAGTCAGGAGAGCAAATGCCTACACCTATGAGAAAAAGCGAAGACCTCTTGCTAAGTATCTGAAGCCACGCCCCAAGCCGCCACAGCATTGATTGCATGAGTTTCAGGACAGATTCCATTCAAACCATGTCTTGAGTCATGAAAAGAAGCACTGACCTTGTCTTCTTAACTAGGAAGACTGATCCAAGGTGTAGTTCATTTATCTGTGTTCTAGAGAGCAAATGACAGCTTCCTCAATGTGCTGTTACTTTCCTGCGTGGTTCTGTTGTTTTGATATTACCGTCTTACCAAGAGACTGTTATTTTACGAGTCACTCTTCATACTCAGTAAACAGTGTTTTGTTTACGACTTATTTTGCTTTTAAGTTATGTTTCTTTGTGTTGGGATATGTGGGGGTGTTTGAATTCAGGTACCTATAGGGGCCAGAAGAAGGCCTCGGATCTGTGGGAGCTGAAGTTGCAGGCAGTTGGGAGCTGCCCGGTGTGGGTGGGTGCTGGGAAGCAAACTCCTCTGCAAGAGCAGCATGTGGTTTCTTAACAGCTGGACTGTCTCTCCAGCCATCAATTCAGCATTTTAAGAAGAGAGAAGTGCTGGGCATGATGGCACATGCCTTTAGTCCCAGCACTTAGGAAGCAGCAGCAGGTGGATCACTGTGAGTTCAAGGCCTGCTTAGTTCAAGGCCTGCTTGGTCTACAAAGAAAGTTCCAGGACAGCCAGTGATATACAGAGAAACCCTATCTTGGAGAGAAGAGGTGTGGAGAAGAGAAAGAGACAGAGCGATAGAGAGACAGAGAGAGACAGAGACAGAGAATAGAGTAAAACTAGTCCCAAGGCTATATGCCTGGCCCTGTCAGCATAGTCAGAAGCTGGAGACTAGGGAGGTCACAGACCACGTAGGAGAACCTGCTACTTCTAAATATTAGGACCGGACCTCTCTTCTGAATTGAAATGCATATATTTGATTCCTTACTTAGCAACTGGATTTGTGTGCATTAAAGCTGTACCACAGTAACACATATGGGTCTTATGACATATGACACAGTAACACATATGAGAATAACACATATTCTCCTCCTTCCCTCGCCATACCTGCCTGCACAGCCTGCTGTATATGAATGGCAGCGAAGTGAGTGTGTGCACGCACGCACCCATCAAGTCACTGGGATCAGCAGGCTATGCCTTCTGAGTTTCTCTCAAGGCTACTTAGATCCCAGTTGCCTTCATCTTTCCTAAATAATTTCATCATTCCAACCCCTCTCGCCTCTGCCTATTGTCATCCAGCCATTCATACTGTAGTCAGAAATGTCTTCCTCCTCACAGACAGTTAAATAAAGTGGGCTTCAAATCCAGTCCGCTCTGACACAATTTCAAATCCCCCATGGGATTTTCAGTAACTTAGTAGCAGTGTTCATTCTCGCAGATTCCTCTCCCTTTGGGTGCCAGCTTCCACTAAGGTGTTTCTGTGCCCTACAGTGCTAGCGTGAAGCCCAGCCTTCTTACTGGATCCCAGAAACTTCCCACACACACCAAGGATCTGGGAGTGCGCAGACCTTCCTACAGACTGGGAACCCAGGAGAGGGAAACATGCACTGATTAAAATGCTATCTTCGAACACAACATTAGGCATTTCCAGCTTTGCAATGGCCTTCGCTCCTCTCCATCTGTGTTTCCATTGGCTGCCTGCCCCTTCCTCTTCCCAGCATCACACTGTCTTGTTGGCTCCTTTCTCCTCGGCTTTCTTATCTCTTTGTCTCTCGTTTCTCCCCGAACTTTCTGGAATAACGCCATCTGTTTTTCTTAAGCAGAATTCCAGTTTTGCTGTTTATGATTTTGCTCATTTGCCCAGATCCTTCTCTTCTGATCCTCAGAAGGAAGGATTCCTTCTTTACCAACTGGTTATTTTCCTCAATAAGAGTTTTGGAGTGAACAGTGTATGTAGGGAAATGTGCTTTTGTTTTACAATGAGAGTATGACCAGTTCCTACTTTATAACCTAAAGGTAGATTACTTGTGCCTCAGCATTAGTCCTTAACCCCTTAAAACTTCTAAATTATATATATATATATATATATATATATATATATATATATATATATGTATCTATAATGTTAAATATATATATGTATGTATGTGTATATATATATATATATATATATATATATATATGAATAAGTATATAAATATAACATGGGGAGTTCATTTGACATTGCTTATAAGTCTGTGATTTCAGGGCTGAGTACTTGGTATTAGATAACCAACTAGGGACTCATCCCTGGGGAACACTAATTTTCTTTTTCTCAGCATGCATTAGCTGTCTATAGTACTTTACCTAGGGATGGGACCCTGGTATATTTTCACTTTGGGTTTCAACTGGTATTAGAGTTTTCAGGTCTTGTTAGGCAGTCGTAATGTTGAGACTTCACGGTCGTAGCACCTCTGTCATATGTAGAACCCACAATGTCACAGTAGACTTCTTGGTCCTCTGACTTATACAGTCTTTCCAGTCCATCTTCCATGATGTTTGCTGTGCCGACCATGATGTGACCAGGTGAGGCGCAGCAATGACCTGCATGTCAAGATGTCCCTAAAGGTGCAACAGTGGCACTCATGTCTTGGCAGTAACCAAGAGCTGCCCAGCTGGACTAGAGGACTACTTAATAGGAGGGAAATCATACCTAGTTCTGGAAACAGGCAACTACCTGTGGCCAGTTAGATCAGGAATCCCAGATAATAACCTCCCACGACCACTTAACTAAACCAGTGTATTTCCTAACCGAATTTTAAATGCTGATCCTTATACTCACAGATAAGTACGGCTCCCATCCCCATCAAAGAAGCTTCTCTTTGCAGCAGATCAAGGCATTACTATCTGAAAGTAAACTGAGAAAAGACTTTGACGTATCGCACTCTATTTTCTTTAATTTCCCATCCCCCACCCCTGGATACTGGGAACATTCTGAAGAGTCCTAGTGATGATGGACAGATGAGACTCTTTTCCTTAAAGGTTTCACACGCTGCTGTGGATCTGAACAACTTAAAAGGAAGAGTCATTAAAGGACAGAACCACAGAATGTCCCAAGGGTCTTACCTAAGCAAGAATGTATTGGTCTTGGGCAGCAGGAGACTATATTCTTTGTTAACTGTCCCCAGAATTTAATTAACTGGTGTCATCATTGGGAAGATTCTTCATGGTGGTAGGGAAATTTAACTAAATTTGGTCATTCTGAAATAAGAGCTCTGGACTGCCATCTTTCATGGTATCTTCTAGTGACTGAAACAACAGCATCCCCCAAGCATTTCCACAAGACGAAGTCATTTCTAAACTTCACCCAGAAAAGGCAAAATTAGCCTGTCAACCTCATTTACTTCTCACAGCATGAGAGCTAGAAAGTCACTGGTCTAGAACTTACCTATGACCTGCTAAGATCATATGGATTTTATGCCCCACCCGGTTGGAAACCCACCTCCTCCCCCCAAGTCAATCAGCAGCTAAGCACAGTTTCCAGGTTTCCAAATTTCTCAGCTCCGTTGGTATGAATGTGGTTTCCATGGTTACCTCACTCAAACAGGTGAGCTCAGGCTTTCATAGTGCTAAGAGAAAAAATGATTTTGTACATGATGTCACAGGAGCATAGCACCAATGAGTGGGTAAAGGGACTGATAGACTTACTGGTTCATATGTTATCCTTAGTATTTACACCCTATAAAAAAGGCTTCTAAAATGTACACATCTAAAGAAAATCAGTTAGGAAACAGACCAGAAGTGGCAGCACCAGGGTAAATGTATCTGCTAGCAAGCCTGAGGACCTGAGTTCAATCACTCTGACCCACAAGGTGAACCGAGAGAACTCATTCTTGAAAGTACTCTTGTTACCTCCACTCAAATGCTGTGGCATGCACCACACGTGTACGTGTGTGTGTGTGTGTGTGTGTGTGTGTGTGTGTGTGTGCATGCATGCATGGACACACACACATATACACAGACACACACAAGTACTCACATTAAAGGTCTAGTATCTCTGACACTTACCTAAGACAACAAAGATCAAGAGGATGTCAGGCCTTTGATATTTAAATACGACACTGTCATCCACAAATATGTTGAGCTGAATTAATTCACAGCCATCTCTAGGTTAGACACACCTGGGAAGAATTAAAATGAGAAAAACAAAAAACAAAAAAAACCTAAGAAGCAGATTTGAATCCAACTCTGTTAATCTTCAAAGTTCTTTCTTTCCATATCACACTTTTCAATCATCTGTCAAGCATAATCTAGAAAAATCGATCACGGTCTGGGTTGAGGGAGTTCCACAACTCTGCACAGCTATGGAAGGTAGCATTTCGGAGATCATTCTTCCTTTGGGTCCTTACAGCCTGAGGACAAAGGCATGATAGTGACAACTCTGACGAGCTTTCGCAATGAGCGTTTCTAGGTATGATTTTTCCTTAAAGCAGTTCTCAGACACAAGGATTATTATTTCCAGTTAATACATGAACTAAAATAAGTTGTTTACATCCATAGCACAAGGCTGGGAGTCAAGGAGTCTGGTTTTATATTTCTGCTCTGCAATTTACTACCTATGAGTATTCAGGGATGTCTACAGCGCTCTGAACTTCATTTTTGGGATGTCTAAAATAAGAAAGTCTTATAACTCATGGAGTGTGTGTGTGTGTGTGTGTGTGTGTGTGTGTGTGCGCGCGCGCGTGCGTGTGTGCGTGCGTGCACAGTTACACAATACAGAATGAGTGATAACTAAATCCCATTATTCACTGTGCATAGTTAGAGATACAAATGGTATTTTCTTATCAAGTCGCTGTGCAGGTGGGGATGAAATGACAATATATTATACTCAACAGGGTAGTGGATATTTTCTGATATTGTGGAGATAAAACAGTTCTGGGAAAAGAATTCAACCTAGCACTTCAAAACAAACAACAAACAAAAGACTGCTACAGTAAGACAGGCCAAGATTTGACACAAAGTGGAGGAGAATCACGATAACCATGTATCCGTTATTGTATGTTGTAAGTAACTTCGGATGCATTTTCTCATTGAGTTCTCTATTTTGGATGATGGACACTTACCAAGGCCTGTGACTGGTCTCTGGCTAATCTGATTCTTCATCCTGTACCCCATGGCCTTTTTAGTATTGTTTTCCATCGTATCCCTTGTAGCTCTTACCTCCCAGGATTAGTTATGGACCAGTTACAGGCTCCTGCATTTCCATTTCTAGCTGCAGCCAAACCTCGGGCCCCAGTTGCTGACCCTGGGAGGGGATCTTTAGTTCATGAGCCATACAGCCCAAGAGACAGGTGGAGATACGAGTCTAGACTTGGTTCTCTCGTTTCATCCAGTGAGGTTCCTTCTCTTGAGAGGGACTCTTGATAAAGAACAGTTATTGGAGGAAGGGTGTCCCTTTTCCTCAGTGGTGTAACTACTGGCAAGTTCTCCTTGCTTCAGTAAATAGTATCATATGTCTGTTTTTCTTTTCTTTAATTGGATATTTTATTTATTTACATTTCAGATGCAGTTCCCTTTCCCCATTTCCCCTCCCTAGAAACCCCCTATTCCATCCCCACCCTCCTTTTTGCTTTTATACCATTTTAATTACATACAAGCATTAAGGTCAATTTTAGGTTGAGGAACTAGCAATTCAATAGATGCAAATAGTCAAGGAACAAGCAAAACAATAAACACAAATACTCAAAGAAAAAGCAAGGCATTAAGCAAAGACTCATGATCACTTCTGTGATCACTGTTTCTAAGCCTTTATCAGGATGACCAAAATATCTGAGCCAACTTCCCTGTCTTATCCCAAAGTCATTTTCATGTCTGAAGCCTACTTCCTTGTTCTAGCCTAATATTTGATTCCTGCCTGAAATTACTTCTTTGTTCTAGCCTAATATTTAGATTCCTGCTTGTACCCCCAGGGGGCTCCTCACAAAGCCAAGCCTCACAAGTAGACGGGAAGGCTACCAAGAAGTGTGCCAGAGAGAGGGGAAGGTACTCACTATATAAATGTATGAAACTGGTAAACAATTAAAAAAGCTTTTAAAACGTGTCATGTAGAGGACATTGGGGTGAAAACCTCACTGCTGAGTTAAGCAACTGATGGCATCCTGCTGAAAAAAAAATAAGAAAGAAAAAAAAAAGAAAAAAATTTTTTTTCTAAAGATATTTTTGCAGTCACCACATAAATTAGGAATAGTTTTCGCCGGGCAGTGATGGCGTACCACCTTTAATCCCAGCACTTGGGAGGCAGAGGTAGGCGGATTTCTGAGTTTGAGGCCAGCCTGGTCTACAGAGTGAGTTCCAGGACACCCAGGGCTACACAGAGAAACCTTATCTTGAAAAACCAAAAACCAAAAAGAGAGAGAGAAAGAGAGAGAGAGAGAGAGAGAGAGAGAGAGAGAGAGAGAGAGAGAGAGAGAGAGAATAATTTTCTATCCCTTCTTGCTCTTAGCAGGGAGTTCATGCTGGGAGCACACAATCAGCCCCTCCTCCTGAAGATCCCAAGAAAGATCCCAAGAAGAGCTGGGGCGAAAGGACCAGGAGGAAGGCAGCAGCCGACAAGATTCCTTCTAGGCTCAGAGCCTAGCTCTCACTTGGCTGGCTGCAGGTCCTCATTAGTCCCAACAACATGAATCTGATTAGACACTCTGGCTTATTTTTGGCAACCTGGGAGTGCACGGGCCAGGACGTATTCTCATAGCTGATACGATCATTGCCAAAGCTGCCGTTAGCATTGGAAGATTATTCCCTTTTCTGGAAGAGTCTGCTGTCTGTGAGGCATTGTGACACGTTAGACATCAACTCAAACACAGAACGCTCCCCCTGCTCCCCCTCCGTATCGCTGAGCCACCTTGGTTCCTGACTAAGACACAATGCAAAAAATTCTTTATGACTTTAGTGTTTGTAGTTTAATGTTTTCTGGATTAGTGAACCAACTTCTATAATCAATGAGATGCAAAAGCCAGACTTGAATGTTATTAAATGTTCAGTTCTTGCTTGTCTACATTTTTGTTAACAGGACTTTTTCATTGCTTTTGTGCTAAAAAATTATTAGTGTGAAAGAGATTAATAATAATAATAATAATGATAATAAAAGTATTTTTATTTTCCCCAAATAAAACTAACTGTAATTAGTGAGCTAATACCCACCATATATATATATATATATATATATATATATATATATATATATGAAAATGTTTACTAATAAGACTAATTATTTTAGGTCACCAAGATACAAAACTTCTGAGATTTCCAAAGTATATATTACATTTTAAAACTATTATGGAAAAGGTAACATATTTTGTCAAACTTCTCAGTAAGTTAAAACTAAATTTTTTTTTCATTTGCTATCAGTTGGTTTAAAGATTTATCTATTACCAGAGTGTCTGATTCACTGGGCATTTCATGAACTTTTATGGAAATCCCCAAATACCATCTCGTTCTGAGTCCACTCTGTGTTTGAATCCTTGCTTTTTTTTCTCATAGCTGAACCTTCCCTGTCCCAAGCATTCTTTCCTGTTGCTTCAGGCCACTAAGAGACATATCTCAGGTTCTTCTTCCCAGCGAAGAAAAGACAGACTGAGATTTGTCACCAAATGCAGCTGTTTGCACAGCTGCCTGGCTAGAGACAGCAGCATTTAGGATCAGGAAGCAGACTCAGGAGACAAAAAGGTTGAGTGCTTCTGTGCTAGCCTCATGTCAATGGTGTTAAGTCAGCTATGCACAGTCCTGTCCTTCAGATGAGCACTGCCATCAGCACCCAACAGTTGTGTTTGCCACCCTGAGGGACTAAGGATCCATCAAGCAAGAGATTCAGTGTCCTGTGTGTGCAGAGAGACTAGGCACCCACAAAGCAAAGGTATCTGTCTCATATCTGAGAGTAAGGGATAATGTGGATAACCAGTTTAGAATTCATGCACAGAAACTATCTTCTATTACAAACGCGACCACACACATCAGAATGTACCCAGCACCTACCAGGTTCTGATCCTGGAGCCGCAAATACATCTATATATAAGTTACACCTCCTGGCCTGAGATAATATACATCACCTAGCAACCAGTATGACTAAAATACCACTAACACAATACTGGCTTCTTAATGGGAAGACAGAATTAGATACCGTCTAATGTGAGATATCTTGTATAAGTACTAATGCCCAATAAAAAAATGAGTCCAGAAGGACATAAAAGTACTGGTGCATTTGTAGAATTCTATACTCTTTTTTTAGGACTTTGAGTTTAATTTGGTTGCTGAAGACATGTACCATACAAAAATCAACAAACAGGTTACATTTGAGAGATGTTCATATGTGTTCAGGCAACCCACAGGACTTCGATGTACCGTGTGACAAACTCAGTGTCTAGAAACAACTAAAGGAGACAATAATAGGTTATGCTGTATAAAAAGGGAGTTTGTGTTTTGAACTTATGACCTTTGGAAAATACTCTAACCTTTCTGATCCTCAGCTACAAACAGATTGAATGCAACCGTCTCTCTCTCTCTCACAACGGACATCTTGCATGCAGTGACATCTTTTGTAGGTGGTCTGTGTCGTGCTGACTATAGCACCTACATCGAGTAGACAGTTAACTCCTTGGAGCAGTTCTGTGCACCTGCTATAGAAGAGAAGTCTGAGGCTCATGGTAGTGAGATAACTTACACAGCTCACCAAATTCGTGAAGAATTAAAGCAATAGGTTCTAGGAAGCACATGAGTCTTGGTTGCAACCAGACATGGATTGTGTCTGCCCTTTGAATCTACATGGAATAGACATTTAGGATAACTATACAAATGATTTTTTCAATTACAGTTTATATATCTTTTAAAAGCCTTCTTTTATTCGTGTGTGTGTGTGTGTGTGTGTGTGTGTGTGCAGCTGTGTATGGGTACCCAAAAGGGCCATAATAAGACATAAGCTCTCATGGAACTGCAGTTACAGGCAGTTGTGGGTGCTGGAAACAGAATTCCAGTTCTCACAATAGAGCAACAAATATTCTTCTACCGAGTTGTTTCTCCTGGGACATTTCTTGGGCTAGTAATGTGCGTGCATGCGTGCGTGTGTGCGTGAGTGCGTGCGTGCGTGTAACTTGGAACTTAATCTAGTTTTGTGCATACAAGCTAAGTACTCTACCAACTGAGCTATATCCCTAGTCCTAAACTTATCTGAATACTTGAGGGATTTTAAGCACCCATGGCTCCTCAGTGTGGTCAGTTCTTCATCTTACCCTGGCTTCTCTTCTGAAGAGCTGGCTAGTGTGTAATAAAGAGAATCATCACAGGATTCTGTCCTGACAGCTTCCCCACTCTCAGAACTGACAGGTGAGCAAGAGAAAGAAAATAATTACCTTGAAATAACTTCCTCTAGACTAGTGTTTGCTTCAAACACTTCTCCCACTTACCAGAACACGGGGCTTCTCTGGAAATTAGCTTTGACAGTGACTTCATTTGTCATCTGTTCATCCATTTGATGCGTATTGTGTGCTTTTCACATTAAATACTCCACGAGCTGGAGACAGACTTTCCATGGAATATCAAATGTTTATTGTACAGCTCTGAGATCATTTTTCATGAGACGGGCAGACTGACTTTTGGTGTGTGACTAAAATATTCGCCGCTACCAAAGTGACCATGTTCACCATGAGTGTTAGTTTTAGAAAAATTATCTTGGCGTAATCTTATTGCCCATCACGTGACTATCTCTTGTCTTTCTCTCCTCAACAGATGGTTACAACGTTCCATGTGACTGTCCAAGACGACAACAACATCGTTGTGTCTTTAGAAGCTTCCGATATAGTCAGCCCAGCATCTGTGTATGTTGTGAGGGTAGCTGGTGAATCCAAAAACTACTTCTTCGAATTTGAGGAGTTCAACAGCACGTTGCCCCCTCCTGTGGTCTTTAAGGCCACATATCACGGTCTTTATTACATAATCACTCTGGTGGTAGTCAACGGGAATGTGGTCACCAAACCATCTAGATCAATCACCGTGTTGACAAGTAAGCATCCCTTGATGTCATTCTCCGTGCTCCTTCTCCAAGTGTGTCCTCACGAGGCTCTAGCTGAGGCAGAGTCCACCAGAGAGGCAGCACGCTTGGCTTGTTGTCTAATGTCATAACAGTACATTCGCCATTGTATTAAGAAGACATCTTCTTACCTGTTTGGTGGTATTCACTATTCACTCTTACCTTTCTAAAAATCTGTTTTAAGCCACAAAAGTAAACTTCACTGACAATTTATCTTCAGATTGAATAATAATTTCAGGTTAATGACTGGACCGAGGACATTTCTCCAACAAAATTTAAATGTGTGACTCTGGGTTGTTGTGTCTTGTTCCAGGGTTGTTGTGTCTTGTTCCAAAACTTATATTCCCATGTGAAGCAAATGGTTCTTGAGAGAGTGAGTAATCTCTCAAGTAATCTCATAGTAATTTCATAGTAATCCCAGCTGACTTTAATTTACATGCTTAGCTGGAGCTGGTACATGCAACACATACACACACACAGAGATGAGAGAGAGACAGACAGAGAGAGAACACAAGCAGCTGTTATTCCTCATCTCATCTTAAATAAAACTTTGGCATCCACTCTTCTAGGAACACCAGAAATAGAAAGTTGGTGCTGATATTGGAAAGATTTTAGCAATGGTCTTAACTGCATGTGATTTTTGCCATGTTCCCTGACATCACATCATAAGGTAACACGTTCCCAAGTATAAGGAAGCGTGATCTCTGTAAGACAGCAGTTTGTCATCAGAACAACTGAATGCTTCCTCAGACTTCCTTCTGCTCATGTTCTTCAGTGTGAGCTTTTCAGTGGCTGCCATCAGTAAACTGTCAGCTCCATGTGACCATTGTGGACATGATTAGGGTAAAGGATAATGTGTCAGTTTCTGTTAGGATAAAAAGAGAGAAAGATTCGGAAGGATGAACTGAGAAGCACTATTTTAACCCGACTGTCAAAAATTAATTAAAGTCTCATTGGCAGAATCCCAGGGTCGTTATTATTATTAACAATGGCACAGACCCAAGAACTGCAAGGCTGATGGAGCTAAAGGTGAGAGCTAGAAATTAATTTAATTAAAGGGAAATCTCACCTTGTAAAATTCTGTCTCATATTCCACAATAAAAGGTGACTCCGGACTGAGCCTCAGGTGGTAGCTGTAGGTGCAGAACAACCACAACTCTTGAAAGCCAGCACTGCCTTCATGGCTTCATCAGTTCATAAACACCTGGCTGGGGATTTAGTAGTTGCTCCATATAATTTACCTCAAAGTGGTTGCGCAAGAGCAGGAGAAAGTTGGAAGGGCAGAGACTGAAGCATGATGCAAAAGAGGGTGGAGGAGCATGAAACCCTGTTCTGTCCCAACCGTTAGTAGCAAGTATGGAGCTATTCCCAAAAAGTAATGTAAGACACTATAGATCTTTAGCTGACAGTTATTAGAGAAATTTGAAGGCCTCTATGGTCAGTCACAACTGTAATCTCAGCATCCCCACCTTGAGACAGGAAGGCAGGAGGGTAAGGATTTCAGCATTATTTTCTACCGTGTAGCAAATTCAAGGCTCACCTGGCCTTCATGAGATCCTGCATCTTAAGAAGAAAAACAAGAAGAAGCAGAGAGGAAGGAAATTAGAAACACAAATGGGCACAGAATGGGGTACAATGTGTATGTGTGTATGTGAAGACCAGAGGTCTATCTTGGCTGTCCTCCTCAGGAACACTTATTCATCCTAGTTCTGGGACAGGGTCTCTTGCTGGCTTGGAGCTTGCCTATTCAACTAGATAGGTTAGAGAGTCAACCCCGGGTCAACCTTCTCTACCGCATTGCATTGGGATTGTAAGTATGGACTTTGTTTTGTATTTTTACATTCATCTACTGTCCCACTGTCTCTCTGTCTTTGTCTCTGTCTCTCTGTCTCTGTCTCTGTCTCTCTCTCTCTCTCTCTCTCTCTCTCTCTCTCTCTCTCTCTCTCTCTGTGTGTGTGTGTGTGTGTGTGTGTGTGTGTATGCACGTGCATATATGAAGACGCACATTTGGAGGTCAGAGGACAACTTGCAGGGATATACTCTTTCCTTTTTCATTTATGTGAGTCGTAGGGATTTAATCAACTCTTCAGGCTTGTCAGCAAGGGCCTTTACTCTGAGTCCTCTAGTCAGTTCCACTCCAGGCTTTTAATATGGATTCTAGGGATCAAACACAGATGAAAAACCCCTCCCCCCAACAGTGCCGTGTCCCATTTTAAAGTCTAACACGCGCTATCTCTGATTCCAGAAGAGATGATGAGTTGGGAGTGTGAAAACTGTGTATAAAGGTAACAGTGTTTTGGCATCAGATTTGGAGCAGCATCAGGTGGTATATATTATGAAAGACGGGATTTAATAACTGGAGACTAAGGCTACATTTGAGCCCAAAACTCCCATTGTTAATGGGCTCCTCATTCATACCACACCCCCTTCCCGATTTAAAGTCTTAACTTTATTTTGCGGTACCTGCTTGAAAGCATTGGCTGTACTTGCTCGCAGGACTGATGCACGGCTTTTGAGGGATAAAAGGACGTCTGTTGCAGGTGTCAGCCACGTGCTGGAGCCTGTCCCCACGAAATAAGCCTCGACAGAGCGGGAAGCCCAGGGGCAGAACTCTGACTTTTGATACAGTTGCTGTGAGTTTCATGCTCTCAGAAAAAGTTGGGGGAAAAAAAGGCACATAATAAACTGAGCACAGAGGACTCGCATGAGCGGTTCCAGTGCACCCTGAAGTCTGTGCTCTGACGCCTGGTTAATATTTAATTGACAGTGATACTTCCCGATAATGAGAGCATTTCAGGAGGTAAAAGTAGCTTTGGTAGAAAAAAAATAAAACCTGGGAATAACTGCTTAGGATCTGAGTAATGTTAGCTCCATACAATTGGTACCTGTATCAAGCAAGACCTAGAAGTGGTGGCCATTAGACAAAAAGTTGCAGAAGACACATGTAAACAGCCCATAGGTATATTAGTCATCTATCTCTATTGTGAATATAAATATTTGATTTACTTAATTCTATTTATTAGACATAGTTTCTGTCATGGCCAAGGAACCAGAAAAATAAGAATACATGGATACCCTTAACCAGGCACAGCCAGGTTGGTGAAGCAGCACTGGCTGACAGGTGTTCCAAAATAACTCAGAAAAGGTGGCCAGAAGTACAGCAAAAGATTTTCAGCCCTCGGCAAGTAAATTGAGATTTTATGTGATCCAGAATGAGGACAGATCAAAGAAATGACATGCCCAGGGAAAAGTCTCTTGTAGCAGAGCCCCGGGCTGAAAGATGCTGAATCTTGCCTAGACAGTGGACAAATTACCAAGCAGTGATGTGGAGTAGTGGTTCAAAGGCCAAGCATACTGTCAAAGACATCTGGATGTCATCCGTGTAGTCTTGAGCAGATGTGACTTCCCTCTACATCTCAGTGTTCAGATCTGTCACCCATTCTGGGAGCTAGCAACCACTTTTCCATACAGCTCTGGATAACATAGACATGAATATCTGCAGGCCACAGGCTCTGTACTGTTAGTGACTGAACATTGCTGTTGCCACAAATAACGTGATCACAAGCCGGCAGGGCATTGCTCTCATATTGCTTTATAGATACTGAAATTTGAACTTCCAATCATCTTCATATGTCATGAGTTACTATGTCTTAGATTCTCATCAACCCACTAAAAAAATAAAATAAAATCTCACTATTATCTCCTAAAACTTACAAAAGCAATCCACAGTTCAGATTTAGTCTAGTAAGCTGTGGCCAGACTAATCTGCCCTACTGCTAGTGTATGTAATAACAGTGCCTACTAAGTACTGTTAAAACCTAATGGAAATGTTTTACAATATATAAAATTAGGTGTCTCTCATGCTGACACAAAATCAACTGAATACATAGGGCATAGCATGTGGCTAAGAAATAAAGGAGTTACCAAAAACTTTGGATAAGAAATTGCTTGAGGGAACAAAGGCAATTTGAAGTTGATTAGATAGGGAAATGTCATTGAGTTAGGGGTGGCTGGTTTGTGACAGAGATGCTAACATAAGAGGATCAAGTGGAATCTGGACTTAATGTGTGTTGAAAAGAAACAAAAACAAAGGTAAGATGAGAGGGGAGAATTAACTCAGAAAGTCGTTAAAACATCCTAAGGTAAAAAGAATGGGGCATGAACTAAGGCAGTGGCCGTAATGGTTGCCACCCCTGCTGTTCTCTGGGTGACCGTGGCCAATATATCTCTGGCTTCCATTTAGATACACATTGGTCAAGTCTCCAAGAATCTTCTAAACATGAACTAGCGGCTTAAGTTTGGGACTCAGGATTCATCTCTTCCCTCATTTCTGACATCAGAAAGAAAGGGATAGTCGTGTCTCCTTTCTACCGTGAGGAGGACCTGCCACAGGGACAGATTATACACGTATCCATTGAGGGCCAGATTCTTACCTGCTGCAGTTCCTTTTTTAGATTTCAGTTAGACAAAGCTGAGACGTCTCAGGCAGATGTGTCTCTAGTGTTCAGGCTGCTCTGACTCTGTCCCCTTTGTTCATGTCCTCACTCTGATAATCACACTCATAACATTCAAATTTCCGTCAAGTGAACACAGTAATGGCTCCTGTTGACACTGGGCAGGGGGTGTTGTTACAGAGTGCACACTGGGCCTGTAACTTTCTCACAGAGAATGATATCAGCCGTAAATGTGTAGTCTGCCGAGGAGCCCTCACCTGCGTGTGCTGGTGCTGTCTGTAGGAAACTAGGTTTCAGATTCCTCCAGCTCACCTCCATGCACCAGTTTCCTTCCTGGTTGCAGTGAATGGCTCAAAGACAACTAAGGAACACAAAATATCTTAAACTGAAACATGATTTATGATTATGTCAAACATTTCATTTGAAAAAACAAGACCTTATTACATGTCATATTTTTTATTATTTATGAAAAGCAAAGCAAAGGCAGATTAATACTGGGATTGCTAGTCAAAGGAGGACAACAAAGTCTTACTCAGTCATCTACAATTTGCTCTTCTTATAAAATCAAAAAAGGCAAGAGGCACAGGACCAAGTTCAAGACCACACTTGTCTCCAAGTCATAACAGAAACTGAAACTCAGGTGAAGTAAGGAGAGGCCTTGAAGAGCTGGATCTCTGTGCTCCAGGCATAGGAAAGATAGTTCCAGGTTGGAGATCCAGTTAGCAAGAGGATCAAAATGCTCCCCTCAGACCACATAGCCAATCTCAGGATGAAGATCATACCTTGCCACTGGACTTGGTAAAAGCGTATGACAAGCATGGTAGCATCCACAGTATGAGAGATCCCAGGATGACTGACAACCATGGTGGTTGAGAGGGGAAATGACTGAGATGCAACAGAGGCAAAAAACAAACAAACAAACAAAAAACAAAACAAAACAAAAAAACCAGAACTCTTCTTTCAAGTCACACAAAGAAACCTATGCTTGCAGTGACAGACATCAAAAGACACAATAGGTCAGATTCTATTTTAAATATTAAATTAGCAAACTTTGCAGTATATATGTGATGTTAACAGACATAAAGATCAGAATGATACCCATTTTCCAGTAATCATTAGACAAAAAAAAAAACCCAGCATAAATAAAGTATGTAGAGCAGATATAATAGAATTGAAACCTTCTGAAATAAAAAACATAATTATTTAAGTTAAATTAAAATTTTACTTTGCTGATGTTTTTATTTAAAATATATTTCATATAATATGCTTTGATTATGTTTACCCTCTTCCCGATTTCCCCCAGATCTTTCCCTCTCTCAACTCATCCATCTTTATGTTTTCTCTCTCTCTTTCTAAAAAACAAACAATAAGACACACAAAATACCGAAACAAATGAAATAAACAAAAATCACGGAGTCTGTTTTGTGCCGGCCCATTATTTCTGTGTGTGGAGCCAGTCCTGATACGGTTGACACGGACAGTTCCACTTCACTGGAGAAAACTGATTTCCCTTTGCCAGCAGGTGGCACTTGCACATAGCCTCTCGTCAGGGGTGGGACTTAGTCCACATCCCTTTCTAAGGGCCAGGATCTCATCTGGTTTGAACCTGTGCAGGTACCATCCACCAGCAGAATCCACTTAGAAACTCTTTAGCGGCATTTCATAGACCTGAAGATATGTCCATCCCCCACCTACATAAAGAAGCAGTTTCTCTATGGCTATTGAAACTATATTTATAGGAACTGAAAACAGATCCGCTACTAAGAGAATAAACTGGATAATTTGTAAAGTCATAAGCAGGTACTCAGTGTTTCTGAAAAGGTACTTGCCTCTAGACCATCAAACCTCAAAATAACATTAAATGATAAAACCAAGCTATAGAATAATATTACAACATAAGGTTATTAATATAGTAAATGATTAATACAGTAAACATGAAGTAATATAGGTTACATGTAGATAGAGAAGAATTTCAAAACACATCGCAAAAACAAAGACACCAATTTTAAGGTAATACTTTACCTCTGGTCCCAGCAGAGGAAGAATGGCCCAGGTTTGTTAAATGTGTGGGGAGATTCAACTATATTTTAGATTTGTTTGTTTGTTTGTTTTTTGTTTAAACAAGATTCCATGTAGTCAAGGCTGACCTCAAACTTTCTATGTAGCTGAAGATGAAGACCTTAGACTCCTGATCCTCCTGCCCCCACATACCAACTCCTGAGATCACAGGTATGTGACCCATTCCTGGATCTATCTACCTTACTACTTTGGAAAAATAAAAGTTTCCAAGATAAGGAAGTATTGGTGAAGAAAGGTGCTAAGTAGCTTGTGTTGTCTAGCCCCATTCTCTGTTTAGTCCAGCCTGACACCTTAGAACCAGAAGGCGTCAGGAGAAGAAACATGGGTGGGACATTTGGATTTAGTGTATGCCACATGACATAATTTCCAAAACTAAAAGAAATAAAGATAGTGGCTGGACAGGTAGTGAAATATTTTTGGACTGGGCACTTGGGTTCTGTCAATAATTCTTACATAGACTAACTACATCTAGGCACAGGGCTAAGAGTTTACAGCTTGGGTCAGTCATGCGTCATAAAGCTAGGTGGAATCGGTCTGACTCACATGGAAACAGGGTCTTAGAGTGCTTTCACTTTGACGTTTAAATGGCCAAAAGTGGAAGAGGAGGAAGAGGAAGCATAAAAAAGCATAAATAAATGCATAAGTACTCTTGTGTTCTTGAGTTTAAAAGTTTGACAATGACTTTGGTGTGTGGACCTCACACCTCAGAGCAGCAAAGAGGGACTGGCTGTCAAAGCTCTCCTCTGTGACTAGTGGAAACCCTAGTGACGGTTGGAATCCAGACTCCAGCCATGTTGGAGTTCACACAGTGTAGCTGCTGGGTGCTTTTAGCTTCTGCTTTAATCGTTTCCTTTTTTCTTTTATTTTCAGAATTTTTGTTTTGATCCGTTGACAGTTTTAAGCGTGTCTACAGTGACTTGTATTGTTTTACCCCATCACCCTCTTGTACCCCACTCCCTCTTCCGCCGTGAATACTTCTTCCTTACAAATCTTCCAACTTCTTCCTTACAAATCTTCCTCCATGGTGTGTGTGTCTCTGTGTGTGTCTGTCTCTGTGTGAGTCTGTCTCTAATCTGTGTGTGTGTGTGTGTGTGTGTGTGTGTGTGTGTGTGTGTCATCTGTCTCTGTGTGAGTCTGTCTGTATGTTTGTTTATGAGTGTATATGTGTCTGTCTGTCTGTCTCTGTGTGTATGTGTGTGATCTGTCTCTGTGTGAGTCTATCTTTAATATCTCTCTCTCTGTATGTGTGTGATCTGTCTCTGTGTGAGTCTGTCTCTGTCTCTGTCTGTCTGTCTCTCTCTGTGTGTCTGTCTCTGTCTCTGTCTCTGTCTCTCTCTCTCTCTCTCTCTCTCTCTCTCTCTCTCTCTCTCTCTGTGTGTGTGTGTGTGTGTGTGTGTGTGTGTGTGTGTGTGTGCATGTGATTGAAAGTTATGAACTGCCCTGGGCATCTAGCTCCAGTCCACTGAAAGAGCAGTATGCACTCTTAACCTATGAGACACCACTCCAGCCCTTATAATAATTTTTTATAAAATATATCTGCTATCTCTTTTGGAAGTGTGGGAAAACTGTCTAGTTACACAAGAATGATGTTTGTAGGACATATAAAAAATTATAAGCTTTTTAAAATGTGTATTTTGAATGTTTTTTTTGACAAATTAACATTGGGCAAATGAAGAATATTCTTAAGCTTCTGTAGAAAAGGGGTCTTGGTGGGCATGATCTAAATGATTATATGCATGACACTGAGTGGTTGGTACTCTTATCCATAACAGAAAAACTTCAAAAGTCACAGAAACAAATGATCACATAAATATTTATCATTGCCTACAGCCAAATATATTTTCTGTTACCTGTCTGTTATTGATAATCTAATTTTGTTGACACAAGGTAAGGGAAAAGAAAGAATTTGCTGATATGGACAGATGCTACCACAAACCTATTAAACTGCATATGACAAGCAGTATAAACTCCAGGTTTGCATTATGTGCGTCTATTGAACTGAAACATTAATATTTGTGCTCTCTAATGCCCAAAGCTGTTGGAAGTGAGGAGCAGAAAGACTAGTCTAGAGCTATTTGATAAGCAGACCATGTATCGCAAATGTGCTCTGTTAACTACTGCCAAAGCTAAGACGAACTCTTCCCGGGTGAACCTGAGAAGCTCATTGTACACAGAATTTAAAACATAACTGTAAATATGGGAGTAAGATTGTATCAGTGCAGCGTTCATGGACTAACGATGGCTCCCCTTCTCTCTCACACTTCTCTTTCCTTGATAGAACCCTTGCCTGTAACCAGTGTGTCTATCTATGACTACAAACCTTCTCCTGAGACAGGAGTCCTGTTTGAAATTCATTATCCGGAAAAATACAATGTGTTTAGCAGGGTGAACATCAGCTACTGGGAAGGGAGGGACTTCAGGACGATGTTGTACAAAGGTAAGAAATGAGAGGGAAGTCGGAGAAAATCATGGCTTTTTCTTTTTTCAGATATTTTTTTTCTGGGTGAACTTCTTGATTACTCTAAGCAAGAATTCACTGTGGAATTCAATACTTTACCTACAAATGAACCATTAAGAAAAAGTTATTGATTCAAGGAAATCTTCTTATGAGGAGTCATAGAACATCCGGCTCATTAGTTGAGAATTGCAAGCCATACATCCAATACGAGAAATTCTCAAATTGGTTTGAAGTATAATTTACTCTTGCCAAAGGCAGCATGTCTGCTTCGGAAATGAAGTCAAGACAATTTAGCCACAACCTCATTTACAACACTACCCAGCAGGACACCCCAGGCTTCCATAACAAGTGGGCGACTTTCACCCCACTTCCATTAGAGAGGGTCCAAAATTATTCTCAAAAACTAAGGGTGGATTTTGGGTTCCTACATGAACACGCCACACATAAACCAATGAACATTTGACATGAGAGACTTTCTACAAGAGAAAAAAGGGTTTTTTTTTTTGTAAAATTGCTGGGTATTTTTGTCATAAAGGGGTAAAATTCTTCAATTTTTCTCTTAATAAAGAGCTAAATAAACCTAATTTCCATAATTCCTGCATTTGAACATTCATAAGATAGAAATTAATTTTAATTGCGTTGAATCTTGTTAGGAATGCTGACAGGAAGAAAGCCTTTTCAGGATGAAGGGCACGGGTTCCAATTTTCTCTCTAGCCTTTTCTTCTACTGAGTACGCCAGACACTAAAGGAAACATTATTTTATGGAGATTTAAATTTAACTGGGACTTTCTCCAAGTATGTGACATTAAAGAGCTCCTAATTTTAATGTAACTGATCTTTTCCTTCGCAGATTTCTTTAAGGGGAAAACGGTGTTTAATCACTGGCTACCAGGAATATGTTACAGCAACATCACTTTCCAGCTGGTTTCGGAGGCAACTTTTAATAAAAGCACCCTTGTGGAGTACAGTGGCGTGAGCCACCAACCCAAACAACACAGAACGGGTGAGTCTTCAGAAGAACCGAACTTCATAAGAAAATATCTGAAATGTATTGCTGTGTGATATATATATATATATATATATATATATATATATATATATATGCTGTATATTCATTTTCAATGCTTTTAAGAATTTTTTTCTTAATAGCTCTAAGAAACATTTGGCCACATAGCTAAGGAAGAATTTATTTTTATAACAAAATAGAATTTGTACCCACATTAAAGATACCTAAGCAAAATATGCAAGAAGAAAAATCTAAAATAAATAAATGTAAGCTTAGTTCTTATATTTTTGAATAAAAAATGTGAATGATAGTCTTAAAAGTTGTAATCAAGCCACTTGGCTGGATCTGGTAGATATTGTTTATTCTATACCTTGACTAGTGTCCACGTAGAGGAAAGGCGGATAGCCTAGTGACCAGTGTCCACGTAGAGGACAGGCGGATAGCCTAGTGACCAGTGTCCACGTAGAGGACAGGCGGATAGCCTAGTGACCAGTGTCCACGTAGAGGACAGGCGGATAGCCTAGTGACCAGTGTCCACGTAGAGGAAAAGCGGATAGCCTAGTGACCAGTGTCCACGTAGAGGAAAGGCGGATAGCCTAGTTCCTAGTATAGATAACCAACTACTGAAGAAATCGTTAGGACCCAGGCAAATATGAAACTTTCACTACTAATTCTATTGGCATTAATAATATGAAAAGCAACTATGGAGCTTGGAAGAGTAGAGAGGAGGGGTTTGGAGTCAAGATGATCAAAATATACTGCAGAAATTCTCAAACTACTAAAAAAGAAACACAGAAAATCTCTTACGGTATCGACTCTTGGCTAGAGGAACAAATGCATAAAATACATATATTAAATACATACTACCAAGTATCCATTGCTTAACCAGCGCTGAGTGTGACTAATGTGTTCAATGACACTGCAGAATCCATTCTCATGAGTGTAGGAACGAGCCAGAACAGAGCTCAGACCACCTGAGACCCTTTCTGTCTGGAATTCTGACACTACACGACAAATTCACCTTACACTGACTATTCTATGTGCACTTTTCATATTCTGTTCTGGCAAAGACACGTTGATGACCACTCTTTCCAACCTGGATGTTGTCCTAGCTCTAAGATGAGAAAGTAATCTGTCCTCTGAAATGGTGTCATCTTATACAAAAAGGCAACACAGAAGGCAGAATGAGATCCATGTCACATGACAACCGGTGATGCTATTTGACAGCACGAAGGAGGCAGAGATGCTTCTTTTCCCTCAGAGGTCATGGAGAAGGGTCTTTGAAGAGTGTTGCAGGCAGAGAATGTACAGGCCGTCTTCACGATTTGCTACCTCCAGAGAAAACACATTTGTACAATCCATAGTTTCTGTGTATTCATGCGGCTCATTTCAGAGATGGAAAACAAATTCAGACTTCCAACACTGGACTCTGCGTCTGTGAGAACCACCTGGTAGTGAGCCGTGGTGGTGTAGTTTTATCACATAGAGTATGTATTCCGATAGCTACAAACAACTTTTTTTTTTAAATAAAAAGGTTTTAGAAAATGATTTTTAAGATACCCAGGGATAGAGACACATATATTCTTAAAGGATTGTGATAAGCCAAGGAATGCTTGCATCACTATACTTGAGAAGAAGCTAAATTACCACATCAACACATGTAGTATAACAAGTTACTACCCTTCAAGTGTGACTGGTGAGAAGCTAAGAGGCAGAAGGAAATATATGTATACTATACAAAAAGTTAGAAGCTTAAATATGGCTGACTTAAATATTGTTCTTCATAATACTTTCTCTATGACTGACTAGATGGCTCAGCAGGTAGTGGTACTTACCACCAAGCCTAGCCACCTGAGTTCAGTCTCCAGGCCCCACATGGTAAAAGGTCAGATCCAACTGTTTCAAGTTATCTTCAGATCTCCATGGTGAGGCACATGGGTACACACACACACACACACACACACACACACACACACTAAATACTAAATTAAACTTTTTAATTTTATTTTTTCTGTCTATAAGTAAAATTAAGACCCACTTAATAACTGTGTGTTGGACTCACGAGTAAACAAATATTCAGAGGTAAAAGTTACCAGGAAATGAAAACTCTCTCTTTCACAGCACCATATCCCCCTCGAAACATCTCTGTTCGCTTTGTCAACTTGAACAAGAACAATTGGGAAGAGCCCAGTGGGAGCTTCCCTGAGGACTCGTTCATCAAACCGCAAGACTCAACAGGAAGAGACAGACTCTTCCATTTCCCTGAAGAAACTCCAGAGACTCCCCCCAGCAATGTGTCTTCCGGTTGGCCTGACCCAAATAGCACTGACTACGAAAGCACATCTCAGCCCTACTGGTGGGACAGTGCGTCTGCCGCCCCTGAAAACGAGGAGGACTTTGTCAGTGTGCTTCCAGCAGACTATGACACTGAAGCCACACTCAGCAGGACAGAGAAGCCCACAGCCGACCCTTTCTCTGCCTTCCCCGTTCAGATGACGCTGAGCTGGTTACCACCAAAACCGCCCACAGCCTTCGATGGCTTCAATATCCTCATAGAGAGGGAAGGTGAGGCATTGGGGAGTTGAGAGGAGTAAAATGGAACTGGGGAGCACAGGGAGGGGGATACAGGGGGGCACGGAACTGGGAGGAAGATTGGCAGACACAGTTAAAAGGAGACTTTAATTGACTGCTTGGTGTAGCCTGAGAGCAGAAAAGCAACATACATAAATTAGATCAGAATCTTCAAATTTGGGTGATTTGCAAGTTGCAGTCATTGCAAGTTTTCCACGTTTTTCTACCCAGCATTTCGCATATCCCAGGCCTCTAAAAGAGGGCCTAATATTTAGAAATACTTTAAACTAAAAAGTGGGGCCATCAAAACATATCACAGAACATCCTTAAGGAATGCCGTTTGTTTATATGCAAAATCGAGGGGCATGCAATGAAGAGTCTTTCTACAAAGTGACTCCTTCTAGACGTGTGTGGTTCTTAGCTTGATGGGATGGGGCCTTCAGATCTGGTGATCAGATTTACCCTGAGAAGTTGATAGTGAGTGGAAAGTATGCAGAAGACAGTACCTACACTACAGTCAAAACACTATGTTCTGATTCACTTAGCTATCATTTGAAATTACATGTGTGTGTGTGTGTGTGTGTGTGTGTGCATATATATG